>OY728157.1:913496726-914096726 GCA_963277665.1 Viscum album
GTCATCTTTTATATGGGTATGCAAGCATGATGTTGTGTGGCATTCTAGTTCAAAACAAATTCTTTTTGTCGTGGTGGTATTGATTTGAAGAGAATAAAAGATTTCGTATTTTTTATTTAGTGGATTAATATCATTATAATTATTTATATAGATCCAATAAATATTAAGAAAATTATTATCACAATAATATCATCTAAATAATAATATTATTTCATAATCATAAATATATGTTGGTTATAACATGTTCTATATTATATTACTTTTAACTTCTATATAGATGGTACTATAAATATTTTATCATGATTGGATATGAATACATAATTAACAACTGATCACTGAATACTTATGGAGAATATTATAAGGGAAAAAATTAAGAACAATAAAATTATATTCGAAATAATAGATAATATTATCAATTAATATGTAAAAATCATAAAGTAAATTAATATAATAGATGAATATAGAAGAATATATATATAAATATTGTCAAAATATATACATTTAATGATTCATGGATTATTATATATAGTATTATACAATGTATTTACATCTGGGAATAATATGTAAGAGACTATGAAAAATCAATATTCTATCAATGTAAAATTCCAATTACTCATATAATATTTTATGAAAATAATTGAACATTATTTTCTATGATTGGATAAATTTTTATTACATATTCATTTATTGTGATTTATATTTCATTTTTATCACATTAATTTGAAATATTCCTTAGATCATTTATAACAATGTCCATAAGTGTTATTGTATAAATTTAACTACATTGAGGAATGTTTTATAATAATCTCGAATATTAATTTATATATATTATATTACACAACTACAATTTTTTTCAAAATTATACTTTCATAATAATTATTTAATGTTTTTTTTATCTTTTATATTTTTTAATCCCATAAATTATTTCTAATGTTGTAAGGGTTTTTTTACTAAATCTCGTTTTTGGGGTTCATATACTTTTTTAATGATAATGAGATTCAATTAATATTAATTGTATTCTATAGTTTTATTATAATTAATTATCACATACCTATATTAGGATTCATATTTATTCTCATTACCCACAATTAAATTATTTTTATTTCTTAAATAACGATGTCTGTATGGGTTTCTTGTCTTAATAATCATTCATTGATATATTTTTAATTTTTAAAACTGTTATTATTTTTATGTTCAAGGAGAATAAATTCTATGAATTCTACCAATCTTTTAATTAAATTCAATAAATATATATATACATACTAGGATTCCTTTTTGACAATTTTCATTCTCATTACTATGTACATTCACATGTAGTTTTCATCTCAATTTTATTTCATTGAGATATGATTCATGTTTTTAATATATTTTATTTATATGTTTTATATCTATTAAAATTAATATATTTATTATTATTCACTCAATATTAATTGAATTTACCATTATTTGTTATATCATACCATTCGTTTTAAATTAAATTCTTAATTTCCAATCTCAAAATGATTTTTTAAAGTGAAATACCATTTCACTATGTCATAATTCATGTACTATTGCAATATTATTAAATTTTGTTCTATATTGTCTTACTAATATATTTAATATCATCTTTTATATTCCTATATACCACTCTTAAATTTCCATGAAAACATTTTCATCTTTGAAGGATTTGATTAATTATAGATATATGAAATTATTAAGAATAATTATTGTCCTCTGTATTATATCATTCATCATTTTGTACTAGATATTTTTCAAGAAATTTATTTTTTTAAAAAAATATGGATTCAATCCATTGAACTCCTTTTTTCATTGATATATATTTTAATTATAACTAAATACCATTAATATATAAATAATTTTTTTCACATTTATATATAATGTATCTTCCACTTATCATTTCAAATTAATTAAATTAATTATTTTAATGTTCTATTAATTTTGAATCATTTGTTTTATTTAATGTATTTCTTAAAACAGTAGTTAGAAAATTTATTTTTAAAGGTTTTTAAATATCTAATTTTTAGAGAATAATGTAGAAAATTAAAAAGTTGTATTAATATTTTCATATAAAATCACCTATCTAAGAGATCTTTATCTTGTGAAGATTTGATTTGTAAATATCACTGTCATTTATATGAACAAATATTAGTTTTAGGTGATAAATTTTTTAGGGTAATCATTAAAAATTATTGATTCCATTTTTATGTGAAAAAATTTTAATATATTGTTTACCCATTGTCATTCAATGGAATTTTCATGATAATTTGCATGCTTTATTTTAAAGGGGACTTATATATATTATTTAATGTTATATAAAATATCAGTATGGTATTTATATTAATTTAAAATGTAAAAACATTTTCTATATTGTTATAATGACGTTTTAAATAGAAAAGATAAATTTTAACTATGATAAAATCTCAATATATGGACCTGGCTGCAAAGATATATTTTCACAAATATTAGACAGATCCCAATTATGGATTGATAAAATCTCTACAAGATATATTTAAAACCCTTTGATGAGAAATTACTAATTATATCTATGGTCATATATATATATTCATAGAAACCATTACAGTTTGATTAATTCACGACTATATGAATGGACATGTATATTGTTTTATATGTCTACAACCATGACTATTGACATGATTGACATGGTACTTTTCTATAATATTAATCAAATGCATTATTTTAGTAATGTTTGTCAACAATTTTATGATATCATATTCTTCAATTTATTCAACAAGAAAAATTTATTCCCCTTTGTTCTGGATTACTAATATGTTTTCCTAGATTGTCATTATATTGAAAATTTTATAATTTGAATAATGAGATTTTGAATTTATATATCATTCTATTATGATTTTTTAAAGACTCTAATTATTTCATTTTAAAATATAATAATATATTTCTATGATGTTGAATATTTATTAGAGGGAAATTATCTTACCATATTTAATTCGTCATAATTGTTTACCTTACTATTTGTATCAGCTCACTACCTTATATGGTTCTAATTTTATATTGAATTAGAATAAGAAATATTCCTTATAAAAATTTAGTGTACTGATAATGGTGGGATTTTTTAAATCCAAAATATATAATAAGAAATTTATTCAGAAAAAAACACAAAGACAATATATTTTCTAGTTTTTTGGATGTGTAATAATATTTGTTCGACATAAAAAATGATGTATATTTTATACTAATTTATATTTTATATTATTATATGTAAAAATAATATTGTTGTTTAATAAATCTAGGAGAATTGGGCTGTTTTATTTTATGTTATTTTGTATTCAAAAAACAACCATTCCGCAATCACTACATGTTATTTATTATAATAAAAAATGTATAAAATTTTTATATTCCTTTTTATCAGATAAAATTACATAATATGATATATGGAATGATATATACCATTATAATAATGTGTTCTTCTTCCCCAAAACATCCCACACCCTTTTTTTGAGAATCATTGTGAATCATCTTGCATCAGATACAAACTATATAGTCCGAAAATAGTTATGTCATCCTTAACCAAACTACATTCCTAACCATATTCATTATCAAATATTATTTATTGGTCTTCTTATTTCATTAAATTAATATAATAGAAGTAATGGTTTCATTCTCTTCTATATAGACATTATAAATTAATAATTTCATTATCACATGCCAATAAATTCTCATTATACATGTTTATTTGATAGAAATGGGAACATTAATTTTCCAAATGTATCCCCCATTATTGGGAAGCATCTTAACATTCCTATATTTAGAAATTGTGATAACAAATATAAGAATACTATGCCCATAAATACATAAAATAGTTTACTAAACATGTACACAATTAAATTAACACTCATGAACTTCCAAAAAAAAATAAAAAATTTACATTTAATAATTTTGATAATACACATTAATATCTAAATAACATGTACATAATTACATCACTGAATAAAAAATTATTAGAAATACTGATAAATAAAAAATCTAATCCTTTTTAAAGAAGATTATATGATCAAATAATGATAATACTTTTTATATTCATTATAACGTTCTCATTCTTTATCGGATATGAATAATCAAACTTGATGTTATCAGATTCATTTTGTTCTTCAATATCACAACAAAGTATTTTCGTTGTATTATTGGTATAATTTTTTTGTTTTCAACCATGGGATGTTACTTTTTAATATTATTATACTGTCCCAAAAAAAATATGATTGTATCATAATGTCAGATTACAGTCATACATAACATGATATATTTCCATGTATATTTCAACCATACCACATAGCAATTATATCTTCTACTATGTTTTGATATCTATTGAAGATAGAATGATGTCATTAAATAACACAAAATATAGTTTGGAACTATTAAGATGTTCATTATTAGTATTTGAACCTAATTAATCATTATAAATGTTGACTAACATATTTTCACATCATTCTACTATATAACCAAAATTAGTAGATGAATTTATTTTACAAAAAAAATATATTATATTTAATACCACAACATAATTTTTAATGGAGCTGAAAGAAAAATAATAAACTACAATGCAATTGAATATATAGAATATAAATACCATGTAAAAATATAATATATATTCAGAAATCATAAAATTAGTTTAAAGCCAAATGTTTTAAATGACAACTAAATGGAACAACCCTGATAATTTATAATATAATAATACATATATTAATAGAAATTTAATATTTATGTGTTATTCCTCCATATATGAAATGAAATCACTGAAAATACTCAATAACTAATAATTTTCACATATTAAAAAAAATTAAATAATGTGATATAAATGATAATTTGAATGTTACAAATATAGATAAATATAAGATAAAAAACACCAAATATGTGAAAATAAAATATGATGTATGATGTGATTCGTTGAAATAATTGATTCATGAAATTACAATTACAAAAATTAATAATTATTACATATATGGGTTTTCATTGATTTATTTCATTCATTATTTATAGTGTGGATTCAATGGTAACAAAATCGTGACTAATTTCTCATAGGTGATTTTTATTACATAATAATAATTCTTCTGATATACTTATGTTGTAATAAATTTACAATCAATAATATAGGTTTCCTCAAATAAATTAATAATTTTATAGGATACATCAAGGAAATTCCTTCATGTTTTTTAACCAAATAAATGAAAAAATATTATTTTAGATTCATAATTATTAATGTTTTTTATAAAATTCTATATATAATGTAAACTATTATTAAAGGAGTTTTTTTATAAATTATCTACTCATTTTAATTTTTATTTCCCTTCTTTATAAACTAATTGTTTTATTTTTCTATGAGAACTTTCATGATGATGATATTTTCAATTCGGAATGATAATTAAAATTAAATATGGTTTTTCGTAATTCGTCAAGTTTTATTTATATTATCATATTTATAAATTCTTATATCGGTAAAATAATTTATAAATTTGGTATAAATAGTTATTTACATGATTAATTTAATATGTGTGATGTTATGTATAGATTTATGTATAAAATAATATATGTAAATTACATTGATTTTATTGTTAAGTTTCATTGAATATTGGATTTCTATGTCTCTTTATTACTTAATATTTGTTAAAAGAATATAATAGAATGGATTGTTTACTCTAGTTCTCTCGTATGTATGATATGTATTTTAAAATTAATTACTTAATAGTGTAGTAATTTTTTTAATAAATCCATTAATCTTAATATAATAATGAAAATCCCATTTAAAAATAGCCAAAACCAATATAATGTTAAAAACATTTCTGATATAAAATTTAAAATTATTTTACATTGTATTGTTATGATTATTTACTATATCCAAAAACCTATATAGAGTAGATACAAGAAGTGAATGAAATTGAATATATCAACTATAAGAAGAAAAATATTTTCTAAATAATTATTTTACAGAATTAATGTAATGATACATACTAGATGTATCATTAAATATTAATTTTTTTTGTGGAAATATATTTATAAATCCATAACACATTTTATAGATTACAAAGACCCTATAAAACAAATATAATATTATATTAACTCAATAAAATAATTAACTATATAATAATTTATAAAAATTTCATTAAAATAGAAATACATGAAATAACATTCTAATTCAATGTATTTTGTTGTGTGGTTATTTATTTATAATTCCATAACCCTGCATACCTTAAAGAAACAACATATTAAAACAAACATAATATTCAAACATAATGAAAAAATTAATTTCTAAAGTAATAATTTTTAAATTAATAATATAGAGATATATATGTGTTATATGATTATAAATTAAAGGATTATGTTCTGTGGAGAATTTCCTATTAATTCATGACCAATTATAAATTAGGTAAAAAGCATGTAATATAAAATTACTATATTAACTAAAAGAAAAAAATTACTAAATAATCATTTTTAAACTATAATAAAATAATATTACATGATATAATATTTAAAATTAAATTATTATGTTTTCAGAAAATTTATTTATAAATATATAACCTATTATAAAAAGATAACAACCAAATTAAAATGTATAAGATACAAATTAATGAATAACATATTATATTAAAACTCAAAATTAATTATATGATATATAACTTATGTATTATTCTAGATTAATGTCGTCTTTTATGTGACCATTGTAGTATAAATCACTAAAATTATTCAAAACAAATTATCAAAAATACAATATGCCAACATAAAAAGGGAAATATCAGTTTTAATAATATTTTTTAAAACATAAATTTCTTTTATATACACGATGTATGATTAAAAAATTAGGGCTTCTAATGTATGTAAATTTTTTAAAAAACAATAACCTTTTATATATTGAATATGAACACCTTAAAAATATATAAAATTCAAACATAAATAATTAACTAATTGTTAAAATAATAATCTTTTAAACATTAATTAATATATAAATTCATGGTGCGTCTTTGTATATTAATGGCATGTATAGTGTGTTGATTATATTATAAATCTATAATGATTAATAAAATAGATTATAACCCTATAAAATATACATAATAAACCAACATATAGTAGAATAAAAATATTTGAAAGCTCATTTATTGATTATTATTTAAATGAGACATAACATATTATATAATACTTATATATATTTTATTAATAATTCTAAAAAAACATCAAATATGTGTATATAATTCATTTCAATTCTGTGGAATAACATTTCTATTTGGTATGATGCCCCATTTTATTCAATAATTAAATGTATTTTTAATCTATGTATTGGTATACCTATTAAATTGACCACACATAGTAGTACATGTTTCTTAATAAACTATTCCAAATGCCTAGTGAAGCGTTATGCCTGGATCATCTTTTCGGCATCATCAGTCTTATTAAATGAAAACCTCATTTCCTCCCTATATCATATCTTTATCAGCAACAACATTTTATACCCCCAAATTAGTTTTCATGGACTTTAACCCTAGACATATCGATGTAGTATTATAGGGTTTACCACCCTGTTGACACCGCATCAAAAACGACTCAAAATCATAGAAAATATAAAATATCATTGAGTGTTATATTACTATAATAAAGATTATTTCAACATAAAACAAAAAAATTATTAATAGATTTATCCTTAATAAATTTAGTATTTGTTCTAGTTGAAATTATCTTAAACCATAACATCAAAATATAATAAACCCATTTTGTCTTCTCTTTTTAATGATTGAATTCTAGTTAGAAAGTATTACACGGAATATAAAAACCAATATATAAATATAACAAATATTATCTACTATATAATATATTTACCCATAATTTCATTTAATGGACATAAATGGGGTCATTTTATTACATGTGATATTTTTTAATCTTTCTTCCACAACTTGTATTTTCATAGATACATAAAAATATGTCTAAAAAATTAAAATTGTAGTCAAATAAATATTAAAACATACTTTTAAACAATATGCTAAAACATTTCCGAACACCACATAATAATTAAAAAATCTATAATGTGAAATCTTGAGGGATTAATATACATATCATTGAATGACCACTATAATTTAAATAGTTCACATTTAATGAAATTACAGTGAATATTAGTTCACAATTTTTATAGTCTTCATACACATCTAAGAATGTAAAAAACTAGACCCTAACATTTTTATATCCTAATTTTTTTATATATAACTCTTACAAGATTATTCAGTTATTTTGATTGTACTAAAATGTATTCTAGATATAAAATAACCTAAATACTAGTGGTATCATTTCAAATAAATGGAGTGTGTATACCTCAAATTAAATAACTAATATATTAATTAACATGATATTATCTTTATTAAAATAAATTAAATAAAAAAATTTATTTACTTACATGGAAAACAAGATCAATAACGGAACAAAAAGAACATTAATAATATCTAGATCCATGATATATATATTTTAATTCACAAGGCATTGTCCCATCATTATATATAAGAATTCATCCATAACTCATAAATATTATCCATGGAAGATTAAAACAAGTATTTTTAATCAAACCAATCATATATCGTTGAATAGTCTATGTTTTTGGAAATTCAATAATTTTTATTTTTGATATAATTCATTAGATTTTAAATACATTAGTGTAAATTAAATATACGAAAGTATAAGTAATTTTCAATTGAACATAAATAATTTTTAATAATAAAAAAAGATTATCTGAATAAAGTAAAAATGTAATTAAAATTATCTGATTATGGTAACCTATTCTCTAGGAATTATTTGTAGACTATTGGGATCAATTATATCATTTAATTATATTATTTACCAACCAAATAAAAATGGTTGCAGACATACACAGTCCCCTATAATATGTATGAATATGTATTGTACACTACATATATTTTGGACTTTAATATAAGAATAACTTTGTAATTTCATTTTTTAAAGAGGTGGTAGAAGATCTAAGTATCATGGAAGAGTTGGTTTCACTAGTAATGTAGGATGTTAGGGTTATGTAAGAAATTATGGTCCTCTAATGATTTAAAACATATTTTGAAAATATAATTGATTTATTTCACATTGACTTTATGGAACATTTTTGTAAAATTTTTGGGAATATATTTTTGGTTCATTAGATTTCTTCACATGTGAGACATACAATTCCTAAGGCTAAAACAAACCTCATATAATTTTATGTAGTAAACGTGTTCTATATTTTTTAATGAAGTGGCTAAGATTCCCATCCAACCACCTGGGATAAAACATCTCTAAATCTCTTTCTCTCTAAGGACATCATAAAAGATAAATTATAATGATAAATTAGTTTTTCTTATGTATATAATATAAAAAAATAAAAGAAAATATAAATTAATTTCATACACCAATGTTTTATAAATAATTATATTTTTCTATAAGATATAAAACTATTTTTCCTTTTCTATATTTTATATTTATATTTATGAGTGTGGGATTTGGAGGAAAAAAACATTCCCATTACCAATAACAACAAGATTAATATCTGAATGAATAAATGATTCGTTAATCTTTTTCACCACCAGAAAATGATATCCATTATAAGATAATTAATGACTGTATTAATTATTCACTTGGATCACATGGTCGGATACCATTGATTCATTTTAAATAAAAACATACAAATAATAAATCCTGTAATAAAGAAGAAAAAGATTCATATGTAAAAATAATCACAGTAAAAATGATTCATATTTTTTCTAGAATTTTTTTTTCATGTATATGTGTAGAAATATCCTTACATAATGTATGTGTTTACATTCTATATTATCCCAGATACATACATATTTTAATTTTGGTTTTATAATATATCCATCGATCAACCACTATAGATAAATATATTTTTCATAAATTCATATGGTTTGTGAACAATTAATTTCATATATAATAGAATACATTAAGTATTATTCACATGTTATAAATAATATTTCAGTATTGTGTTAAAAAAATCAATTGAGATATGTTGCCATTATAGAATCCCATAGCTTCTCTTTCACTATAATGATTAAAAAACCCTCACAAATATATAAAATGATATTCAATAAATATATATAAATGATGATATTAATCATAAACCACATTAAATTTAATATTCTTTCATTTATATTACCTTCTTAATAAATATTTATGATTTTTACATGATAAAGTCAACATTTTAGTAAAATTGTAATCCCATATCTATCAAATTTTGAATTCTTTTTGTGTAATTATGAAGAACACTCAGTCGAAGGGGGCTTACCTGTAGTCCTCAAATATAGTTTTTTTAATTCAACATATACATTCCTTAAATATTATTTTTATTGAATATTTATTATTAAAAATGGAATATATCTTGTTAGGTGATCCTCTTACAGTATTTGTTTCATATAACTATAGGAATGTAATGAAATTTTGTGAACCACAATATTTTTAGGAATTTATGTAATTAAAAAGATTGATACTTCTATGAAATGAATTAAAGTCACACATGTGTATATTTAAAAAATTATAATGTAAGAATTAATAATAATAAATGTTAATGTTAAAATAGTTAATAAATTAATTCTAAAATGATAAAAATTTCAATATTTTTAATTTTAAAAAACATATTAACAAATTTTTTGATATGTAAAGATTTAAACAAACCATTTATATTTAATACTGGGTTTTCAATAATTTTATTAACACTACGTTTTCCATAGTATTATTATCATAAAAATCATATTAATAGTTAATTCATAGATAAATAAATATAAATCATATAAAATAAATATTTTCACATGTTAATTTCAATTAAGGAAAAAAATATTAATATTTAATTGACTAAATATAATAATTACATAGTATTTCTCCATGTCTCTTAACCATTATCATTTAATAAATCATATATTTTTTTGAATTATAGTTATTTTTCACGAAATCTTGAATAGATGATGAATACTCACATAAATCCAAATAAATGTTGTCATCATTATCACATAGATTAATTTTTTTCCACAAAGGAATGATGGACACCAGACTATTAGATAGATCGATGACATCAAACATTTTAAATGAAGGTGTACTAATTATAAATAGAACCACATTAGAAATAAATATTTTCTAATCAACCAGTGTAAACCCATAATAAACTTGCTTCAGGGCACAATTAGTATCTTCAATGAAAAACATAAACATTGTTTCTCAATATTTAGTATAATTAATTACACATAAATCATGAATAACTCATAAATTTGTTTTTAGTTCTTAAATTATAATTTCATCAATTTACATAAAATAATGTAGTTCTTTTAAAATGAAAATTACCCCACTATTTTGAAAATCAAATTGATCATGTTTATTTGATTGTAATGTATATACACATTAATATGAAAACAATAACATATTATATACTAATGACACAATAACCATGATAACACAAAAAATGATTATAATATATATTATCTAGGTAGATTTTCTCTTTACACATTGAATGAATTATATTTCATTTTCAATTCATTAAAATATTTCTTTTATTTCTTTTAACAAACCTACAATACGAAAATATTTGATGATATATATGGATAGAACACATTTTTTTGTTTAAAATGTACAATTTTTCCCTTATCACATCACAACATAGAATAAAGATTACAATTAATCCATTAATCCATTAATCCATGTACATTCATTATCAACTATGAAATGTTGACATATTGGGAGACCAAAATTAGCAGGTTCTTAATAACAATAAGAAAAATAATCAATCATCTCATCTGATATATATTTTTTAAAACTACTGGAATCTAGTTAAAGAATATTTAGAAAAACACTTACACATTTACATATATATATATTTATGAGAAACATTATATGTAAAGAAATCTGCCCACATATTATTATATGACACACTAAATAAATCACTATATGAACCATTATATAAAAAATTAGGTTGGAAATAAATTTCCTTTAGAAAATGTATGTATTCGGATTAATTATCCAAAAAAACTATTACATTTGGATCAATGAAATTGAAACATATGGATTTAAAAAAATATTCATAGGAAAGTGTTTCTAAATTATAACAAAAATCATGAATGGTAGAATTTTTCTAACGAAATATTTACATTAATGAAATGTGATACTTATTAATTCATTATCCACAAGTTACATTGATGAATTTACATTTGAATAATATCACATGTGAACATTAATACTATGAAAACACTAAAAAATATTCTATTTATCACACTTTCTTATTGTGTGACCTTATAAAGTTAAATATTTTTTGTTTCATTTGATAGTGGAGGATTACTCAAAATATATTTCCATGTATACCAAGTCTAATATGGCATGTGGACCATCTTTTTTATTTCCTTTTTGTTTGAAAAATTATGGATAAAAATTTCATATACATTATTAAAAATATGAAGGACATAGATGTTACTATTTATCTATATAAATAACTAATAAGGTAGTTCAACTAATGTTAATTGATTTTTATGTATTTTCATGATGAAAAGAAAATAATTTCTATATAAATTTGAAATAAATATTATTCACCATTTCATAATATTATATATATATATATATCCTTAATTGTGTGATTTTTTTCTAATAAACCATATATTTTTAAAAATATATAATAAGGACTATTATTTTTAATGAATATTTGTTGCCCCATCTACACAAATAATATTTTCATTTTTAGTTAATAATATTACATTCCTTCATCACAAAATTGACATGATCTTGGTCCCTTAAGTCAGTTTATAGATATAATTCCTTATTTTGGAATTTTTATTCCAATTTACATTCCCAAATAAAGGAAATGAAAATTATATTCATATTTTTGAATTATTATATGGATACCATGTCTCCTGTAAATGTTCTAAATAAATAATTTATAGAGAAATATGCCCATCAAATCAATTCTGAGCTGTTTTGTTACAAAAATAATCACTAATTTCATTATTTCTACATATTTATGTATAATATTTTAAAACTAAAAAAAGACACCATCTCTATTGAATATAGTGGATCATAAATTGATTCATTCTACACATGAATAGTCCACTTCATATATCTATATCATGACTTAAAATAAAAACAATTTTTCTATCAAGTGAAATTATTTTTGAATGATCAAAATAGTTACTTGTATTACAAAAAATGATTCACTCATCTATATTATACCATAACATTTATTGAATATTTTAATTCCAATATAGAAAAATCTATTTATGATGATGACTATGTGGTATCCTAATGTTTTCAAGCTTCTGTGTTGTGAATAAAAACAACCACTATAGTTGGAATAAATTTTAAAAAAACTACATCAATTTTTTTTATAATTGTTCTATTTCATTGATAATTAACTAAACACAATAGTCATATGCTAAGAAAAAATATATAAAATACCACATACATATGGATCGCACATTTATTGTCTATTTAATTACAAAATTTCTCAGAATGTAAGAATAAATTATTGATTATCGTACTAAATTAATATGTTCCAAAATATTTAAATATATTAGAAAAAATATATAATGATCAATGATAAAGTATCATTCAAATATTGTATTCTTTCCCCATCTATTTACATTAATATAATCCTTTTCAAAGGTGAGTACATATGTTTTTTTAAATGAAACATATATTTTTTCAGTAAAACATTTGGATTCATAAAATTGTTATATTGTAAATCAAATATCAAAAAGTTATTATGGAATAAAAACATGGTAAAAAAACAATTCAAAGTTAAAATTCATAAATATTATATTGAGAAATTTAAATACCTATAAAATTTCACAACTCATATAATAATAAAAAAATTCTGATTAAAATACTTTCATATTCAATTTCAAAAATTAAAATAATCAGAATTACATTTTTGTTTAATAATATCAGAAACTTTATGTTTAAATAAATGAAGTAGAATAGTTTTATCACACCAATGATATATGAAACCCCAAAAATTACACTTATATTATATTATTTTATTACTATTTCACTAATTTTTTTGATATTTTTTTATGCATGTTTTTTTCACAATTTTCTTACATTTTTGTTAAAAGTTTGACGACTTTTCCTAATCAGATTGATTCTTACTTCGAAAAATGATTTAAAAAATTGAGATTTAAAAATAATTTTTTAAAAGACATTCTTATGATAAAAGTCAATCATAATTTTTTATTGTGTTTCCATTACAATTTTTTTTTCTATGGAAGATAAATCATTACCCCAACCCCTTTATATGGGTGGGTCACCTTGTTTCCCACATTTATTGTTCACACATCATACACCAAAGCTATTGCACCAATCAAAACATATTGTGTGATAATATATCATTACATCTGATCATCTCTTCATGCTTCAAGAATGGTATAAAAAATTGACGAAAATCCATATAGGTTATTTTAGTGAACGACATGTTACTTGATTGTGGTTTGAAAACTGATATTCTACTCTAAATAAAATAAATTCCTTCTAAGGATGAGAGTGAGTTTGTGTAGAGAATACATACAGAGATTTTTATATATAATATGATAAGTTAGTTTTTGTGTTCTATGATTTATTTCAATTTAATAAGGAATATGAGAAGGAAATGTTTTGCATTACTATTATTGTGAATATATTCAAACATTATTATACAATGGATCATTATATCAATAGAGTTTCATCAAATAGATATGATTAATTACCCTCACATAAGCAACTAAACAGCCTCCCTATGAATCTAGAAAATCCAAAGTCCATTATTTACCACAATGAAAATAATGAATTCAATATTCAGACTGGAAAAACATTTGATGAAAAATAAACACTATGAAATGAAAATGATAAGTAGAAAGATTCCATAATAATAGAAATTATATTGAGTGGAGTAGAAAGAGTCATAAATTTTCCCCCATATATGATTTCCCATAATGATAATGATTTATAATATTTTTTACTAGTTTATAATGACAATATTGTCGTTCATACTAATGTCCTTTCTGTATAAGATATGGAATGGAAGAGAAGTAATTTTTGAAAAACAATTTCCAAATATACATGGAACCAATTAGAACTAGAATAATATGGAATGTGATCCATGAGAATATAAAGGAAGCTGGAGGAATGAAGAAAAAATGGGGTTGAGAAGGATGTTGATGATGAAAATGAAGAAAAATTTAAATTAGTAGAATTACTATAAGATGTTTAAATAGGATAAATAGATGATGTTGAATAGTAATATATGAGAGAAAATGACAATTCAAAAATAAAATGTTTTTCTATGTATGAATTTTTAAATTTTATGACCATGATGGGTTGTTTTGAATTTAATTCATGTATTAAATTAATTAAAAACATTATAATTTTACTCCCCATGTAACTGTCTTTCACCATGTGTCGACATGTCATGAGAAAAGATTTTAGCATATGTAATTAGATTTCACCACATGTATGATTTCACCATGTGAAATAATATTAAACAATGTGAAATTAGATTTCACTATATTAAATTATATTTCACCACTTGTCTGATTTCAATAAGTGTTATTTGATTTCATCATGTGTAATATGAATTTTATGTTTTCAATGGTTTCATAGGATTTCCACCAAAAATAGGAAAATATGTATAAATCATTACACGATGTGGAATAAGGATTCACATCCTCAAATACAGATTCTTACATTTTTTAAAACATATTTCCAGTATCGTCAAAATGATTCAAACATGATTCTCTTCACCGTAGATGATTCATGAAACACGATCTTCGACCAAATATGTCATGCATACCGATGTCATGGACCAAAACTCCTCCACACATTGCAATATTAAACTAAAGATGCATCACATAGATCTCTCCATGTACTTAGTCTTCTTATATTGATTTTTACGTTTTTTCATTGATCCATTTGTGATCTGACAATAGATTTTTGATATATAGAAATTGATTTTAATGATTTTACTTCCAGTTATTAATATTATTTTATATCTATTTCAAATGGATAGTTAGGTTCTTTTTTTGATGAATCATATAGAAGATTTCAATCACAAACATAGGATTCTGGTCACCATTTTCTCCTCTTTCAAGGAGTTAGGTCTAAATAATTTTCTTCAACATGTACTTGATTGATTTCAAGAAACACTTGGATATATTATGGAGAGTATTCTTCAACACAAATTATGAGGTTGGTGGTATGTAATTAAAATCCAAAATTCTAATTTTTAATTTTGTGTATGAAATTTTAGAATTGTTATAAGATTTCTAGAAGGTTCATTCATGACCAAATTGAATAATTTGGTGAATGACTTTTTTAAAATAAATGATCAAATTGGGGATATTGGGATTATAGTTTATGAATAAATAATTTATTAATTATTAATGATGAGATAGAGGTTAATGAAATTAAATAATTAATTGATGAATTAATTATTTTTATATTGATTTCCATGGATAAGGATAACTAATAGTTGAAATAATTTTTGGAAAATATAAAATACAAAATACCTATTAATTGTGGAAAACCATAAATACCTTTGATTATCACTACATATTTGTCATTATATACATCATGGAAAATTATGGAAAATAAAACATATGAATTTTTTTGAGTTCAAATGCTTAGTAACTTTATGTATATAACATAACCTATCAAAAATAAATAAAAACAATAATGGGAATGTAAATAATAGATTAACATCACATTTAATCAATAACCTGGGAATAATATTCTCAGAATTAATTTTGATTGAATAATTTTATTTTAATAATCACTTATAGTAGAAAACAGAACCATCGATGTTCACTAATTGAATATTCATATAGAAATAAAAAAATAAATCTCATAGTGATGTAATATTTAATTCCATACATCTGAAAACTTAATTTTGTTGATTCATTCCATTATTTTATTGTTGTATTGTTTAATGCCAACAATCTATCATAATCAATGCATCATTCTAGAAATATAACAAGATCATGATATCGTGTAAAGACCCTAAGAAACTGTTAATGTTTCACCCAAAACCCTCTATAGTTTGTCTAATGAGACCTACGAATGCATGGAGGGGTTATAACAGTCCTCACCCACCACATACAATGTCTGATTCACTCATCAAATGAACATGTAATACACCTAAATCAAAATGACATAATAAATTCAATAACAAATACTATTGGACAAACTATTCATTTATAATATTAATACTACCCTTGTTATATTGTTCAAAAAGCATCCAATGGAATATAATGAATAGAATTATTAATGTACATACTAAAAAAATTCATTAAAAAACATAGTTTCTCCTAGGTGAATATACACAATTATTATTATTTATACATTTCATGAGGTAAATACACATTTTTACATTGCAAATAATTATTAAAATAAAAAAACACTAGATATAATAAAATACATTTTTCATTGAAAATACAATTATAATTTTTTAAAGGACACATTAATATTTTATGCCTACATGTTGGTGGGAATTTAGTTCATTCCATATAACAATAATAAATCCTTATTTGATAATGATCTTTAAAATAAAAAAATATTATAGACTTCCCCTAAAATACCACATCATTTAAGTCTTCATTAATCCAAAGAATCGGTTATGGGTATCCTATGTATTTCCACATAAAATTAGTTGAAATGTAAAATAAAATCTAATCAATGTCATTTTAGACATAATAATATGGAAATTGTGATTAGAAATCACTTACATAATTTTAATCAGACGAATATTTATCTCTACAGAAGTAATAATATTTGAATGAAACATTGAATATCAAGAATATAATGAGATTAATGATATGATATACTAATATAGAGTATATAAACCACACAAAATAACTAATTAGTTAATAATAAATATATATAATATAAGTAAAACTAATATAAACAACATATAACTCATGATTCAATTCAGAATAGTGTTGTATAACATTATGCTGAAATTACCTCCTTGGAGGACACATTAACGACCTACGATTTGGTCCCTTCATGGTAAAATAAT
Source organism: Viscum album (assembly GCA_963277665.1). Classification (NCBI taxonomy): domain Eukaryota; kingdom Viridiplantae; phylum Streptophyta; class Magnoliopsida; order Santalales; family Viscaceae; genus Viscum; species Viscum album. Next base: position 913,514,749 of record OY728157.1, read on the forward strand.
TACATATACTTTCGTACTATTAAAAGGATAGTGTTTTGTAGTTATTTGCAGATATTAAATGCTTTATATGGAAATGAGGTGGTGAGGAGAGGTATTTTTTACATTGGGAATGGTTTGTTTAAGTTAGTAAATAGTTTTTTTTATTAACACCAACCACAATGATGTGGAAATAGTTTCCATAAATTTTTATGATCATTAATTATTAAAGGATCGTTAGGATCAATAAATACCACATTAAACAATTTTATGTTTATGATTTTTGGTACTTTAATCCATTATCTTTTTGAATTAACCATTTTAATTAGTTTACCATCACAATGGAATGTGTTTTTTCAGCACTCTAATTTATTATGTCTAAAAATTTAAATTACCATTAAACTAAATTTGGACCATGTGAATCAAAATTTATATTACATTTAGTAAAATTAGAATCTAGAAATTTATATGTTTATATTTTAAATTAATCCTACAAAAACATTGAATATTTTTTTTAAAATGAAAATTTAAAAAGTATTAAAGGTTTTTATGTCCTATTGCATTGTAAAATTGTAAACAGTTACCTATTTTATTTTACAGATGTATATTTTAACAAATTATAAATTAAAACATATTTAAATTATAAATTTATTGTTAATATGAATTAGACAGAACATTTTAATTAAATGAAAGTATTGTTCAATATTCATAAATAAATGAATCTTTTCATAAAAAGGAATGTATTACCCTAAAATAACTTTTATATTTCTATTTTAATAATTTTTTTATTAGTCTCAATAATAGTGTGAAAAGGTTGTTTCAAATCATGTTTTGTTATAAGAGTATCTATAATATCCTTTTACAACAATCCATATTTTTTTTCTTAAAACTAAATTTATTTCATATCATAATACTATAAAACAAATTGTATGTATTTAAAAACATATTATTGGGTAAAAAACATATTGATTTCAATATGATCAGTGAATAATTGTGATTAAATTAATTTACTGATATAAAATTCTGTTTGGGTAATTTATCTATTTATTAACACATTCTTTATAGAAAATTGGTCTTTATTTTGATTTAGAATTAATTAGTATCCAATTAATTAACTTCAGATACATGGGTAAACCATTTTTCTAAAATGTAGTTAATATCATTAATTATTTCCATTATAAATATTAAGTGATAAAAACAAATATTAATTAAAAATATTATATCTATTATTTAATCTCGTAGTTCTATGTAAGGTAATCTTGAAATATATTAAATTTAAAATGAGAAATTCCATACAATCATTAGTTATTAAAAAACCCCCTCCTTCAAAAACTTAAATTTTGAAAACATTAAATTTCACTTCAAAAATCTGCGGATGATACAAACAAAATTGTGGGAAAATATAATTCCTAACAGATATAAGAACGAATCACTTAAATAAGAGGGAAATGGAAATGAATAGTTCAACAAAAAATACTATTTAAAATTTGATATAATTATTTGGAATTTAAAAGATAGACGTTGAAGAGAAAAATAATTATCACGATCCAATAGAAACTGATATAATACATAGTCATTATAATGTTAAAAATCTGAAAATAAAGAACCTATGAAGTGTAAGAGACTATTGATTTCTTAGTGTGAAAAAATAAATAACTTTTTCGTAATAAAATAAATCGAAATGAGGGAATATTTTAGTATCTATAATAACTAAAAGTATTGTAAAGATACATAATTTTTCTACATGCCATAAATAATATATCATGCATTGTTTGTCCATCGATTTATCTCAAAAGAGTTTTTTATACCGGAAGATAAATATTTTAAATGAAATTTCATTTTGGAAGAACCTTTCATGAACCAAATGATAAATTAGTAATTTCTTTAGTCTATAAATATTTATTGAATACAAAAAAAATATGTATATGTTATCAAAAATAATTAATTTAAAAAGATGAGCATAATCCATTCCATAAGTATTAAATCATATAACTCTTCCATAACTTATTTTTCAAAATTTATATACCAAGAAATTTTCAAGGGAAAGTCACTATATTTTATATATCTATATAACATAAGAATCCAAAAATAATACATTATTGATGTTATTTTTATTTAAATTATATTAATACCTTGATCAAATTAAAATATTAATGAAAAAATTTATTATTCCAAATTCATATAGAAGAAAAACAACTGTTAAATCCTTATATAATACATGATTCTATTAATTAGAATATCATTGATAAAATAAATTAACATCATAATTCATTATTTGAAAATCAAAAATATTTTAATTATTTCACTTCGATTGTAATAATTTTATAAGAATGACCTTGATTCATTTTTTTATATCATCACACATTCCCTAGATGCTTGGAGTATCCATTGATATAGTGTCTCATATCCTTATAATGAAATAATTTCACATTGTAAAATACTTTACAATCATTACAATCATGAGTATAATGTGCTTTTTCTCAACCCTTGAAAAAAAAATTCATCATAAAAATGCACTTTATTATTTCAAACAACAAATACCACTTGTTAGAAACTCCATAATTAGTTTCATAAATTTATCCATCTGTGGATCCTATAGTCTCTTATACTCTTAATTCCCTTCGATGTTATTATTTTTTGAGATTTCATTCTCTATCAGGATGGATCATGATATTATATAATCATACGATGAAATGTTTCGGTAAACTACTTCCCTTCAAATAATTTATTCACCCATTCAAATAAACTATCAATAATCTTCATTGGATTTTATACATATTCCATAGAATCCATTGGTAATATATTGAGAATGACTTCATACACAGTTGCACTCTCATCATTCTATTACCCCAAACTCAACAATTGTCTCTCCATATCATCTCATTTCTCATAAGGAAAATATTTTTTGAAAATATTTCATATTATCATTCCATTCCATGTTCTCTATATTCACCTCTTCAATAGTTTATCTAATCAAATACCACCATTGAACATCATCTACATATATATTATTACTGTACATGATAACATAATCCCTTTAATTATATTCCACAGTGTGAATAATATTAACTAAATAAAATAACATTTATTAAAAAACAATGGATATGCAGTCACAATAAACGATGTAAATTGATCTCGAGTGTACTATTCTAACATTTTTACACCACATTATTGATCATTTTTTTCTATTTGGTTATGTTTATTTTTCATAATGTTGGTTATTAGTGCCAATATAGTAATAATTTTTTTAGATATAGATGTAGATCGAGTTATATCACTATATACACCCATATCTCAAACTCCAAATGTAAATCTATCTCCAACATCATTTTCTTACACAATTAAGAATTCCATAAATGTATTTTTTTAATTGATTTGGTTTTCATGAAATTCTCGATAAACAATTTCTATAAACTAGAATAAATTATATTAAATCATAACATTATGATACATAATATATAACCTCAAATGTAATGAAATACATAATTGAAAATGAGAAATTCATTAATAGATAATCTTATAATCATTAGTAATAATTCATTGGGATGTTATTAAATAAATAAACTCAATGTTTATTATCGGTTTTTCCTCTAGTCTATTTTTTTCCTAAATAAAATTCCTATAAAATCGATAAAAGATTTTATGGGACCAAATATAATGATACCAATACCATTTGACATGATTCAATGATATTTTGTCATGAAAAATCATAGGTAGACCCAGAACCGGTCACCTGAGCTGGTTCACAGTAAGGTCAATGGGCATTCTCAATCCCCATGCTCTGGAATCTAGTGAATGGAATCAAAAAATGATGTTGTGAATGATTTTTCCAAAAATATAAATGATAGAAGAATAAAAATAAACCAAACAATATAGTTAATCACAAAAATGAGAAAAATTAAAATAAAGATAACTTGGTATATATATCATCATGTGACCCATGGGTCCCCACTGAACCAAAAACCACACTCACTCCAAGAGTGATCCAAGACTAGAACCCTAATATAATATTAATGTATGTATGAGTAGTAACATTATTAGTTGGAAAGACATGATATAAAAATGACCTATTCCCTTACCGTTAAGAAGAAACCAAATCATTCTAGTTTTAAAATACTCCATATTAAAATTATTTTTTTCAATCTTCTCAAAATCCAGTAACAATTTTACATTTTTAAGGAATAAATTTCTCTATGACTATATTTTCAAAATGAATCCCAGGAATACATTAAGTCTTAAAAATGATTGGTATGCCATTTTAAAATAAAATATTGTTTACCCAAGAGATGGAGAGAGATAGATAGATATAGAAATAACAGAAATTAAAATAACATCACAAGCATCATGTTTAAAAGGAGTACCATGGTAAATCCAAATAGGTTACTAGTATAAGTGGGACCTTCTAACCTCGAATCTCAGTGAAAAGTAACCATAATAATTATCTTTTATCTATAATGAGACACTAGTACGAAACATACCCTTTACGTTGTAGTTACCAACATCATCATAATAGATTTGTTTGTATTCTGTGATTTAAACTTTCTAAGTGATTAGGGATGATGCAACTCGGGATCAACAGTGCAATAGGTCTAATCTGACCACCTAGATTCCCTAGGATACCAATGTTCTCTATTTGTATTGGTGGTAAAATTTTATCAATATAACATAAATGAAAATATAATTTCATATCCAAAACTCGTTTAACCTCTCACCACCATTCTCCATCAATTCCAACATTAACCTTTATAAGTCACATAACATCGCATAAGACTCATGTTGAAAAAATTCCTCCAATTCCACTACTAACACTTTCTAACTAATAGTGGTTGATCCCCCCACTATGAATATGAACCTTCGCAACATGAATGGAAACCTAGCCCCTCGACACATATTTTCATGTCCCATGAACATGTGCAAGGGGATCATTACAGGTATTCTTATGACCATATACCGGTATCCACTCACCTGAGTATACATTTTTATATATACACAAAGGGACACATAGATCATACATGCACAATCAATTTAATGGATGAATATACATGTAATGAGGGAGCCTACATGCATATATTTACTGACATAAGAACATGTAGGTGAGTCTCCCTTGGACTAGTGATTCAAAACCACTCAGAACAATCCATAACATTACACAACCATTATATGGATCCTTAAAAAATCAATAATACACCGTAAATCAATTGTGAAATCAACAAACATAATAAATTTCCAAACATCAAAACAAAAAATAGTTTACGAATGTAGCCCGAGACCACCTCACCTTACATGATTATACATTTTCATATATATATATATATCCTTAAACAAAAATATATATTCCCTTCACCATGAGGGAATATGTGCAAGGATGATACTTATATATACATGCTTACAAATATATATATATATATATATATATATATGTCATTGTAGGAGATGACTCGAACTCACACTGTAATGACCAAAACACAGCTTAATGAAGAAAGAGTTAGAGTATACTACCAAAGAATGAAATTAAAACTAAATTGATAAAGAATAAAAGAGAAACCTCACCCCATCATATAACAGAAATTTTGGAAATGGATTTATTCCACATTTCCTTCGGCAACAGATTTTGAAACGCTATGGTGGGGACCCAAGAGACCCACTGCAATCCCAAAAAGAAATGAAACATCATAAATAGGTCTAACCGTACAATAGTGTTTTGAATAAACACAATAAAGAAAAAAAAGAAAAAAAATGGACAAATGATGAAGGAGAGGGAGGGAGAGAACTCACTATGAGGTTTTGACCCTAAATCCTAAAAAATCCAGGTGGAAACAGCAGTGGAAGGGAGCTCATGAAAGAAGGTGTATATCAGTCGTGGAAGAATATGTAGGAGGGGACCATCAAAGATGGAAACAGTGGACAATGACAGGGGTAGTGATGATAGAAACAATGTTCTCGGGAGAGGAGGTTGTAGGTACGGTTGGTCTTTCGGTGATTGATGAGGTTAAATAAATGGGAGGGAGGCTAATAACTGGAGAGGAGAGGTAGGAGGACTCAAGTGGTGCATGAGGGAGAAATTAATGGAGGAAAAATTGAAAAAAAATAGAAAATATAAAAAAAATTATTTCCTAATGATAATAATAATATTGATAATTGTATCATCCCAAAAAATGTTACAATTGAAAATAAAATACAACCCACTATGTCAATGAGAAACATTTATCCCTAACATGTCCCTTTCTTCCCTATGAAAGTATAAAAAGACATATCTGTTCAATTATTGAAAAAATAACTCAATTCTTTTCAAATCAAAACCCTTATCACATGAATATCTAACACTCACTCTCTACTAAAGACATGAAACATTGAGACCCGGACATCCAACAAAAGATGCAAAGACACAAGACGCACATTTCAAAATACATCCACAACCTAGAACACCCTGACACATAACTTTTAAATAACTTTAGTATGGTCTAGATATAAAATGAACACTCTCCTGACAACCCCTTGTATGGGATAACCTTCTATACTGATCGAGTTCAGACATAGTAGAGGAAATGATTTTCCCTGACAAGAACCCCTTGATGAGTATGCTCTGCATGAATTTTTCTTATGTTGTTATCCTCCACATATAATAATTCTATCCAAATACTATCTTACATAAATTGAAACAAAACATAAAGCCAATTATGACCCATGACACTGGTGTTACCCATCAACATGCTGAGTTGCACCCGGCCATCTTGAGAGAATGCATTAGAGAGACCCATAGTGGGTCTCCCCAACCTATTAGAAACTCAGTATTATAATGGCACCCACACAAGAACACTCAATTTAGTATTAACAATGCATATTTAATTTCCCATAATGAACCAACTGACATGGGCCGAGCCCTATCATAGAGTGAAACATCAACATAGACCAGCCTAATATCCCCAGTCCAAGGAAAATCTAATCAAAATCGACAACACACAAATGCCAAGCCAAACCATGAGTTGTAAAATCTATAAACGCATACTTCTCCAATTAAGCATCACCCTGATGAATGAATTGTTACAAAGTGATACCGACCATTTATTTTTTACACTATGATGGTACAAAAATGGAACTATTAAAGAACATGCAACCAATACTACCAAAAAATTCCCAAATCGAACACATTTGAAACAAATGAGTGTGTGTTCTATATAAACAGAAACAAGAAATAACAAAAGACTCATTCTAAAAACATATTCCATAGGTTCACCCTATTCACCATATAGAGAACATTATATTGTCACCTTGAATAATAAGATTTCTATTTTTCATAGTTCATTCACTATGTCACCAACTTGCAAGGAGATGGTAGTAATAATAGTTCTATATCCCTAACATGACCCATCAAACAATACTATGGAAAATTTACCGAAAATAGTTCCTAATGACCTAATTAAACCATTGACATCCTCCCATTACACCACAACCCCTATTTATCTTCAACAACCATAGAAAAAACAAGAAACAATGAAAAAATAACCCCTACTCCACAAGGGTTACTGGTAAAACTATCAAATAAAAATATCCCATCTAAGGCCATTGACCATTTTTGTGTGGTATACATAAAACAATATTCACAAAACCAACCAGATGAACATCAAAAATTAATTGTTCACATTTAACAATTAATTGTAACAAGAAATCAAAACATCATTTTTACCTTGAAACACAAGATCGAAAAATTCCATCATGCCCAAAGACTGATTCACTACATAACCAAACCATAACGAAAAGAAATATCAACAAGAATAATACCAAGAAACATCATCAACCTAACCAAAACATCACATTCAAAAATGGCCATTTTCAAAACCATTCCTTTTCAAAAACATCATAATTCTAAAACCCCCATTTTTATCCTTGCTTTCTTTTTTAATAATTCACAAAAAATTGACCACATAAAATCACTAATAAAAAATTCATTAGGAAAACAATATAATCATTGAAAACTGAGCACCCACACATAGTATTCCATGAAGCCTCACATGTGTAAATTCATGTGCCAACTTAGGCACCCAACCATGCCTACCAATGACCAACCACATCCAATTGCATTCATTAATACATGTAAGAATAAATATAAATACCAATGGTCAATCATATCATTTCAAAATTCTAATCTCCATGATACTAGAGTTTCAAAACTTTGAAAAATTTCAAAATCCCCAAAAAAATTACAAATCTACATCTAATTTATGATTTACAAAAGCATAAAAACTTCCCAAAACAGTACAAAAAAGTACTTCCATTTTTGAAACGACTAATTCCATTTTCAAACAAGTTATGTTTTTCATTATTGAAATATAATTTTAAATAAACTAATCATTATTTTTTCATCCAATGAAAAAGTGCCCAAAACGAGCTAAAAATTTCACAAAGAAAATATTGAAGATACTAATACAGTCAAATAACCAAGATTCCATATTATCAAATAAACAACTGATACACATGGTTGGTTCACATGATTTGGATGACCATGCACCAATCGGGTGAGCATATAGGAAGTAAATAGAAGTAATTTACTGGTCATCACATGGATTTCCAAGCCATGCACATCATCCCTGCACCCCTTTAAAATGACCACCAAATTCCTTGACCAACTAGAAACACCCAAACAAGTTGAGGACCTTGAGAAAATTCAATATCCAAGCATGAACTTTGAGGAAAGTGAAACCTAGAATACCCAAGAAATTCAATTGAAATGTCTAATAGGTGTTGGTCACGAACCTACACTCAACTAGCCACTTGGATTCTGATAATACAAACTTCAGTCTATTATACATCCCCTATGGACATGTGATAAAACTCATTTGATACCATTTTTTCATGAATCATCCTGGGTTGACAATGAACCGGTCACCCAAGCCAATCTATGGCATGGTCTGAACGGTGTTCCCAATCCCCATGGGATACTGACTAGAGTCGATCATCAAAACAAGTAGACACGACTTATTTACCCCAGAAAATAAAAGAAAAATATACAGAAATAAACTGTATAATACAGGTAAACACTATCTGTAGAAAAAAATTAATGATAATCGGTTAGAAATACCAAGAAGTGACATAGTGGGATACCATTGAACATAAAACCATGCTTTCCATGAGATTATTCGAATTATAGAAACCATAACTGAAAATAAATATAGGAATGATCATTGAAATGCTATGTAGGAAAGCCTAAGAAAAACCTCCCCCAATCCCTGTGCCTTAAAGATGAACCCCAATCATGAATGTTTAAAAATAAGACATATTAAAATATAGTTTTTAATTTTTGTCAAAATCATCTAACATGTTTAGATTTTTAACAAAAACTTTTCTTAACACTTTAAATTGAAAATAAGTCCCATGAATACACTAATAATTCAAAATGCATGAAAATAAATTTAAATTTAAAATATATTTTTCCAAAAACAGAGAGATGGAGAGAGAGATCAGGAAATAAATTTAATGAAAATCACATCACAAGCATCATGTATCAAAACATCACCATGTAAAATCACTATAGATAACTATCAGAAGTGGGACCATAGAACCCCACATATTGATGAAATGTAACACCAACAATTATCTTTTCTCATGCACGAGCCACTAGTATGGAATATACCCAAATCTAAGTGGACTCCAACGTCAATATAATAGTTTAGTTAGTGTTGTATATGTCAAACAGGCCATGTGAAATAGGGATTATTCCACTCTGAGTCACCAAAACTCTATTTGTAGTCTGCGCACCTAGATACCTAGGGTTACTAGTGTGCTCCAATTTTAATTGGTAGAGAGAGTTAATAAAAATAATATAAATGAAAATAATAAACTTTTTATCCAAAATAGGGTTAAAATCTCACCTTCATACTCCCACCATAATAACATTCCACTTTATATGTCACATAACATCACATAAGCCTCTTCGTTAGGTATATATCACCAACAAAAAATTCAACATACACATTATGTTTCTAAAACAATGGGGCATGCCTTAAGATGAGTTTTCAAATAGAAAAATAATTTTCATGGTTCCAAAATGCCCTAATTAATACATAATAATGAACATGATTAAGAAATAATGTTCACTAGAAATCCATTTCTGAAATCAATTTGGAACTCATTGGAAATCAATCATGTCGTTACCATTTTCAAAAAAATCGGCCGAATGACCACAAATCATTAGAAATACCCGTTTCACATTCAATGCATCTAGAGAAATAATGTTTCAGAACAAAAATAATTATATATATATATAATACTAATTTCAAATAAAACTAGAAAACACAGTTTAAAAAGAACACTAAGAAATTATGGAAATTCTAAATAAATACTAGAGCATAGGGAACCTAGATCATGTGGAACCAATAATCTACTTCGGATCTTAGTGCTTTCAAACAAAAATTTGTTGCTTCAAACTAAGAATATTCAACTTTGCACAAATGAATGGACACCTAGCCCCTATGAACCCTATCAAATTGCCCACAAACATGTGCATTGGGATCTTTAAATGTATGCTTATACACATATACTAGTATCCACTCACCTGGGTATGATTTTATATCAATACACATAGGCACAACTATCCCCATATATGTATATTAAATTCCATGGATGGATATATATATACTGGGGGAACCTATATGTATATATTTACTTACCTAAGCACTCGTAGGTGAGTTTTCCATGGACTGACGACTCAAAACCACTCAAAACAGTCCATCACACTACACAACATTTCAAAGGAACCCTAAAACATCAATAAAAAACCGTAAATCAAGTGTGAATCCAACCAACGAAAAAAAATTCCAAACCTCAAAAAAAGAAAAATTTGTTGAAGGCATCCTGAGACACCTTCACATTACACACGAATAGCCCGAATGGCTCGAAGGCCTTCTTTTTTATTGATTTTTTGATAACCCCTTTTAATGGATGAGGGGGAACCCTTACAATGTCTGTAGGATTGGAGATTACACAACCCTCAGGTCTTAGGAAAAAAATAGACAATATTTGGAACTTCTCGTCCCTAGAATCATTATCATGATGTCAACACTCCACCTTATCATGGATTGTTCAGCTTGACATCCCATAAAAGGACAGGCTTGCCTCGATGGAAATTCCATACCGTCCCTTTCTGAAAATTCCAGTCATCTTCTACTCTAGTGAGTGCACCTACCGTGAATCCTCATTTTGAGTCTTCCCTTTATAGAGTATGTCAAGTAATTTAGGAAAAATTTCAGGTGGCCCAAGGGCCTTGAGGTGGCCTAAAAGCCTTACCAGAATGAAGGGATTGAGAGGCCCAAAATCCTTAAATGACACAAGACCCATACTAGTGGCCCGAAATTCAAAATGGATGAATAGAACCTACTTCCACAGTACCTAACAGTTCCTGTTATAGTGTAGAGACCCGTATCTTGATGTACATGGACATTACATTACTTTTGCAGAATACTTAGTACATAACGAAAAATACACACACAAGGATCGTAATAGTTTAGCGTCTTTGGAAACTCGGAACGTAATCTTCTAATCGTGGTGAAAGATCGTAGATATCTCCCATAAAGATCTTCCCCTTTTTTAACCTAAAACCTTTCTTTATATCCTGGGGAAAAGAAAACATAAAAGGCTGAGCTCAAATGCTCAGTAAGGGTAGACAAAAGAAATATCAATCACACCATATACACAAGCACATAACTTTCGGAAATCTTAACCTGCAAAAGAGATCATAATTTCATAACATGGGGTAAATCATGGCAGTGAAATGTAATCAAAATAATCAAAACGTAAAACATGAAACTTTGTGGAATTCACACATAATCCTAGAGAATAATTTATTGTTACTCAAGACTCATTGCCAAGACTATCTTAGTGGACAAAGTCCCTTTCTGAATCGAGTAACCCTCGTTTCAGTCCTGTTTCACTGAACCGGTATAACCTACCGTTCCAGCCCTGTCTATCTCATGAGATATAAAATCTTTACCCAATGCATTGGAGGGAGATATAGGTCCCACCCATCTTATAATGAATCCTTTCTTATGTGTGCCACATAATCATAAACCATACATCATAGCGTAACCCATGTAATAAAAATGGGATTCTTAAACAACATGACATCATAAAACAATTCATATAAGATAAAGGAATTCATAAAAATATTTCCATCACAACATAATCAAACCAATGTAATAATAGGTATAAAAACAGAACCCTTTTATTATCTTAGAAGGTAAATAATTTTGATAAAATACTTGAACTCCATTCTTGAGGAAAATATCCTTTCTACTTCAAAAAACATGTTTCCTTTCATAACATGTCATACGAATTTAAAATAAAAGAAGTTGATTAAAAATAAACTTGAAAACTTTTAAAGGAAGTTTCTTGGAAATAATGTTTTAAAAATCCATTCATGCCGTATAAGTTAAAAAAACATTCTTCGTACTTTTGTCGGAAAAGTCAAAAAGCACCTCGTATGAAAAACGTCAAAAGATTCCTTTGATATTTTTTACTAAAAACTCACCGAAGGGTAAAATTGGATTTAAAAAATTGTAGTTGTATGGAAATAATATTACATATTGAGGAAACATGGATGTGGATGATAAAATACACCCCAGAAAATACCAAAGTATAAACAATCTCGGATAAAAATGAGATTGTGATATTTCCCTTACCTTAGGTCCAATTTGCTTCGTATGTGTCCGAACCTCCTGTATAATGATTTAAATAATGTATTTGACTTATTAGAGAATCATATTCATTGTTATGATATCATATATGGTTCACTTGGGACATTATATTACCCGTTCTTTTGTAAATTCCATGTTAATGTAGCATTTTGGGTAAAATCGTCTCATTTGTCGTTCATGTTTTTCATATGATTACTTAGATCATGATTAATTAATTCCAGAATATAAAACATGATTTATATATATATATTCAGAATATACATATACAATAAATCATTAAATTGAAAGAAATACACCGTTCATGGAGATGGTAGTCCGTACGTACGCATGAACGCTGTTTTCGTTTCCTTATTGAATTGAATGGAATTAAGTAGATGACATACATATAAATATACATAAATCCAGTATCATTATTATGTAATATATTTCATTAGTACTTATTATATATACTTTATAATCATTCATGAATTGTTAATCATTGAAAATGAATCTCATCGCGTCGTGGAGACGGAAGTCCGTACGTACGCACGAGCGATGATATCGTTCCCATGGTCATGGAATTGTGTTGAAGTGTATGTATACTATTTCAGTATCAATATCACTTTATAATAATCATATATAGTTACTCATTAAACCATTATACCCATCCAATTAATGTGGTGGCGTAAAATAGATTACACCACGGCGTGGAGATGATATTCCGTACGTACGCACGCGCGTTGATTTCCTTTTTCCGTAGGATGGATAGGAGGTTAATTAGAGTTGTTTCATATTTATAATCACATATCAGTATGTAAGTAATACTTATGTTATTACTTTATCATGAATCAACTAAAGAAGAATAAGTTGAAGAAGAATGAAATAGAAAAGATCGGTAATGGATATTACCTCTTCTTTGAAACGCCTCTTTGAATCCTTTAATTAGGGAACTAAGATTGGTCTTTGAAGAATACCAGGACCTCTATGATTATTCTAGGAAAGTGGAGAAGGAATTTTGGCAGGGGTTGGACGAGCTTGAGTGCTCAATTTGGTGTGATGAGGAGGGGGAGGAGGTGCCCTTTTATAAGGGAGGAGAGGGCCACTTTAGGAATATCTCAAAATATTATTTTATATTAAAGTCAAAATCGGTTTATAATGGTTCCAAATGGTCTTATTTCGAAGCTAAAGTGGGGATGTGTCGAAATCTTATCAACCAATAGTATTTGGACAAGTTTACGGTGTTATTTTAACCTTATCAATTAGATTTAACTCTAAGTTAAATAATTTATCTTTTACCGTGTCTTTTTGTTTTCTTTCACTATATTGTTAATACACTTACTATAACATGCCTAAAGAACCCCAAATTGTTTATTATTAATATATATATCCTTATCTAAGTCATGTGGCCGATCCTTAGATTTTTAGGAATAAAATAACAATTAAAAATATAATATTTGATTTGAAAACTATTTTGTGTCAATTTTGACACTATTTGATATATGATTTTTGTGAAAGTCATAACAGAATTATATGTCCGAACCAAGTTGATTAAATCAACACTAATATATCATAGTAACCTATAAAATTAGTGGGATTCATAAAAAGTCTTAAATTACATTTATTTTGGTATTTATAATATCAATTATGTCAATATTTCATTAATAAGATAATTACTGCATCATTGTTGTGTCATAAATAAATTAAATTATTTGATGTCTAAAAATTACAAATAAAATACCATTATGTAGGAAATCTTTTTATCTTTCTAATGAATATTTACAATCGAATTTATATTATGTATAATCCTATATTAAAAATGTTTTAGTAAATAAACTTTTATTTTAACTCTTTTAACTCTTCTTTGAATTAAATAATAATAAATGTCCTAATCTAATCCAAGTGGGCCTAAATGATAATATTTTACACTTAAGGTTGTTTTTGGTCGAGATACACTTGTCCAATAGAATTAGGACATGTGTTAGGGTAATAATAATATCATTTTTACCCTTAATTACCCTATTTACTTTTAACCGTGGTAAATAAAAGTAAAAAGTTACTATTCACCAAAAATTATTTTCATCTCATTGAACCACATTTTACTTACTGACATCAACCGTGTCTCTCGGATTTTTGAAATTCCATTCACAGAAGCGGTAAAATTATGTTTTATGAAAAATTCAGTTTCTTTAACTACCACTTAGTAGTTTCACTATTCATCAAAAATTGATGTTTTTCAGAATAATGCCAAAATTTAATCCTAAGCTATATTTCATATTCCAAATTCATAAATGAAGTCTATTTTACCAAATTCATAACATAGAAGTTGCATTAATTAATTTTATAATTAAATCCCGCTGTTAAAACAAATAACGTATTTTTTTTAAGAAACAATATCTATCAAAAGATTGACACTTGATTATGTCTGGTTTAAATGTGAAATTACATCCAATGACCAACATTGTATTAAATTGTAAAAATATATTCTAAATATACTTTAAAAACACTCAAATTAATAATTTATCACTATTAATTATTTCGATTAAAAAAGTTGTTTTTAATTATAATTTAGTAATTTTCACTATTCATCAGAATATGAAAGTTAACCGAAATGTTCCAAAATTTCACCTTAAGCTAAATTCGATACTCCGAATCCAAAAATGAAGTCCATTTTGAGAGCTAAAATTTCTAAAATTTTAAAAATAGGTTATTACTCTTCATAACGGCTAGTTTTAATAATATTTTAATAGCATATCGTTGTTTCGTGAAACTCTGTATTGAGTACTACACACGCTATCGAGGAAGGTTGCGATTGCGTGTAATGCAAGGCAAGTCAAGGATGCGTGTTGTGCAAGCTCCTTTTGGTGTAGCGTACAACACAAGACATTAATAAAATTAAAAAGAAAAGTTTTCATAAAATCTCGGGCTGTTACATTCTACCCCCCTTAAAATGAATTTCTCCCTCGAAAGTCGTCGGGGTTATAAATTGTTTACTATTCGAAAGTTTCTTTAATAGAAACCCACATCGTAAAAAGGAATACCAAAACTTGTCTTTAAAAACTAAAGTATGAAATGTAACGATTACCCAAATAAACTAATCACTGGGTTTCCACATAGGTGAAAATATGGATATGGAAGAGAAATCTAACCATCATGTTATGATAGAGAGTGGTAGAGAACATGGCTATGGAAAAGCCAGCAATCACAAAGCCATAAATTTGTGACGATCTAAGGTACCATCTGATTCATCAGGTATAAGATCACTAGGAAAACATTTTTGGTTTTCAAGATCATTTCCCTAAAGTTGAAAATTTGAATTATAATAAATACTTACTTTATTTTGGAACAATCATACTGTTGTTCGTGCCTTGAACAATTTCCACTTCATGTCTTAAATAAATGAAGTTGAATGTGAAGTGTTAGCAGATTATATGATAGAATGACGGTTCATTCCATCTGTCTCAAACAAAAGGTTACATAAGTCATTCTATAGTGAGATTAATCATATATGGTTCCTAAAATGGACTTATACTTCATATATCATACTGCTTAATATAATAAAACTAGTTTCTACTAAACAGGGACTTCCTGTAGGCCAGTGGTAGGTGATAAAGGCCAGTCGCACTTCGGTTGTTGGTTCGATTCCCACAGCCATGTCCGAAGCGATGGGCTGTCGCCCGTCCTGCAGGTTTTCCTTTTTCTAAAACTAAATTACTATAACATCCCATCAATAATATCTAAAATCTTCTATCCTTAAACAATACTAACTTATGTCCAACATAATCCATTATAATATTTAGGCTTATCCATAATACTACAGTCCAATGTCATAATATAGTGAAAACGATTACCAGAGATTTAATACTGTCGTTAATCCCAATATATCATAAGATATGTCTTGTTGGTCACATTCCAAACATTCAAAGGCCTTAATCATGTATTCTCTTGAATAACCATTGAACCTTATTGAAAACATGAATGCAGTTATACGTTAACACATTCCACATACCAAAATCCTCAAAATTCTATATACTCAAACCATGATATCACTTAGTCCTTATATCAATCATGAGCTCATGAATACTATTAAACATTTCATTTTCTCGTTTTCCCTTCATTATGCGCATATCATCTTATTTCCAAAAAATATCTCAATCACTTTGAATACCACATCAAAAAATATTGCAATACTCAATGATATAACATTATTTTGGAATCCCATTACATAAACACTTAATCATTCCACCACATCGTTGTCATATTCAACATTGCCAATAGTGATCGCATGTGACTTCCCTTTGTCCTTTGCCTTCAATGGTTTCTCATGTTGATCATCACTAACCCTTGGATTAGGGCATTTATTAGCATAATGCCCCATTTCCTTGCACTAGAAGCATTGAAGTGTTGGTGGTGCGTTCTCTGCAGTGTTTGCTTTATTCACGTCATTAGAAACCCTTTTTCAATTACTTCGACACTCATCTGCTCGATGACCTTCTTTTCCACACATAAAACATTTTCTAGTCCCTTTAAGACAATCTCCACCATGCTTCTTTCCACACTTTGTGCATAAGGAAACATTCATCTTCTTTTCACCATTATTCTAAGATTTCTCCTTGAACTCCATCTTTCGTTTCTTGTCAAAACCATGAGATGGATATGTAACACCAACTTCTATTTCGACCTTGATAGCACAACGTACAATTTCTTCATAACTACTGAAGTCTCTTATAGCTAATTCCCTTCAAAGACTTGGTTTTAAGGCACTGAAAAATCGATCAACTTTACTTTCAGGTTGGATGATAATGCCAGATGCATACCTTGCAAGTCTTGTAAAATTCGCTTCATATATACCAACAGATTCATCATCGTTTTGCATTAGTTCAAGAAACTCCTTCTCCATCTTTGTTCGAAGAATACGAGGGAAGTACTTATTGAAAAATAAGTTCTTGAACTCGTCCCATTCCATGGACTCAATTTCATCTCTTTGCCTTGTATTCTTGATAAGATTCCACCATTGATCAGCTTCATCTTCCAAACGATATACTGCTAAGATGACTTTATCATGTTCAGAACATTGAAGAACTGAAAATATCTTTTCAGTGGTACTAATCCATTGTTCAGCAACAAGTGGATCGGAAGTCCAACTGAAAGAAGGTGGACGTTGCCTCATGAAGGACTCAATAGAATATTGTTCCCTTCTCTGCACATTTGGAAGTCCAGAATGATTCATAGCTTGTGTAAGTATAACAATAATATTTTGCACTCCATCTCCCATAACATTTGTTTGTTCAGGAGGGCAATCATTGCATTGTCCATTGCATTGATCAACACGGTTCCTTTGGGTTCCACCCATCGTCTAAAACCCAAAAAGAATAGTGTGAGAGGCAAAAATCATGCTAGGTAAAATAACATAATAAAGGGGGAGTACCCTCAATATCTAACATCTTAGGTTAAATTCTATGATCGTTACCGTAGTTCTATGACTATATCCTATATGTATACTTATCCTTAGGGACATCCCTAGACATACCTTAGAAATATCTCTAGGGATCTCACTAAAGTTATCGCATCCTAGTTTCCAATGGTTGGCTAAACCTTTCCTCTAATACCAACTATAGAGACCCGTATCTTGACGTACATGGACATTACATTACTTTTGCGGAATACTTAGTACATAACAAAAAATACACACACAAGGATCGTAATAGTTTAGCGTCTTTGGAAACTCGGAACGTAATCTTCTAATCGTGGTGAAAGATCTTAGATATCTCCCATAAAGATCTTCCCCTTTTTTTACCTAAAACCATTCATTATATCCTGGGGAAAAGAAAATATAAAACGGTGAGCTCAAATGCTCAGTAAGGGTAAACAAAAGAAATATCAATCACATCATATACACAAGCACATAACTTTTGGAAATCTTAACCTGCAAAAGAGATCATAATTTCATAAATGGGGTAAATCATGGCAGTGAAATGTAATCACAATAATCATAACATAAAACATGAAACTTTGTGGCATTCACACATAATCATAGAGAATAATTTCTTGTTAGTCAAGACTCATTTCCAAGACTATCTTAGTGGACAAAGTCCCTTTCTGAATCGAGTAACCCTCATTTTAGTCCTGTTTCACTGAACCGGTATAACCTACCGTTCCAGACCTATCTATCTCATGAGATATAAAATCATTACCCAATGCATTGGAGGGAGATATAGGTCCCACCCATCTTATAATGAATCATTTCTTACGTGTGCCACATAATCATAAACCATACATCATAGCATAACCCATGTAATAAAAATGGGATTCTTAAACAACATGACATCATAAAACAATTCATATAAGATAAAGGAATTCATAAAAATATTTCCATCACAACATAATCAAACCAATGTAATAATAGGGATAAAAACAGAACCCTTTTATTATCTTAGATGGAAAATAATTTTGATAAAATACTTGAACTCCATTCTTGAGGGAAATATC
Source organism: Viscum album (assembly GCA_963277665.1). Lineage (NCBI taxonomy): Eukaryota > Viridiplantae > Streptophyta > Magnoliopsida > Santalales > Viscaceae > Viscum > Viscum album. The sequence continues at coordinate 913,533,876 of OY728157.1, forward strand.
CTTTCTACTTCAAAAAACATTTTTCCTTTCATAACATGCCATACGACTTTAAAATAACAGAAGTTTATTAAAAATAAACTTGAAAACTTGTAAAGGAAGTTTCTTGGAAATAATGTTTTAAAAATCCATTCATGCCGTAAAAGTTAAAAAAAACATTCTTCGTACTTTTGTCGGAAAAGTCAAAAAGCACCTCGTATGAAAAACGTCAAAAGATTCCTTTCATATTTTTTACTAAAAACTCACCTAAAAGTAAAATTGGATTTAAACAATTTTAGTTGGATGGAAATAATATTACATATTGAGGAAACATGGATGTGGATGATAAAATACACCCCAATAAATACCAAAGTATAAACAATCTCGGATAAAAATGAGATTGTGATATTTCCCTTACCTTAGGTTTGATTTGCTTCGTATGTGTCCGAACCTCCTGTATAATGATTTAAATAATGTCATTGACTTATTACAGAATAATATTCATTGTTATTATATCATATATGGTTCACTTGTTACATTATATTACCCGTTCTTTTGTAAATTCCATGTTAAAGTAGCGTTTTGGGAAAAATCGTCTCATTTGTCGTTCGTGTTTTTCATATGATTACTTAGATCATGATTAATTAATTCCAGAATATAAAACATGATTTATATATATATATATTCAGAATATACATATACAATAAATCAGTAAATGGAAAGAAATACACCGTTCATGGAGACGGTAGTCCGTACGTACGCATGAACGATGATTTCGTTTCCTTATTGAATTGAATGGAATTAGGTAGATGACATACATATAAATATACATAAATCCAGTATCATTATTTTGACATATATTTCATTAGTACTTATTATATATACTTTATAATCATTCATGAATGGTTAATCATTGAGAATGAATCTTATCGCGTCGTGGAGACGGTAGTCCATACGTATGCACGAGCGATGATATCGTTCCCATGGTCGTGGAATTGTGTTGAAGTGTATGTATAATATTTCAGTATCAATATCACTTTATAATAATCTTATATAGTTACTCATTAAACCATTATACCCATCCAATTAATGTGGTGGCGGAAAATAGATTACACCACGGCGTGGAGACGGTATTCCGTACGTACGCACGCACGGTGATTTCCTTTTTCCGTAGGATGGATAGGAGGTTAATTAGAGTTGTTTCATATTTATAATCACATATCAGTATGTAATTAATACTGATGTTATTACTTTATCATGAAACAACTAAAGAAGAAGAAGTTGAAGAAGAAAGAAATTGAAAAGATCGGTAATGGATATTACCTCTTCTTTGAAACGCCTCTTTGAATCCTTCACTTAGGGAACTAAGATTGGTCTTTGAAGAAGTCCAGGACCTCTAGGATTATTCTAGGAAAGTGGAGAAGGGATTTTGGCAGGGGTTGGCCGAGCTTGAGTGCTCAATTTTCTGTGAGGAGGAGGGGGAGGAGGTGCCCTTTAATAAGGGAGGGGAGAGGCACTTTAGGAATATCTCAAAATATTATTTTATATTAAAGTCAAAATCGGTTAATAATAGTTCCAAACGGTCTTATTTCGAATCTAAAGTGGGGATGGGTCGAAAGCCTATCAACCAATAGGATTTAGACAAGTTTAGGGTGTTATTTTAACCTTATGAATTAGATTTAACTCTAAGTTAAATAATTTATCTTTTACCGTGTCTTTTTGTTTTCTTTCACTATATGGTTAATACACTTACTATAACATGCCAAACGAACCCCAAATTGTTTATTATTAATATATATATCTATATCTAAGTAAGTTGGCCGAACCTTATATTTTTAGGAATAAAATAACAATTAATAATATAATATTTGATTTAAAAACTATTTTGTGTCAATTTTGACACTATTTGATATATGATTTTTGTGAAAGTCATAACAGAATTATATGTTCTAACCAAGTTGATTATATAACCACTAATATACCATAGTAATCTATAAAATTAGTGTGATTCATAAAAAGTCTTAAATTACATTTATTTTGGTATTTATAATATCAATTATGTCAATATTTCATTAATAAGATAATTACTGCATCATCATTGTGTCATAAATAAATTAAATTATTTGACGTCTAAAAATTACAAATAAAATACCCTTATGTAGGAAATCTTTTTATCTTTCTAATGAATATTTACAATCGAATTTATATTATGTATAACCCTATATTAAAAATGTTTTAGTAAATTAACTTTTATTTCAACTCTTTTAACTCTTCATTGAATTTAATAATAATAAATGTCCTAATCTAATCCAAGTGGGCCTAAATGATAATATTTTATACTTAAGGTAGGTTTTGGTCGAGATAAACTTGTCCAATAGAATTAGAACATGTGATAGGGTAAAAATAATATCATTTTTCCCTTAATTACCCTATTTACTTTTAACCGTGATAAATAAAAGTAAAAAGTTACTATTCACCAAAAATAATTTTCATCTCATTGAACCACATTTTACTTACTGACATCAACCGTGTCTCTCGGATTTTTGAAATTCCATTCACAAAAGCGGTAAAATTATGTTTTATGAAAAATTCAGTTTTTTTTACTACCACTTACTAGTTTCACTATTCATCAAAAATTGATGTTTTTCAGAACAATGCCAAAATTTAATCCTAAGCTATATTTCATATTCCGAATTCAAAAATGAAGTCTATTTTACCAAATTCATAACATAGAAGTTGCATTAATTAATTTTATAATTAAATCCCGCTATTAAAACAAATAGCGTGTTTTTTTAAGAAACAATATCTATCAAAAGATTGACACTTGATTATGTCTGGTTTAAATGTGAAATTACATCCAATGACCAACATTGTATTAAATTGTAAAAATATATTCTAAATATACTTTAAAACCACTGAAATTAATAATTTATAACTATTAATTATTTCGATTAAAAATGTTGTTTTTAATTATAATTTAGTAATTTTCACTATTCATCAGAATATGAAAGTTATCTGAAATGTACCAAAATTTCACCTTAGGATAAATTCGATACTCCGAATCCAAAAATGAAGTCCATTTTGAGAGCTAAAATTTCTAAAATTTTAAAAAGTGTTTATTACTCTTCATAACGGCTAGTTTTAATAATATTTTAATAGCATATCGTTGTTTCGTGAAACTCAGTATTGCGTACTACACACGCTATCGAGGAAGGTTGCGATTGCGTGTAATGCAAGGCAAGTCAAGGATGCGTGTTGTGCAAGCTTCTTTTGGTGTAGCGTACAACACAAGACATTAATAAAATTAAAAAGAATAGTTTTCATAAAATCTCAGGCTGTTACATATAGTTCCTACTACAGTACCGACTAAAAAATTCCAGCAATTATGTATCCACCAAGTTTTGAACTCGGGTCTCTTGCATGGACATGGCGATTCGTCTCTAACTGGGATGAGGCTCTTCTTCTTATTCTGATACTATTACACACATATAAATTTTCAAACATATATATATATATATAATTTGACCCAAATATATATTACCCGCACCAAGAGGAAATATGTGCTAAGTGGATATATATATATACATGCTTACCCATGTATATAAGTATATATCATTTCCCCCGACATCTCAAACTCACATTGTAGTGACTAAAACCATGAACAATGATTAAAGAGAGTCTAAGATATACCAAAGGCTCAAATTTAAACTAAATTGAACTGGGATACCAGAGAAGCATAACACTAACCGGTGATTGAGGAGTTGGAAATGGAATGAATATACTTTTACTTTGGTAGCGTGTTTCAAAACGTGTTAGATGAGACCTGAGAGAGATGATTCAATCCCAAGTAAGGAATAAAGATAATAAATTTTTTTTAAAACCTACCATATTGTTTTTACCGAATGCAATAAGGAGATATAATGAAGAATAAAAATGCCAAATAAAGATGAAGAGGGAGGGAGAGGAATCACCATGAGATTTTTACTAGAAATACAAAAAAAATATTGATAGTAATGGTGGTTGATGGATTTTCATAGAGGACGGATCCTGAGATCATGGAAGAAGAGTGATGAAGCACCAACAGCGATGGCATAAGCGACATGTACCCTGGATGGTAGAGACAACAGCAGTAGGCTCATAGGAGGGGGTCATAGGCGTGTTTGGTTAGTCATTGAGTGAGGAGTTTGGCTAAATGGGATGGAAGCACCCAACAAGAGAGGTGATGTAGGAGGCCCCTTCGGCCCACCAGTGAGAAAGGAATAGTAGAAAAAAGAGAAAAAGAATAAGAAAATAATGACATTAAAAATAATTATAAAAATGTAAACCTAATAATGAATAATATTAATAATTATAATAATATTATAAAATTAAGAAAATTTATAAAGGAAAATAAAATAAAACATTTGAGTTTGGGGTACAATAATTATATTTCTATATTTTCATATGAAAATATAAATCACACCCCAAATGAATGAATGTTTTTGTTATATTAAAAAATTATGTACGTACTTGAATCCAACATTATATTTTAATGTCTAAAATAAAACATATCAATTCCGTTGAGAAAGAAATTATTCCACAATATTATACGTGCATATCAATCATAATATGTTCATTAGAATCATATTAAAAAATAAATAATATGAAATATGTGATATCAAATGCTCAGCATGGGTATATATAGAGAGGAAGCTATCATTAACATGAAATAAAAATTATGGAAGGTAAATAAATGAATCACAATCCATTTATTCTATACCACATGACTAATATGGATAGAATAAATGATGATAAAAATTGTATATAAATAATCACAAGAGATGAAAAAAATATCCATGGATATAATACTAATCGAATAAGCATATAGAAATCAAAAAATAATCTCATATGGATAGAATGCTTAAAAATAGACATCTGAATCATAATTATGTGGCATCATTCTAATAATATAATACTATCAATGCATCATGTGAGTAATAAAACATCATAAAGGCATTATGCATAGAATTTATCCTCATTAAGGCATCTAGAATATTTTCTAAAAATATTCTAAGCCCTTTTCCAAAACCCAATAGTGAATGTCCCATTTCACTTATTAATGAATTGACGTGCTATATTAGATAACACATGATACTTACATGGACCAATTACTAACTAAAATGAATAAACAATAGATCATAATCCAGATTCTTTAACAAAATCCTAAATTGTCCATATTTTATGATCTATTCAATCAGAATATGAATTTATTCCCAGTCAGACTGATACCAAATTATCTAAAAGAATATGACGAATGATATTTTTTATTTAGTAATTATATATTATTCAAAAAAATAATGTTTACATTTACGAGAAATCATTAATGATACTTCAAAATTATATCTGGAGGAAGATAGTTGATTTAAATTTCAAAACATTTCTTATATTTAATAAAATATGCACATAATAAAAGAAATCATTTAATTATAATTAACCATTATAATTTTAATGATATAATATTTTTTAATGGAATAATGTATTATGGGAACCAATATCATTCCATATCGGTATAAAAATTATTTTAAAAATACTTCATTAATTGAAGAATTTTTATATAATTTCTTTTAAATAGCATATCATTGTGTTCAATGTCAATAAAATGTATTGATCATGCGTATTATTTTAAATAAAATGAAAAATATTAAATAAATGAAAATGGTAATAAATGTAAATTCTCACATAATTATAGAATGACATATCAATAATTATATGTTCTCCCAAATAAATGGAACCTGATTTAAGAAATCACATATAATATTTTAATAAGAAAACTCATTTTCCCATTAAATCTAATAATTATAATTTAATCTAAAAATTATAATGATATTAATTATATGATATATCATCAAACATTATATTTATCCACATTATACAATATGTTGAGAATTTTGAATATAACTTATAATAGTAAAAGTGAAATGAGAAAATTCTTACTTCACAATTTCATTTAATGTTTCATCTGTCAACCACTTCTTTGATTTCACCACATTAGAGGACACCATGAGGACCTAATATTTGGTATTTGGTGAGAACTATACAACATGGACATTGTGAGATAAATTTATAAAGGGTTTGGTTTTTATTTGTAGAGATTCATGTATTGTGGGCCAAAATTGGTTAGTGAGGGTGTAATTATTACTTGAAGAGTTATGGGTTTAAGTGTGTAAAAAATGATTATTTTATCATTAAAGACACTAAAATGGATTTGGTAATAATATCAATGAATTATTTATATCATTAATGTTATAATGGATTAGAAGGGTTGATAAATACCTAATAAACTGATTTAATATTACAGTGTTTTAATATATAATCTTTTAACCATAACCTTATTCATTATATTACATATACTGTGGAAAATAGTTTTTTTTCCATGGTATCATTTTTTCATCTAAAAATAAAAATAATGATATAATATATTTTATACCCTATTAATTCAAATATAGAATCCACTTAACCTATTACATTTTACGTAATTGCAATAACCAAATTTAAAAATAGTCTCATTATACAAAGAAAATTCTCATTAGGGAAAAATATTTGACACATTGAAATTATTTTATATAAAATTTGATTATAAAGTCAAAAAAAATTGAAAAAAAATTGTTTAATTAATTTATTATTAAACTAATTATACATTATTTTATATTTAAAATATAAATTAATTTAAAATATAAATTACAGAAAAACACAATTCCTAATTATCGTTTCAAATTTTCATTATTCGTTAACAAATGAAACTTTTTTACAATGTTCATATATTTCACACTGATCTTTTTTTATCGTAAAATATTTAAATTTGTATTTATTATTTCATATAATACATATATATGTGTTAAAAATATGATTTAAAATTGATGTTTTACTAAATAGAGGATAAAATTCAATTTAAAAAAATATAGTTTTCTATGCTTAAAAATGATTTATTTCATATCATAAACTAATCACAGTCAACGAATGAATTGAAATGAATTTTATTGGATAAAAAAATAACAGTCTTTATTAACTTTTAAAAAAAATTATTTATTTAAATTTTTATTATAAAGCACCATTGTGGTCATAAAATTTATTTCTTAACTGATCTTTTATGTTCATTTTTTTTTCATTTATACATAATTGGTATGATATGAACCAATTTTATCAAAATGAATAATAAATATTTTTTAAATTTAATTAATCAAACCATTTCTCTCCATTTTTAATTTTTATATGATTACTATCATAATTAACTAATAACATTTTATTTTCTGTTTAAGTTCAGTTTTTTTAATGTAATTTATCATATCATAGAGATAGAATTTTGAAATATACATACTATAAAACATCGGTCTGAAACATATATTGATTAATATTTATTACTAAAAATAAATAAATTCAATATACCAATTATATATATATATATATACACACAAATAATGATCACATTGTTATCTTCATTTTTCTAATGATCATATTTCCATTTATAATGAATATAATACCAATAGAACTGCATTTATATTTTTTAGATTATTTACTCTCAAATCACACATATAATTCCAATACTTTTAATTGTAGATTTTCCTAACATACAATATATTTTTATGTAGTTCATTATAATTAAATATTTAATTATATTAATAGTGATTTAGATATGACTAAATTATCTACTGGATTTTCATGTTGTGATCATATTATTTTGTTCTATATCACAAATTTTAATTTATCCTCATTTAATTTATGTAATCATCTATTTTATGTAACATTCCATGGAATTTGTAGCCTATTATCTTGAAATATTTTTATTATTTTCTCATTTTTTTAATAATATTTTATCAGTATTGTTCATATATTGTATAGCTCATTTCAAAAAAAATTATTCTTTTTTAATGTATTAAGAACATTAGTTTTAATTATAGGTATTTGGATCATGGAGAGAAAATGTGTCCTAGAATGTGGGGTGTTACATTCCTCCCACATTGATAAATTTTAAATTCTTATGGTTAATTAATAAACAATAATAAAAATAAATATATCTTTATATTTGATTGATAATAGAAATGATATAATTAATAATTTTGATAAGGAATAATAATTTATATAATATTTGAAAAATAACTTTCTAAAATATTATTAGTTAGGTGTTTCTAGTGATATATCTTTTTTGGATTCAATTTCATAATACTATTAATTAATAATATGTATTTGGTTTCCCTGATATCCAATAAAATATATGGAAATGATCTTATATATTTTAAGCAATATTCAATGGTGTATTATCAAATTAAACATTCAATTCATCTGATGATACATTTGATTAAATGTGATGTTATTTGACTAACCTATAACCATTCAATTTTTAACATGGATATACTTGGTCATTTTATCATATTATTTTACATGTTTTATGTTGATTCATCAAATTACATTTAATTTATTTGTAATCATTTTTATATACAATATGAATAAACCAATAATTTTCACCTGATAGTGTCAACCAATGTCTAAATTTAGAACACCTCATTGGTTTCTGACCTAAGATATGATAATACTAATTTATCCATTTTTGGGATTACCCCTAAGTGAATATATTATAGATATAATATACCCTTGTTTGTATCCATAGATGGATATCATTGCAAGAATTTCAGACATTTTATACTTTACCCGGCAAGATGATGTTTATTTTATTTAATCTTTTTCCTACGGTTCTTATGAATATTATTTAGTCACTATCAAGAAAAATAAAAAAATAATTCTAAAAATACAAATCTATATTTTATACAGATTTAGGATAGGTGAATAAATATACATTCATATTGAAATTTTATTCACATGAATATTTTTTTTACCTCAAAATCAATTTCTCCCCTTAAAATGGTGATTAGTTATTTATTTGGTGGTTTTTGAATAATAATATTAGCATATAGATTCATTATGATCACCAATTATATTATCTTATTATTATTTCATTTATAAATATCATATATAATACCCTTTTACAAATCATAGCAAAAGGAATCTATGGAAATGTTGAGAAAATATTTGTCACCAACCGAATCAGGTCGCCATCAAAACTAGCACCATACCCGGCCCTTGACAAGGATCGATGGGTGTTCCTGATACCCACGGGCATGTACAAGAGCCCTGGTATTGTGAAAATAATATTGGGAATCATTTACCGGAGTTCATAAACATAGTATGATAAACAAGTCCAATAACACAAATCTGGATTATTTAAACAAAACCACCATTAAAATAATAATATAGGTTACTTATAAGGTTTTAAATAACTCTCAACGACACTATAAAATTATTAAAACAAAAAAAGTATATCCCAAGAACCTCCTAATGGTGGGATGTACCACCCTCAAGCCCTTTTCAGAACACTACATCACAATGAGCCGCTAAAAACCCGAATGGTTGGCACAAAAGCTATACCCAAACATGAAACAAAAATAAACAAGTCTACTTACACCCAAGGGTGTAAGTAAGATGTGATCCAAATACTAGTAGGATACCACCACAAAAATAATCAATGTTATAAACATTCAAAGATGATAATCATGAAAGTTTCAATACATGAGATGCTAGTAACAATTTCTAAATGATGAAACTTAAATAAAAGCAGTATTCAAGTGGGATATTTTATTGAATCAGAAATTTTACAAATAATTTCAAAACATCAAAATATTCATTCCAACCATACCATATGTTGATGGTAACCATGAAGTAACTAATGATCATAAGTAATGGGAATGTAACCCCTAGGCACTAACTCACAGTGGTCCCCAAGTACCTCATATCTCGGTCAGAGTAACAATCAAAATATCTCTTATTTTGTACAGAACACACTAGTAGGGAGTATACCCATAACCTAGTTGTACCCCATAATCATCACATAAGTTTATATAGTGATGTGAGAGACAAAATTACAATGTGAAACTAAGGTCAAACCCCACAGATCCCTACCATAATAGTACATGTTACCCACCTGTATACTCGGGTTTCCCTCTTGGGATCAAACATGTTCTACTACTCATGAAATATAATGTCCACATTCAAATAAAACTTCCACATAACACATTTACCAATCATCCCACATTTATATTACACAAGTCAAATAGTCCACATTTTCATTCAAATGCATTTTGAAATCATACTCACAATAAAGTAACCCACAACACATTTCACATTTCATTTACACATCCTCAAATCCATTGAAAAATATTATAAAACCATTCCATGATATTAAAACTAACATAAAATACTAAAAACATATTACATAATACTTTTTTAATCAATATAAATCATTCTTCACATCACACTCACACAAAACAACCCATAAACATGTTTCAGCCCTCTCTTTCTATTTGATAAAACATTTCATCAATTTATAAAACATTATAAAAACGTTTGACATCATAAATCAGCGCATTAACATTAAAAAACCCGTATTAGGTGCACACACTCACCCAATCAGTACATATACACCATTTCCTACTATGTATAACCAAATAAAACATCTACAAATTTCACAAAACAATCCCAATTGGTATAACTATGTCTTGTGTAGAAAACACATCTCAAAACCCCCTTTCAAGGACTAAATCACACCAAGTCCCTACCAATGCATAATTTTAATTTCATTAAAAAATTTTAAAACCATTTTAAAGTAATATAAAATCAACTCAAATTATACAACAAAATATAGACATGAAAACCCAACATTTTCCAAAAAAACACTTTCAAATAGGGCAACAAGGTTTTACACATAAAACTTTTCCAAATACAAACTTTAGAAGCCAAAATCACACCCATACCCTACCAAATAATAATTGGAAGCCCAAAAAATATTTATCAATTCACTTTCATATGTTATAAAATCATCCTAATGATTACTACAAGGTTTACATATGGAATATACTTAATTTGAAACAAATTGAAACTATAAAATTAACCGCATTACAAATTCCACCAAAAATAGTTTTCACACAATGAAAATCAGGTAATGAAGGTTCAAAATAATTATATCATTCATGTTAACTCATAAAAGAAGGATTACACATCGAATCACCTACCTTTTTAATCAAAACCCCCAATTGTTCGTATGAATCATAAACTGCACCACTGAAACACCCCAATGAAATTAAATCAAACCGAAAAACTCAAATGTTTGACCGAGAATACATAAAATAAAACCCAAGGTATGATCCATAACTTTTGGAAATTTTATGTCTTCATGAAAGAGGGAGGAATCCCTAAGGATAAATAATAAAAATGATGAGAGAAACACATTCTTGATGATATATTTACAAACATCGGTCCAAATCCACCAATAATTTTATATTGAAACAACCAAAACTAGTAAGGATGTTCGAATGAGTTTTAGAAGGACATGTGGGTACTGAATTTGGGGAAAAATTGTGAAATATTAAGGATTTGTGAAAGAAACATTTTACCTATTCAAATCTGGTTGATTTGAGAATGATTAAGAAAGATCACCCAAATCTATGGGGTAGGTGAGCTCCAAAGAGGGGGAGGGGAGCATGTGGGCCTGAAATGGGTATGTGGTCTTTGGGAGAGAGTTTGAATCACCAAAAAACAATAATAATTTAATGATATATTAAAAAATTATAATGCAGGAAATGGGATTTCGGGCTGACCCAACACCTTAATAAAAAACCCAAATCCTACTTTATTATGGATTCCTATGAGGTCCAAATTGATATACTAGTTTTAATATACCAGGGGCTTAAAATTGTAATGTGAATGTGTGTAAAATTTTGAAAATTAAGGAGTTGTTAATGAAAAAAAATTTATTTTTCTATCTAGAAATGGGCACATGGTTTTCCCCAAATCTTCAAAACCCACGATTTCCACAAAAAGGAATATAAAACACTCATAACAATGAATGAATTAATATTAAATGAAAAATACCATTAAAATATTCTATTTATAAGACAATTTTCCCCACCATAAAACATTCTATGCTCTGAAATTCACAACAAGGCCAAAGGAAAAAACCAAACCCAACTGAATTGCCAAAATGGACTCCTTTTCCAAATTTCACACGCTGCGAAAAAGAAAAAAACACCTTCAATTGATCAATCAAGGAATTAATACTATCAGCAACCAAAAAACACCAATAACTAAAATAATCTTGTATATTTAGATTTTATCCCAAAAGAAAACTACTTAAACACTATCCGAACAAGATTCCCACAATTTACCCAAAAAAACAACAACGAATAAGGTTACACATACCTTGATTTAACTAGACTGTTTGGTGTTCTCCACTACCAATGTTTACCCAAGGATGATGTAGTTATTTAGATTGCTCAGAACAAGACTACCTACCTCCCTGAAAAGATCAAATTACAATATGAGATAATAATATGGGGAGACACAAATGGGATCTCCACCATAAGAGAAAACTCAAATTTTCCCGGGAAAGGATCTGGACACTAACAAGGGGATGCCCGAGCGGACTCCCCATTACTTGAGGTATATGTCCATTAAAAATTTCCAAAGGAACATACATAAGAATCATAATTGGTCTCCAAACTATAACAACCAACCATCATAATCGATTAGACCGGGTTAACACCGGACGAACCCATATTTAAAGAGTTGGGACGACCACACGATTAATCTTTACATTTTGAGATACTGTGTGGATCCTTATATATTGAAGGGTTTCTAAGGTATGGTTACCACTAACCATGTGAAAACATTTCACTCAACCTATCTAGGAAAATTCCCAAACATACTCCAAAATATTAATTTAAACCAAAGGGGAATAGAATGACATTCAACGATAACATGGGCATGCGGCCCTCCTCCTCTTTCCACCAAATAGGAAAAATAATTGAAATATGATCAAACCAGAAGTTTAAAAAATTCCTGCATTTCATTTTTTGGATATGACATTTTTCATAGGTTTGGAAAACTCTGGGACTTCCCCTGACTATGCACCAGATTCACTCTAGGGCCTATGGCTGGAGCCCAAATTATTATGGCATCTTAGGACACTCAGTTAGGCTTTTAAAACCCCACTATGGAACTTATTCATTATTTTCCACAAAATACTCCACCACAATCATGAAAAATATTAACAATACCAAACACACTCCAATCTAAACTTTCTTTAACCTGACATTCCAATGAAACAAGGGCAAAGAAGCTGCAAAAACATCACTGCTTGTTTTTTCAGTTGCAAAATTGATGTTGTAATGTATATATAGAAAAATATTCATCCATACAAATATATATTTAGATTTCCCAAAATGAGACACACATATAACAAAACAAATACCCACAAAATATTGAACAACATCACCTTTACAGCAAAATGAGAACGCAACATCACTATGGGTCACTGAACATGACCAATGCGACTGATAAAAACAATAAATTGAGGGGGGGACCTTATGAAATGTTCCAAAAAATCACAAATTTCCATAATATTGTCATAATAGCCTCTCATAACGTGTTTTCTCACACAAGTGGATTAACATGTACCCCTACATCACAGAGACAATTAAATACCCAAAGGCCCTCTTAGAAATTATCAAGATACTCATCCACACGAAACAACCATAGACTACTTTCACCATTGATGAATCAGGAACCTTTAGAAACTATGGTCTCTTTAAACCATCCTCGATCACTCTCCAACTACAAGAGGATCTAAAAAACCAAAAATGAAATTTTGTAGTCTCATTCTACAAAATCTTTTGAAAATATACCATATATTAATAAATTGGAGGATCTTACAATGGTGAAACAATCTAGGATTCACTTAAGTGGTGCACTAACCCTTAATGGGGGAATACCATATCCAAAGAGAAAACCCACGGACCCAACCAAGTTGTTCCATTGGTCAAGAGGTGCCACAAAGGAGATCAAAACAGAAGAATGGAACTACCATAAATGTATACATTAACATTTCATAGATGATACCACTAACAGGCCCTTCAACCCATAATACCGACCAAACACAAACCCAAAACACGGTACAAAAAAGAGGGGTTCATTGACTAAACACTTCTCACAACATCAAAATTTTCAAATCCACATAATAGAAACCATCCCAAACTAGTAACCATGACATCATGTTTTCCAATAAAAACATTTCATTGAAAATTAATGGTTCTATAGTTAGAGCTTCCACCAATGGTACCCCATGGGCCTCACACATGCATGATTCTATTACACAAAAAGAACTCTCATCATAACCATCCTGGAACACATCTAGTCATGCCATTAACCATCCTTCATCCCATATAACACCATTCATTTGGTCGCTCACAGAAATACCAAAGGATAAAATTAATAATTCATTTGAATTTTCTAAACTAAAAGAATTAACCAATACATCCTTTTTCACAAGACCGCTAACCATGAAATCCAAATTTCAATAATGAAAATGATTACTGAATTTAAATTCAGATACATCAATTTAAAAACATATTATCTAATTAAAACACATCTCAATAGTTTAGAAAAGACTATTGGGAATAGTTTTTAAAAACCAACTTTAACATTATTTCCTAAAATCAAAATTGATGTAAATAGAATATTTTTCATTTCAAAATATTCTAAAAACTAAATTCCACATTTTGAAAAAACAAACCATTCCCTCTTTATCAGAAAATCATTTTATAGAATCATTATGCTTCATAAAAAAAAATAATTTTATTCATTAAAACCAAACTTCTAATATTTCACAACTAAAGATCACAAGACAACCAGAGGGGGGACTATTTTCTGTTAGTGACATGGAAATATGGTTGGAGGCTATACTCATATAAATTCACCATCATAGAGAGCTTTCTAGTGAAAAATACTCAACTCACATGGTTTTCCATGCCCTACGAGTTCACTAAGACCATTAAACTAAATCTGTTTTCATTTACCCTAATCATCATCAAACCAAGAATAAATATGGACTATGAAAAATCCCGAATTCTGTTGGAGACTCGATTCCTGTCATGGGGTGGGATATCTAAGAACACTACCCATAACTGGAATTCCATTTCCCCGTAGTCCTAACTCTAGACTATCACTACTATTCCAAAAATAAGAAGAACCAAAAGTGTTAACCTCCTTTGATAGAATTATGTAACGAACTAAATTTGGTTTGCATCAAAATTGGAACCAAACCCTGACCGTGTCAAGACTCGAAGGGCGTTCTGGATCCCCACGGGCAAGAACAAGTACCTATGTATCATAAATCAAAAATTGGGAACAATTTACCTGACTTTATAAAAATTAAATGACAAACAATTTCAATAAAACCAACTTGGTTTTTTCAAACAAATACATCATTTACAAAGTTTTAAAATAGAATTATATTTTTTAAAAAAACTATAAATTTCAAAAATAATTGAATAAAAAAATGACATCTCTCCAACCTCTATATGGTGAGAGGAACTTCCCCCAATCCATTTCCACAACACCACATCAAGATGGACCGTTAAAAACCGGAACTGTTGGCACAAAATCTATATCCAAACCTAGAGAAAAAATAACCTATTCTAATAATACCATAATGGCTAATTAGGGTGTCGGAAAATTCCCATTAATAAAACTCTACTAAGACTCATTGAATGATGAAATGCATGAATGTTTTAAGACATTAAATACAAGTATCAATTTCTAAAACATGAAACTTAAATAAAAGCAGTTTTTAATTGAAATATTTAAATGAATCAAATATTTTAAAAATATCTCAATGCTACTGAATTTTCCATCCCACCGTACTGTATACCGATAGTATGCACAAATTAACTAATGAGAAAAATAAATGTGAATGTAACCCCAAGGCCCCAGCTTGATGTTGGTCATAGGTACCTTGTATCTCAAATAGAGTAACCATCATAATATCCCATCTCATGCACCAGAGCCGCAAGATGGGAGCATACTCATATCCTAGTAGTCCCACATCATCATCATCCTAGTCTAGTTAGTGTTCTATGAATCATAATTACTATGAGAAACAGAGGCCAAACCCCATGGGATCACAAGCATACATGTACCTGTCCACCCACCTTGATACCCTGGTTTCCCTCTTGTCCTCAAACAAGATAAAAAAGTCATATAATATAATATGAAAATAAAAATAACACATACATACCACACATTAACCAAACATCCCACATGTATACCACAAAAGTCACATATTCTACTTTTTAATTCGACTGCATTTTGAAATTTACTCAAACCAAATTAGCTAACAAAACTCCTCACATTTCTTTAACTCTTCCAAAAATCCATTAAAATTTTTTATAAACCCTTTCCAGAACATTACAACTCACATAACATCCCACACACACATCGTATAATACATAATTCATCAACAAAATTTATTTTTCACATCACACTCACACAAAACAGAGCACAAATGTGTTTCTCCCCACTCATTCCATTTGATAAAACATTTCAGAAATTTGAAACACATTATCACAATATTTGGAAACATAAATCTCCACTTTAACATTCAAAATCACTAATTAGGTGAACACACTCTCCAAAACAGTACATATACACCATTTCCCCCCTTGTTAAACCAAATAAAACATTTATAATTTTCAATACCAATCCCAAAGTCTATAACTATGTATTGCACACAAACCCCATTTCAAAACCCCATTTGAAGGATAAAATCACACTAAGACCCTACAAAAGATGAATTGTAATCCCTTTAATTATTTATTAAACAGTTCTGATGTACTAAAAATCAAATTAAATTATACTACAATTAGGTACATATGAAAAACATATATTTTCATAAAACATGTTGAAGTTGTCAAATAATGTTTTACTTATAAAACATATTCAAACCCTATATTTTAAACCATAATGTACACAAATAACCTACCTTATCTAAAGTGGAAGCCCAAACAATATTTTACTTACCATTTCATGTGTTACAACATAAACCCAAATATTACCACAAGGATTACTTAAGGAAAACATTTAATTTGAAAAAAAATGAAACTATAAAATTAACCACTTAAAAAACAAATCAAATATGGTAATCACAAAATACACATCATACGTGGATCATTTGAAATAAACAAATCATGAATTATAACTCATCAAAAAATTATTACACAAGGAATCACCTACTTTTTGAATCAAATCCCCCAAATCTTGGTGTGAAACATTAACTAATCCGCCTTCGCATCTCAATGATGTTAAATCCAATCAAAAACCAAAATATTTTACTGAAAATACACAAAATAAAAATATTGGTTTGAACCCTTACTCTTTAACATTTGAGAAAATCATGATATAGGGAGTAAACCCTATGTAGAAAGAAGTAAATGAAGGGTGAAATAGTTACTTGAAGAAATATTGATGAAATATGGCCCAAATCCACCAATAGTTTAATATTGATGTAACCAAAATGGGTAGTGATGAAATAAGGAGTACATAATTTGGGGACTGAATTAGGGGAAAAGAGTAAAAATTGAAGGGTATATGAATGAAACATTTTACCACATCAAATTATGGAGATCTGTGAATGATTAAGAAACATATCATTAATCTGTGGGGTAGATGAGCTCCAAATAGGGTAGAAGGACCATTTGAGAGTACATTGGGAAGGTGGTCTCAAGTGAGAGTTCAAATCAATGATTACCCATTAAAATTTAATGAGATATTAAAGTAAGAAAAAAAATTTAATGCAGAAAATCGGATTTCATGATGCCTTAGCACCTTAATAAAAAATAAAAATGAAAAATTATTATGTATTATTTTGGGTTACACATTGATAGGGTTTTTATAATATATTAGAAGATTCCAATTGATAAGTGTATTGGGTCTAAAATGTTGAAAAATTAAGGTGTTATAAACAAATCAAAATTTATTTTATAATTAGGAAATTGGCTCACGGTTTTGTACAAATTTCGAAAACCCACAATTTCCACCAGATTGAATGGGAAACCCCCAAAAAATAATGAATGGAAATTTAAAGAAAAATACCATTATAATAGGTCATGTATGTGACAATATTCACATATATAGTTCTCATTTGAGATAAAATTAAATGATAATATTTGAGAAATATAAAAAATGTATCATAAAAAATAACTATTTTGGAATATAACATTTTGATATCAAGGATAAATGACTACAAATCAAAAATAATAAATATAGAAAAGTATATAGGCATAAAATAATATGTGATCCATCATAATATATTTTCATTGTGAAACATAAACAATTTGTAAAAATCATAAGCACATAGCCCATAATTGTGAGTATCTGGAATCATATTCCAACTCTCTAGACCAATCCTCAATTAAAAATGATTAATCTTGAATATCCCTCCATTTATCTTTTATTACTGTGGTTCCTTTATGAGAATACCACTTTCTATTAGCAACTATAATAAATTAATAGTATAATTAATATCCCCACATTCTAGCATATATTCTTGTAGTGTACTTTTTCCACAATCCCACACAACTTGAAAAACATCCTTAGAGGTCTCCCATCATGTCACTACTCTAGGAAAAGCATGCCTAACTGTATATTAGTAACTAAAAATTATCCAAAAAAACTGTCAACCTGCAAAAAAGTTTCATACCATTTATTCGATTAGGTTTCACATTTCTAAGAGTATTAAAATATTCATCCATTAATGAATCATGTCATCATTTTTGACTACATGCCTTAATAAAATGCATTTGTAATGAACATCAAAACTAGGTTTGGTTCTAATAACAATTTATAAACCCTACATCTATGGTTGATGAATCAAGACATATGACACCTAGTGTATCTTTTGATAAATTTTTTAATTCCTACTACACCCCATAATATTACTCACTGGGTGACCTATTAGACTAATGAATATCCCCATATTTCTATAAATGATTATTAATTGTGTTTTTTCAATCAAAAAACAATTATAAACATTATTGGAGGTCCCTCCTGCTAAAACAACTTTAGGAATGTCATACATAATTGTGAAATGTAAATCATTCCAGGTCTACATAAAAAGGGCCACATTATAGATATGTGTGGTATAATTTAGTTATTTAATTATCAATTGAAATGGGTGATACACTTACCATCCATAACATTGTGGTTCTAGAAAAAAATTATGAACTCTTATAACATAGCAGATAAGGAATCACATTCTAACGTGGCCCAATATAGTGGATCAGAAATCTCATTAATACCTCCAATAACACGTTTGATCAAGTTTCATAATTTTGACTCCAATAAATATATAATGACATATTAAAAATAAATAATTCATTGGATAAATTTAAAAATAATGGAAAATCTATTATATAATTAAAACTACTCATATTCGATCCAAGAGAACCTAAAAAATAGATATTTAATGTATCACTTTATTGAACCAATAAAATGAAATGCCTCTCAAGAGAAAATGTGTAGAATTATTAATAAGCCATCGGGGGAATGAATATGTATTATACCATATGAAAATACTCGTAGTGTAATATAAGTAATATAAAAATATATTGATTTATATTAATCCGGTATTTTATAGTATTTGATAAATATTAAATGAAATACAATTTTCAAAAATAAATAACAAATAAAATTATTTGGGAAACCACTTATATAAATGGAGGGGAATCATAATTGAAAAAATTGTAATATTAGGGTAATTATTTAGAAAACAAATGTTAATAAGAAGTTAATTTATACATTTAATAAAAGAAACCCATGTTTGAAACAATAATACACTAATGTAAAACTTTTTTTCTGATGTTAAAAATAATTATAATTTACCCATCTTTTATATTTAATCCTATTTAAGGAAACCCTTAATATTAACTAATGAAAAAATTTATTGTGGAGGAACATCCCCAATGAATGCAAAGACATGGTGAAAATGTATCTTATTATAATCATATTTTGTTATTTATTCACCATAGGAAATGAAATTGGGACAGAAATATACAATATAATGATGAAATATAGAAGAATATAATGGATGTGATATTTATATAGAATGTTCCTATAAAATTTCACAATATTTTTACTGAATCATAAATATCTATATTTTAAAACGTTGTTAGAAATAAATCCATACCATTTGTTTCATATTCTATGAATGATTATCATTAACCTATATAATATATTATACCATCATTATAATATATTTTATAATCATTTACATATATATATATATATATAATCATGTACAAGATTTATTAATAATATTTAATTATATATAAATTACGTATATATTTTCTACTTTCATCATTATATGTTGTAATTATTTTGTTTCATACAAATTATGAAATACATTCCATGATCCTGAAAATTTTGATACAAGTTACACATCCATATAAATCATGAAATATTAACACAATATTTATATTGATTTATTATAATCTATGTTTATCACATTATAATTCTATTTATGATTTATATAGATAAAATATATAACACGATAATATTGGTATGATTTATTGAAAAAATATATATACTTCACGAATCAGTTAGATACTAATATTTCTATTATATAAAAATAATCAAAGCAAAATTTACTTATTAATTTATAATATTTTATTTAAATATGTTTACATAGTCAAAATTATATTAATTTATATCACTATTCATTTAGGTGGATTAACCAACTCAGATAATAAAACCCTAAAGTCCATGGGTGAGTTTTGTATTGAAATTGATTATTTTGTTGTAGTTAAATTAATAATTTAGCGCAATGTGATTATTTAGATTTTGTTCCGGGGATAAATAATATTTGAGGAATGGTTTTTCAATCTATGAACAATAAAACTCTAGGGATAAGGTGATAATCACATAGTTTTCGTAATGCTTCTATTGAAGGACATCTTAGAAATAAATGACTAATATTTTTCTTATGTTAAGGCTCACCCAAAAAATGATTAATGTTTTATTATATGAAAATATAGTAGATTTTAATGTCATTTATTTAAATATTAACACTATTTTACATGGGATTATTTTTCATCATTTTATAGGTGTAAAATAGGTTCATTTCAGTGGATACTAATGTTAGGTTATAAGTAATTATGAAATCACATGGGTGTTAGGTCAATTAGGTGTGTAAAATTTTGTGAGACATGGGGATTTAATACCCTATATAACATGGTCTTATAATATATCTATGTGTCTTATCGATTATTTAAAATTTGATCAATGGTAGATTACCTTATTTACACTCTATAATCATTATTGAATATTTGAATGGAAATTATTATTTTACAAAAAGATATAAAATGATCGTCGTTACAAAATTTGGAAATTAATATTTTTAATTTTCAATGTAATTAATATTATTAAATTTAAAAATTTGAGGAAAATGTATTTTTTATTCATGTATAATTTAAATATAATTTTGTTAAAAAATTTATTAAATAATATAAGGACTACCATTATTTTTATTTCTTATAGATTACTAATCAAAAGATCATTATCAAATTTGATTTGAATTATATTATTTTTTTTAAACTCATAAGTTTAATGTGAAAATGAACATTATTGAGATAATATAAACAATATAATTCATTGAATGATGTTTAATTTATAGTGAAAACTTATATTTACCACGGTAAATTATTAGTATGTTAGGAAAACAACATTATTTTTTAAATTTTTTTATGATGAATAAATAATAAAAATCTATTTCATTTTACTAAATTTCTAATTTAGATATATTAATTTTGTTATAGGTGCAGATAACATATTAAAAAAATTAAAAATTAATTCGTAAGAATAAAATTTATTTATTCTTATTTACTTATATAAAATATATATGGGATAAATGTTAATTTATTTTCCAATAATTTTTATAGTAAATATAATTTATATTTATCAATCATTTATGATTATTTCATATGGAATAACTCTAATTAAAATATACAAATGGTTTATTAGAAAATTGGACTTTTAAATTATCATTACTAAATACTATTAAAATTCTTAATTTATATCCTATCAATTAAAGTTTATCAACATATTTATATAATGAAAATATTTATATATACAAATATATCATATCATTAATTAATAAGAATAATAAGTAACTAACAAAAATATTTTAATAAATATATAAGTAACACATATTTTATATTTTTAATGGAATATTTATTTTTAATAAACTATACTTTTACATTTTTATTATAAAAATCATAGATTTAGTATACATATTTTATACTTTTAAACCCCATTACTATATGTCTAATTACTCTATTTATAATGATTATTATTATATTTATAATAAATATGTTACAAATAAATGATTATTTAAAATAATTAAATTCATTACATGTAAATAGAAATTATCATACACTTAGATAATAATTTATATTTCACAAAATTGATTCAACTTTAATGTTGTTCATTATAATTATCAGTTTAGTAATTCATATTTTTAGCCTTATGGGTGAAGTCGATAGAATGAATGTTCTATTGTTGTTGATAATAACAATTTATATTTACTACACAACATAAATATATGATATTTTATTTGATATAATCACTTATGATATATATCTATGCATTGAATGTTATACTAATTTACATGTTCTATTAATATTAGGATATATTAAAATTTAATTAAGTTTCATTCTTTATTCATATTTTTATGATTCATTTCCTAGGAAATTTTAATTCTATTGAAATAATAGAAAAAGTACATTATAAGTGTAAAAATATAATATATGGATAGAAAATGAGTAATAAAACATGGGGTATTACATATATCGCATTTACATGATGGGTAATATTGATGTTGGGGTCTCTACTACTGAGTCCCATAAGTGACTTAAATATATTTTTATACAAATAAAATTTATATAAAACTAAAGAGGAATAACAAAAGTTTGGGAAACCATTTTCTAGATCTTGAATTTTCATAATAAAATTGAAATTTAATCTTACATTAAACTCATAAATTTATGATTTACCGTAATCAGCCCATATAAATTTCACTACATTCCTATTCATCAATTTTATTGTAAATAATAAATAGTTGGAAAATCTAATAAATAATTTAAACCAAATAGTGAATTTTAAAAAATAATTTTTATAAATTTACAGGAAATTTCCATGATATCATGTCATATACCATCTTCATATCAAATGAAATTCTATAATTAGATATGATAAGGTTGAGAAAAAAGAATATTAAATCCAAATATAACACAAAATGGTATTTTTCATATATTCAATACTCACAAATCATTATCAATAAAATCACCAAATTCTCAACAAGTAATGTTTTTTCTCTTATAATAAAAAACTGTCATCGATGAACATCATGATGAATGATATTGTGTATGAATATATATTAAGGTTTTTGAAATCCCTGAACATAAAAAGTGAATTTATGAATTAGATTATTTTTTATATAAAATCATACAGTAGATTTCTACAACAAAAATATTAATGTTCAATCTGTTTTATTATTTAATTGACACAATCTGACATTTTTTACATTTGGATATTTGAAAATTTTTATTTTTTCAGTATAATTGGGTAATTTAAATTATAAAATATTTTAAAAATGTTTTTCAATGAGTTTCAAAGCATTATTCTTATTATAATTATCAATATGAATAAATTTATCAAAATAAAAAATTTACAACATGGTAATGTTAAGCTTACTGATGAATTGAACAATGGAAATTATTCTTTCATATTTGAAATTTTCCCAATGAATGTTTCTTGAATATTTATTGTAATGTGGATGGTACACCATTATATCCGAAACTATGAAATAATATGTCATTTAATATTTTATTATATTAAATATGTATTTTTCTTTTTCTGATAAAAACTTATGTTATAAATATTTCATATGAAGATAATGATCATATTATTTATTATTTATTGATAGAATATATTCAAATATATGATTTGGAAATATATATCATATTCATAGATAAATAATTTGTTCTAAAAACATACTATGTAATTAAATTATATTAAAATTCCTAATTAATGATATTTTTGTTATGTTAATCGCATTTTATAAATTATATTATAAATATTTTCTAATTCAGTGAATGATTTTTTTACAAAGGCAAGATTTTATTAGGAGTTCTAAAAACATAATAGAGGAAAAAATTAATGAAAGGAAAACATGTAAATTTTTCATCTAAATTTCATGGTTAATATTATGGAATTATTAATTAATAAATTAAATTTAATATTGTATATTTATTTGTAAATATATAAAATGTATGGGGGATAAATAACATATTAATATGAATCCAGTTTCTAATTTATTTGTTATACGTATAATATACAATAATTAAATGATAGAAAAAAATAATAAATTATTCTATTTTTCTATGAATGATGGTGGGAAATGACAAATCAAATATAATATTATTTTTCATCTAACAATAATAAAAAAAATCCGTATTTTATTATGATAATTAATTGAATGGTAATCACTGAGATTTTAATCTACACATGTTATTCTAAAATGTGGAATATCCTAGAGGAATTACATGTTTACCTATTTTCAATAAAATCTTTTTTCTGACTATTTTAACTCAATCCAAATTATTTTAATATATATTTATATATATAGGGTGAACAAATTTTTCATTGTGTGTTCATGAGGCCTTGAATAACACCCAGGTTTTTGTACTCAATAAATTATCAATAGAATATGTTTTAACATCTTTTACTAACCTTTGGTATCATATATTAAAGGATATTAATAAAATATATCATGTTATATATTGATTTGGGTAAATTAAAGAAGATAAGATTCATGAAAATAGAAAAAAATATTAATATTTTATACATCATGATGGTTATCTTATTATTTTGTAATAAACACAACAATTTTTTAAAATAGGGAATAATAATTTATAATATTGATCATTTAAGATAATATTTTATATTATAATTGGAAAATTCCATTATATCTACTCTTTCGAACCAGTTAATAAAATAACTAGAAAGATATCTTTTTATAATCATGATGTTGTTCTATTTTATTTTTCAAAACTTACAGCTCAAAAAATAGAATACTATTATTAAAAAAACATGAGAATAAATAAACTATAAAATTAAGGAGCCAAAAAATAATGTTATTCAAGTTATCCCCATCCCACATGGTTTGTAGCCTAAGTCAAAAGATATATTGTTCATGGATAATACATAATCTATGTCCCTTGACTGGGCATTGTCTTAAGTAAATACAAATCATTGATTCCCTCATTCCTTATGTGATAGAAAATCTTTTATTTATTAATGTTTCTTTTTCACCTTTCAATTATTTTTGAAATTTATAACGGGTTAATACCTGAGAAATTTAGATAACTAGTACTCACCCATGTTATTACACAGCGTATTCGTATAATGGTTTTTTTAATAAGAGATTAATATTTATAAAAGTGGAGAAGAAACTGTAATGTAGAGAAAATGGTTACTATAATAGAACTAATGGAAGACAATGAAAAATATTATCAATGCGTAGAACCAATAAAAAATGTGTGGAAGGATTTAGTGAGCTAGAATACATATTATATAAAGAAAATGTGAGAACATTGAGTCTGAATTATGATATCATTAAATATTAAAATGAATATATTTTCAATGATGAATGTGTAATATGCATGTGGTGGATATGAAATATTCATTGGAAAATATATAGCATATAGAATAGGAATTACCAAAATATAATCTACAGATAAGGAATATTCATATAATAACGGATTTTTAAAATGAATAATAAAATGAAGATAAAAGGGAAGAAGAGTAGGCAATGCACCTGCTTTAGATATTTGTAGAAGAATGTAAATTGATAATTTCAAAATGGTTAATTGACCACCAAAAAACAACACGTGAATGCCTTGACCATGTATGAAAAAAAAATTATTCTACCACCCTTAATAATCATTCACTGGATTCCTTGTCTACTGCCTCATGATCCCTCCAACTAACCCAAGAATAAACCAAATATTGTGATCTAATATTAATAGATCCTGTTAATATTATCCTATAACTCTCTACATTTATGAAATAAGAGGCTATAGTATATGTTCTATGGCTATTATAAAAAAATCACAGGATCTAGTTATTTTGTATTATATTATATTTCAAGTCTTAGGTGAAAATAATCACCAAGAACTAAATGGAATAAAGCTAGATACTTGAAGGGGTTCATAAAATAAAAGAACATTAATTATGATTTCCAGATTAAAATATGTTAAGATCCATACATGATTGTACATATTTTTCCAATTCATAGAGGGTAAGATTATGGAAAAGGGAAATGAGTGACAATAAGACATGACAAGATAAATTCATGATTATATTTCTTTTGATGCTTGAAGCCTTCATATAAAATTTATTTTAGATAAACCTTCACATTAATGGGAAATGTATCGCATATAGTTTAAATAGGAATGTGTAAATCATCAATAACATTGAAAACAAACTTGAAACATGAACCGAAATGTTTGTTTATGCTTCCAAAAATAGTATGATTCAATCTTCAACAGGTGCATGAGGTGTTGTCCAGCTTTTTTCCTACTCAGAGAAAAAATTACACAATAGTAAAATAAGTAAATGAAATAATACAAATACATTGACAGTATCCCAAATATAGAGTATTGTTTTCATAGAGTATAATATTTTTTTAGCAATATAGTTGTACAAAGAATGAAAATCATGGATTTATAGTCAGATCTATAATATTATCTTGAAAACATCAAGGGGTGAAGTTATAGATTAAGAAACACCATCATAAATGGTCACAAATGTCACAATAATAAATTCAATTTTAATGAGCGATGGAGGTAACCTTGAAGTGGATTATAGTAGGTCGGTTGTGGCGCTTCATGTTTTTTGACAACCATGATATAATAGAGGAAATTAAAAAATAGGATAGCAGATAAAGACATGGAACTACCTATAATGAACTAAAAAACTAAAAATATATTTTTTTTCATGGAAAACATGGCATATCAACAATAGATTCCCACTAGATTAATTTTATAAAATAATAGTATCATTATTATTTATAATAGTAAATGATTCTATATTGAAATGGGATTAATTATAATTTGATGCATGCTTGAAAAAATAGATAAAAATATAACTCCATATAAAGAGAACATCATAATTATAATACTAAATAGAAGAATCAAAAAGGGGAAGGATGAAAAGGGAAAGGAGAAGTTTGATAGGAGGTAAAATAACAGTCCAATATAGTAAACTATAAACCCAAATAGCATTAAAAAAGTTGATTGACAAATAACTATAATACAACCCAGAATATAACCAAAAACATACATGCTTTAGGAACGTATTTTTCAAATCTGGAACCTTTGTAACCACCAAAGGGAAAATCATGAAATAGCTTTGGAACCCCTATTAATCACCAAAGGGAAACATACATGTTTCAACATTACCTTAACTGTCAAATCTGGAACACTTTTAACAACTATAGGGAAATATACAAGTCCCAGTACTATTCAGATATTCCAAATAACAAAAATTTTCTATCAGTTTGAACAGAAATTGTCAATCATTATGAACATTATTTTTCATTCGTCCATAAACTTTTATAGTGATTTTGCAATAAGTCTGAACATAAATGAGTTTTTTGTCACTTTCCCTTAACTAATTCCGTTGAAAACCCTATCCAGGTAAGG
Organism: Viscum album; assembly: GCA_963277665.1. NCBI lineage: Eukaryota > Viridiplantae > Streptophyta > Magnoliopsida > Santalales > Viscaceae > Viscum > Viscum album. The sequence continues at coordinate 913,561,529 of OY728157.1, forward strand.
TAATGCAACCTGTTAAATAATTCCATTACAGTAATTATGATTCCCAAAAAAATAGTCAAAAAATTCAGATTGGAAACTTACTGTAATACAAAACAAATTTTAACATAAAACATACCAGATTGTACCTTCTCCTATGTTTCAAGATAAGCCCCAACACAAAAAGTTTCATTGAACCCCTGTACCACCAATCCACATCTATCATACCCCCACATATATTCCCTACTATGTAACAATAGTACCCAGTTAAAATCAACCCTTCAATATGGACATTCCTTTAATGCCATATCCCCTGTTTGACATACCTTACCTTCCTCCCAATGTAGTCTTTGGCTTGTAGTATTTAGAAGGCCATGACCAAGTCTCCCACATCCACCAGAATCCCATGTCCTGCAACTTGTAATTTTACATGTACCTGGAAAGAATGATGTGAAATAGGTCTGCCCACCCTTGATAGATCATGTCCTTACCAATCTACAGAGAAGAAGATATGGTATGATGATTCATGATGAGGGGAGAAGCAGAAACATAATCTATAAAATGAAGACACCCACCCAACAAACACAAACCGCAGTAAAAATATATGTCCTAATAATCTTTTGAAATGTTATGTAAAATAAACCAATTTTTAACATTTTACTATTAATCAAATTAGCATAACCTAAAAAAACGGGTTGTTGGGAAGGATTTGTGTAACGTGATTGTAGAGAATCAGTGAATTTTACAATGGTAGAGATCTGATGGAATGCAAGTCGAAACAGTTCACAAATGATTGTTGTAGAACATTGGAGAATGGGAGTCTTACAATACACTTGGTTGGTGTGCTAATTTAGTATTAGAAACTACTGGAAGAGAGATTGAATCTTTTTGTAGCATGAAAATCAATATCAACATTTTGTTGAACTACATTTCTGTATAAATAATAACTTCAAACTGAATATGAAAAGACAAATAAATTAATACATCTTCGAAAATCCAAAAATTTACTTACTATATGGTTGCAATCCGCTCTAATTTTTTTCAATGGGTGATCTTCACTGTTGATCCCATGCATTAGTGGAACCCAATGAAAAGTTTAGTCAATCATGGTTTTGCAATGTCAAGAAAAAATGACATGATTATTGCATGGTAAAAATTAAAGGGAAAAGAAAACATCTTCCAATGACCATATTTGTGGTACTTATTAAATGATCTATTGACAATAAGAAAACAGTTCTAGAAATCAATGTTGTTTCTATACCTAATTTTTTAGTTGTGATGTGGATTAATAGTGGCTGAAGAATAGTTAATAATCCAGCAGATGATCACCTACAGATTCATCCAATATGTTTATCTGCACATACAAAAATGTTTCTTATATGCTAATGGTTTAATCAAAATAAACTAAGGGAATAATATTACATAAAACATGAAATAACTACTACCAGACTCATTAATGGCCTTAAATCTCAATACCTAAAAAATCACAAAATCTCATCTCTATGTCCCATCACCTCCAATTATGTACACCTGAAATGAATCTGACTTGTCGGCCATCTAACATTCTCAAACTCTTGAATAATTCGAGAGACACGTACCCAAAAATCATTAATGTCCACTCCAATGATGTAATGAAAATAATATACATTAAAGATAAATATTTTATTACCTCAATGCAGGAAAAATATGTAGTTGTTGTAACAAATACAATGTCACTGTTCCACATGACTCCAAAACATCCAGTGCTTTCATATTCCTACAACACAGCTGTAAATTGAAAAATTACTAACCCAATATGGAATAACAAACACTGTAATAATTGACACAATGGTGCATTAGGAAATATTAATCACAAAATAGAAAACATCACCTCCCCCAATGACGGAAGACTTAATCAAGACACCATGATAGTACTTTTGAAACAACTTCAAAATTTCCTCCCACAAATTATTCATATGTTCAAATTATAGTAATATTGTTTCTGATAGAATATTTTTTATTCATTTGAATGTCATACCTTATTGCGGTACAAAGAAATAATTTCTCCTTCATGTCATTATTATTACCCAAAATATTGAGTCTTTTCATATCATCAATAAAACAAAATCCAGCGTAATTATTATAACATGTAGATATGTTTGTTCATATACTAATTTTCCCATAAGAGAGCATAGAATACATTACATGGGAGATATCTCTACCTTATTGCATTCATTCCAACCACCAACTATGGAAATGCCTTCATCCAGGTATAATCAAAACAGAATTTGGTCAGCAAAAAATATGGAAACGTATTAAAGAGAGAATTTAAAAAGAGAACAGTTGTAGTATAGTATAGATTTATGCTATTCAAATGTATAGGAAAATAAGGTTGGAAACTGTAAATTGAAACATCACATACTGTTGAATAAAATAGGTAAGGGTTTTTTGAACTGGATTTGAATGAAATTGAACCGAAAACACCTATTATGGAGGAGATGTACAAATCCAAGAAATTCATTAAAATATTTTAACTATTTAATGTGTCTACAAATGAAATCCATTAACAAATGTATGAATGTTTATATGAAAACGTTAATCTATTTTCCCACAGCAGTGAAACACATTAAAATAACTACTTAACATAATACATGACTCCCACTCCATATTAGTGTTTCTTTTCATAACAGTTAAAATTAGTAAAAATATTTTTGGCAGTTCTATTTCCTGTATGATTATTCAGTCAAACCATACCATATCTGTAATTTTTTTAGTTAAAAACATCAATTCATCTCTATCATAGATAATAAATAAAGATTCAAGACAACAACATTTTCATGATTTGCAAAGCTATAAAATAAAATGAACCAAACTTACAGATTGTTAGTAACGATTTATTTTGGATGCTACCTATGAACAGAATGAAAAATGTGAATTTATTAATTCATGGACTATAAGAGAAACTCAAAAATCAAATCAAGAGGCAATGTAAAAAAATATTTCACAGATAGTTCTAAATTCTTTGCATTCATTATTTCACCATATATCATTCATAGACAACTTTTTTGGAGCTCTAAGAAACCCATTGTTTAAAACACAATATTTTACCTACAAATAAATAATTCCAATGTTAGTTCATTCTCCTAAACACTGAAAATAATTGAGGTGAAGAAATATGACCTATTAATATTAATCCGAAATTGGGATTGGTCCATGATTTTTCATATAGAACAACCTCATTGGTGTAATAGAGTAATGCAAGGCTGATCAATGTGGCTTTGTATTGAAGGGCTCCTGCAGCACAACTCCAAAAGAATAACCCCATGACATCGCTCAAAATGGTGGTATTTGAGGAATAATATACCAAAATTTTCAAGGAAAATATAAAGGGAATTCAATTCACAAATCTCAAAAGAATGAAAAAATTAAACAGGATTCGAAGCTCAAATGAATCGACGTTGGCACATAATGACTGTTGCCAAACTGCCAATATAAAGTGAATTTCATATAGAATTTTGAAGGAATATGAGTACTATTTTCATCAAATATAAAATTAAAATATAATCAGTGAGAAACTAGGAGCAAGAACATCACGGTGGTGTAGATCAGCGGGAACCTATAGTGGGATTACTATGCCGACATGGTTTTGCAGGAACCCTCAGTCAAGAGGACGAGCGGGAGGAGAAATCCATGGAACAGGCACAATCGATGCTATGTGGCGGAGTCGTCAATGAGAGGGTTTTATCAGGCATGGAAGAGTCTTATGTTATGGTGCAAGGTATGAAAGGATTTGCGAGCACAATAATCTGTGAATGGAAATACGAGTACGAGAAAAAACATTGTACAGATGTATGCTTAAACTCAGATAAGGAGGAAGTAGTCTTATGAGCACGATGGAGTACGGCATAATCAGGAGGAGGAGGTTGCAGGCATCAGAAAATTGGGGGAACCCTAGTTTACAAATAGTAGATTCACAACCGCGACCAGAAGAATGAGAAACACAGAGATTATTGATCAAATGAGGAGATACCGGAGGTCAAAGATGGAGGGTTGTGGACTGTGGGTTGATCGGGAGATGGTGATTGACGGAGGAAATGGTCGAGGGAACCCTAGTTCATGGCCCCCACTATTCTCAGTGAAAATTATGGCGGAAGATAATGCATTACGTGGCGGAAAAAAATAGAAACTACAGAGAGGGGGTACGTGGAGTTTTGGTTGATTGACACGTTTGTAAATTGTGATGTGGAAGAAAGCCACACTAGCATAACATACAATGAATTCTATATGGGGAATGCCACAATAGCATAACATACAGTGAACTCCAAAATGAAATATTCACATGGATCATAATCCACAAGACCAACCTTCATGATTCATATAAAATAAGTACCATACATTTTGATCTTAAGAAGAAAATATTAGGGGTTACATCAAAACTAATGAACATGCATGGATATCCTTAATGTGTAGTTGTAGGGTATGAAAGGTAACTTTTTTCTAGTATTGGATCTTCATCATTGTTTTTGATGTGGCGCATTATGTTAAATAAAATATTTATGTTTCTAATGACATTGTCTATTCATTTTTATGAAATTATATAAAACCGATCAGATTTCTCAGCCCACAACATGCATCAATAGCCTACAATGAGAACTATTCACCATTGCTTCTTCTATGGGATTCCTACTCATGTACCATGGAACAAGAAATCAAAAAACATTCCACCTTATTTGAAATGAATTGAAAAATCACAAAAATCATCAAACTTCTCCACACTAAAAAAGGTCACACCCTATTAAAGAAGGGGTGGATTGATCTATCATCCCAAGTGTCCCCATAACACAATCACCGATGTATGAGTTAAATTATAATGATTTATTTAAAAAATCTGTTTTTGATGACCGGTTAATTATTCTTCAAATGATAAAATTTTATTTCATGGGAATATCTATAAACAATAACACCTCACAACATGTGTCCTCATGATTGGAACACATTGTCACCCTATTAAAGTCCTGCATTGATAACTGTACTGAATATAATATGGTACATAGTCACATATTTCATATATCATATTACATTACGTGATAAATTGAATCAATTTTTTTCTTCATATCCTAGATGGTTTTCATTAAACATTATTTCATGATTTCTTTATTGAAAGTGATCTCCATTGTTGGTCATCCAGTGAAACAGAATGTGGTTCCGGACGAGTTTTGGTTCCAAAAGAGAATATCATTCAGACCATGATCAATCATATATGGACTTTATTTTTTATAATATGAATATTTATGACACTGCATAATGAATTATTACTCCATATCACTGTTGTAATTTCCCGGATAAGTATTTTTCTAATGATCCTTCCCCATATTTTTTATTCCTTTATATCATCTAATGTAATCTTCAAATGGAATAATTGAATAGTATTTGATATATTTTTATTACCTATTCCTCCCACTTTCATTGTTTATGGAATTATATCCCATGAATCCCGATGGAATATACCTTACAAATGTGTATTACAATTGAATGATGCCTTGAAACCTTAAATGTTATTGTAAAGTATATTAGGGAACTTAATAACTAAAATAGAATGAACATCATTGGATGATATAATACTATTTTAAAGTTATATTCTACCATGATGGTATAGATATATATTTTTAAACTTCATAATTTTCCATTTCAATCATTACAATTTTTATCAAGATGGTAGATGCAGAACCTTCCAAAGATTGTGGAGGCAACTAGGTAAACAGAAGGATGTATCTCCAATTAATGTCATGAATATTTATTATGAAAGATGAACTCATATACTAGAACCCTTTTAAAGTGTATAAGCCACTCATTACTCAGTATATAACATATAAAATCCACTAGAAATATTCTTCATGATGATTGATGATTCCACTGACTAGCCACTTGATTGAAAACAAAAATATGTTTTTGTCATATGCAAAAAATTAAGTGGAAGATGAAAAAAAAGTTGGTTTACATAGTTTTCGATAGGCATCCCCCTGAAAATAATATCATTAACAAGGAAAATTAAAACATCTTTGGTGATATTGAATATGGTTGATTATATCAGGTGACTATTTCTTTTCCCTCAGATTTATTTGAAAAAAAAATTACTCATGAAGGATATTGTGATCCCAGATTATCTAATAAACATGAACATATGATGTGTACCTTAGTGGAAAAGCCCCGAGTGTAAATATATTTTCATAATATCAATATCATACAGTGTTATATTTTTTGGATAAACTAATATATGTAGATTTTGTAGTTATTTTATTATAATTAAATATCCCAAATAAATAATTTCCATGTTTACACATAAAAGGTGAAAATTATATTATACAAAAAAACATGGGTGATTATCATTCATTTGTAATAATTGATTTGATAATCTATTTAAATTAGGATAAATTATATAAAATGAATTAAATTCAACATAAAAATTATTTTTCAAAATATGATATTTATTATTTTAATATCCTCAATCACGATCAATCATATATCCCAAGAGATGGTCCCACACTAACCTTTACTGTAAATACTTGTATAGAAGATAATATTTACGATACTCGAGGGTTCATGTGGAAAAAGTTGTAATAATTTTTTATGAATCCATGAATTTTTAGTGTTCTATATAGTGGGTGTAAAACCATGAGATATTAATGATATATAGATTTTAATATATTTGATGTATTTTGTTATACACCACATGAAGATATGCTCCCTAATATTCTACATAACATTAGCATGTGATATACATAATGCAATGTTTGAATTATGTCATACTCAATTTCATGTTCTTTACATTCAGGTCATTTTATGTATGTGTAATAATATGTGAATAACTAAATATTATAACCTAGTCATTATAATGGCGGGTATGAATAATATTAACTTTGTTTAGAAAAACTTTTTATTATAAAACATGTATGTTTATTAAATAATAAAATCAATCTTCACTTATTTTATTATTGATAAATATATATAATATATATATAATATTATTTAAAATTAATATTATATGTTTTTAGAAATGATGTAAAATAAGATTCAATTTTCTGTGGATAAAATCAATATTTTTCCAAAAAATGTACTTTTTCATCCTTTTGATGGAGAACCATTTTAAATGTAATTTCTGACAAATTTTTTTATGAAATATGAATATGTAATTTTCTTCTATAAATTTATAATATTAGAAATTATTATTTTTGCCTTTTTGGTATATTTATGATAATTGATATTTATTGATAAATAGTGAAAAAAATTTATTTTTAATTATGCCTTTCTTTTCTTCTAAACACATTAAATTATTAGGAGTTGGATTATTTTTAAATATTAATTTTTAAATTTTTATCAAATTTATTTTTTTAAAATTATTTTATATGAGAATTAATTATAATCACATTTTCTATTTTTAAAAATTGATTAAAAAATAGTTCTTAGGACGTGTTATTGGTTTTATTTTAAATTGAATTCTACAAGTTATACGGTTTGAATTTTGAATAAATAATTTCAAATTCTATTTCAATTGTTCTAAATATGGTATGTAGGGACCTTTTATTTTTGGTGAATATAAATAGTAACCATTGTAAATTTTGTTACCAGTGTAAAGGGTAAAATTTCAATTTAGTTTAAAACTAAAATTATGTCCACTATAAAATGAATAAAATTAAAGAAAATTATTTTATTGATGAAATTTTTCCCTCAATAGAGAAGAATCTAAAATAATTTATTTAATGTACACATTCCCTTGAAAATGAATTCAATGATATTGATATCAAACAATGACACCAAATGTCATTTTCTTTGTTTTCATTATCTCTTATGTGTCCACAAATGAAAAATGTGTGGTTTCAATGAAAATAAATGACAATATTTAAAATAATTTTCATAATTTATAAATATATATATATTTTTCATGTTTTGGTTCAATTATGAAGATATTAAAGTAACTATAATATATTATTTACTAAAAATTTAATGTTGGCACATTCCTGGTTTAATTTATATATCATTTTCTAAAAATAAGTTATATAAAAAAAAGTTCATCTATGAATTGTATTTTAAAAAAAATTATTTATCATGGTAATTAATTTTTATTTTTTAGGAAATAAATAATTAACTTATTGGTTTAAATATTGATGATGAAAATAATATTTAACAGTTGAGAAATCAATAATCTAAAAATTATTTAAATTAGTAGAACTATTAAAAGACACCAACATTTGAAAAATTATTAATTTTTTGTGTATATATCAACCATAATCATCGATTTATTGATTTATTGACCAACTTGATCTTTATATAACATATTATGGCTCATATTTTATTTTATTTATTGTGATGATGAATTTTCCACATTAATGTTTTAATATGTATAAATATTTTATTGAGTTTTTTTACTAATGATATAATAAAATACATGTTTTCCACTTAAATATATCATATTTATCAATACTATTTTATTTTATTAATTTATACACCAAAATAAGTCTAGTAAATAATTACACAAAACATATCTATTTATTTCTTTACTAATCTAAATATCAAATTAAAAATATTAAAAATAATAATATAACTATACTTTGGGAACATTAATATCGCCAATGAATTTTATGGATGTCTTAGACGTCATAGGTATTTAATGAAATATTTTTTCAATGATAATATATAATCTTGATATTTTTAAAAATCCATGAATTGAGTATAGTCAAAATTGTCACTGTTATTGTTTTCTAAAACAATGTTTAATGAAATTAATTATAAATCATTAAATATTATTAAAATTATATAATAATTATTATATGGTGTAAAATGATTGATGTTATATATTTATGATTTAATTTATATCATATATGTAAATATTTCAACATTTTAAAACTGAAATATTGTTACCCAAGTTAAAATTAAATTGAATAACTATTTTTTAAAATAAAATGATTAAATTTACATTGACATAAAAATATATATAAAATTAATTTTTTAAGGATTTAACAACCACATATCATCTCATATTTAAAACTATGATTTTTTTATGTTTTTTTATGTGGTTAAATTTTATTATAAATTAATATTTTTTGAGATTCCCAATGTCCCCTTCACATTACTTATAAAAAGAAACATCCTACCTCTCAATGTCAATTAACTTTTAGATTTTATTATGGACCATTACCTTCTCATTTGGATTCTCAAATTCCATAAACACATTATAGTTTTTTGTGTCTTTTCATTATATATACTCTTGTTCCAATAAAATAAGATCTATAGGCAGATCATTGAAGAAGTGGTAACCGCCTCTAACGATTATTTCAAATTATTTCTTCTTTTAACACCTCTTCTAGAGTTAAATTAATTATTGATTAATTATTCCAATATAAAATGTATACTATGATGCTGTTTTGATTTTTGAACAACCATATTCTACCTTTTATACATCCTATGAAAAAAGAAATCACCATGCGTGCGTGCGTACCTCTTATCATCTCCACATCGTGGTGTGATATGTTTTTCACCACCACATCACATGAAAAGGTATAATTATGGATTTAATAACTATATATGATTATTGTAACAATTTATTTAATATATAACAACATTTATAACACCCACAATAATTCTATTTCATAATTAAAGGATTGATATCATCGCTCATGTGTATGTACAGCCTACCATCTCCATAATGTGATTGACTCATTCTACATGATATCCATTAAATCATGAATATATAAATGTAATGAATAAATAAACAATATATATATATATATATATATTACATTTATATAATTTCATAATGATATATCATTGACCTAATAATGTTAACTAGAACATATTAGGCAAAACATGAATTAGAAAATAATGCAGTTAATACCTAAATAATCAGTACTGATGAAATATTAATACAAAATAGATGATATCTTGATAATATATGATATTATATAAATACCTATTATTAATGAATAATTAAATGAAATTATTTATATAATTATCCATGATGTTTTGATACATATAATATATAGATGACATAAGGTAATGGATAATTTCACAATATCATTATTATCTGAAATTGTTTATACATATGTATTTTTTGGGCTATATTTATCAACCACATACATGTTTCCAAAATATGTAATATTATAATTATTCTTCCAAAAAATTTAAATTTAATTTTTTCCGTTGGTGAAATTTTATTAAACAAAATGAAAGGAATATTTTTTCATTATTCGAAACATTGTATATTTTGACTTAATAGGAAAAAGTACGAGAAGAATGGTTATTTAACTTATATGATATGAATAGATTTTTACATTTTAATAATTATTTATTCCCATTAATATTGCATTACAAAATACCAAGGATATGTTAAAATAAATTTTAATATTTTAAAATTTTGTTGCATTCTGAGAAATGAATTTTTTTAGAACATGAAAGGATATTTTCTTCAATAATTAATTTCAACTATTTTATAAAAAAAATTTCCATCTAATATTGTCATCACCCACCTTAAAAAAGATGTTGTAATGGGGAAACAAATATCCAAACACATCCATCCTACAGATGATGGAGAGATAATATTCCATGAGAACCACCATCAATTGGCCCTAGAGTAGAGACTAGAACCAAGGTTATAAAATCACACATAAAATGTAAGGAATTACGCAATTTGATAAGTAGGATTGAGAGATAAGATAGTAAAATTTTAAAATACACCAAAACCGGAATAAAAGTAAATCCCAAACAATCCATTCCCATATGCATGTTTCAAATAATAAGTAATACAATACAAGAAAACTCCAATGGTAAATATCAATGAATGTAAAATAGAAACATAAACTGTCCCAAAACCCAAACTAGTACGGCCCCACAAGGTCATTGATGTCCTCCTAGAAAACTGAAAGCATTTTTATATAAGTTGGGTGAGTATGCAGGTATATTTGGTTGGTAAAAACCAAAATCTTATGGGCATAAGTGGGGAGGCATTCTAATGCCCCATGAGAAAAGTAGATAACAAAATCACATAGAAAAGAATCTATCAACCCAAACATCACCCAGACACACTCCCCAAATAATGCAAGTCTAGTATGGTATTTGTAATAACACATCGATTTTTGGGTTCCCCGCACAACTTCCCCACTTGTAATTTAAGACATCCAATGCGTCCGAAATTCTCTGCCATTTTCATCGTAGTCCCACTGAAATACCCCACCCGTACAAACCAGGGCTACCACAACCACACATATTTCCTACAAACACCTGGACTGCAACCATACAAAACTACACCTATAATAGACCTCTGGTAGTCCCAACCTACCTAATGAATCTAGGGATACTCGAGAAATGGAGCAAAAAAATAGCTAATAACCAACCACTCATATGAGTATTAGGAAAAAACACCCACCTTCATGAAATGAGGGTGTTCGGCACAAAGTTCTCAACTTGCATGGGGCACGAATAAGAATCATAAAATAATAAATTATACATATATGTAATGAGCTGTCATCCTATCCTAGGGGATCCAACACCATCCCATACACAAACACCCCCAATATTATTCATTCATAAGATTCTACACAACCACAACAATTTCATAACTCATTACCTGAAAATAGTTCCCCATTGAACCAATTATGATTTTCATACTCTAGTGATTCCATTTAGATAATTGTTCACTACAGGGCATCTAACGTTTATAGGTACATTAAAATAAAGGAAAAACAACCAAACAACAATTTATGCATTAATAGTTAGTTCTCATGTAATGTCACAACAACAAATTGGATCCATGTGATCTCTCAAAGTACTGAAACCATTCCCATCCTCAACATATGACCTCACACGACCCCAAAAAACACAATTAAACAACTTTACAACAGAGGATACCATCCCCATCCATGTCACCTCACAAGAATCAATCAGAACAACCATACACATCACTAGAATAGAGTAATAGAATTTATAGATTTGGACACACCATTACTTTAGTTCAGTATTTCTGTTTGGTTAACCGGGGTGACCACATAAGGTTTTTTATACATCAAAGATCCATTTAATGAACGATTTTTACATGATTAACAAGTTTCAAGGTTAAAACGATTCAGTCACAAAATTAACCCAAAAACAAAGGTTCATTAGTGAACAAGGAATTACCATCAAAGACCACGATTTATAGTGGGAATAAGCCAATATAATTCACAAACATATAAAAAAATTTATAATAGTACATCAGCATCATCAAACACACCACATCAATTTTTTTTAAATTAAGTTTATTATCTTCATTATGGTTTGGTTTCATCCATACCCATTGAATCAGTAGCATACCCACCCCGCATGATACATAGTGAAGAGAGAAGAACGAAGAACCCTACATTGATGATCAATAATCGATGTTTTTGTCAACACGCTAAGAACTGGGGATGCAAGACTTGCAGGGGAAGAACTCCAAGGACTCCAAGTGTGAGCATAAAAGATACGACACAACTGCACCACTTTCCTCGTGAAGGAGGGACTCCAAACACACCCAGGAAAGGAAAATAAACAAACCAAGAAGAAAAAAGAAGGAATTAATGAATTCATGTTCGATAAAGAGGTGAGATACCAGAGTTACGAGATATGAAATTTGAATGAATTTAAAGGTGTATCATTGTTTCCCCATTTGGTTGGGTGGTAAAAGACGAAGGAATTAATAGTAATTTAAAAATTCTCATCAGATAGGTGGCCATTATCATTGTGAGTTAATGGGTATCCTTTAAAAAGAGGAAAACAACTATAGGGGAGGAAAAGGAATGTACAAGGAAAAGGGTGTGACACTGAGGAAAAGCCACATGTATTGGTATATTAAGGGTAACCCGAAATATATGGGATTTTAGATATCATTAATTAGATTTAAAAGGATTTCAACGGGGGTATTAAAACACTAATATATGAAATGATATGTTGAAGGAGAGGAATTGGAAAAATAATGAAGGGTGGGAAAAAATTTGGTGAGACATGTCATGGTGCCACCGTCTCGGTGCCACCGTAAGAAGTGCCATCATTATAGTGCCACAGTTTCAGCGGAACACCATGAGTGGTGCCACCATCACTGTGCCACCATTTTTGTGTGTGACCATGACCGGTTCCACTGTCATAGTGTCTCCATGACCAGATCCACCATTATGGTGGAACCGAGCATCAGGAAATGTCCATAATGAGCCACTTCACGGGCCGTTACATTTGATACCTCCCAAATTCTTCTCTCCCTCTAGAAGTTATATTAGACCAGACGAGAAGAGAGGGGTCTATAATATCACTTCAAAGGATACCTCTCAAGAGTAAACCCAATGACATCTATGAACACCTCTCCCTCAAGTAACCACAGAAACATATAAAGGCCTCATTTTCCATACTTATAGATCATGTAGTCCTTTCCCCCATGTACAGACACTATCTTCTTTGGGAGTCACTGACACACCCACACATGATTAATCGCATCCACTCTAATGCATATTGATTAGGGATCATGTCAACCCATGCCCCCCATCAGAAAGCTTAACAGACATTTAGAGAACAAGGAAAAGGACACATTCATAGTAAATAAGGATAAGCACTACATCATGAACAAGAACAAAACAGAAAAAAAAACAAAACTGAAAACATCTATGGGTACTATGTGTGCATGTGTTCCTCTCGTTCCTAATTACTCTCTATGAGGACACCATGCCACCAAAACACACAAACCAGGGGAATGGTTTTCCCATAAAGCACATTCCCCTAACGACTTTTGATCCACACTGGTCACTGTACAAACAGCAAAACATCCTCGAAATATAGCTTTCAATAGTCTAGAATGTGCGAATCATTGTTTAGATACATATGGAGCTGAGACACGTGGAAGACATCTTGCAGTCATAGTTGTAGTGGGGGTATAATTTTCTGATAAGCCACATCCCTGACTCTCCGCGACACATAGAAGGATCTGACGAACCTATGAGAAAGCGTACCCCCTACCAAACCCCTGTTGTCCATGCTGAGCAAATACCATCAAGAAAAAGTACTCCCTGAACTTGAACTCCAAGGGTCTCCTCCTACTTATAATCATACAACTTCTGATGGTCCATGACTATATTCATCCTCTTTCATATAAGATTAATCTTCTCAGTCATGCTCTACCCCACTTCTTGGACTAGGACACCATCTTCTCTGACCTCTTTCATGCTCACTAGTGGGCGACACAAACTCCCATAAAAAGGATCAAATGGAGTCATGCCAATGGTAGAGCAATAGCTATTGTTGTAGGTAAACTCTACCAAATTCAATTATTGGGCCTACAATCCCCCGAATTATAGAACACATGACGGTTGCATATCCTCCAACATCTAGATGATCCGCTCTATCTGCCCATCTATCTGGTTGTGGAAAGTACTGTTGAGGAATAACTGGGTGCCAAAAGCTTGTTATACTCCATTCCAGACCCGTGATGTAAACTGAGTATCCTGATTGAAGACTATTTACATCATAACTCCATGCTAAAACACCACATCATCCACTTACCATTGTGCTATGGAATCCACCACACTCGACTCATTGTTTTCCATTAAGTGAGCAGATTTTGTCAGTCGATCCACTACTACATAGACGACATCACAACCCCCATGAAATTTGGGTAGTATAGTGATGAAATCCATAAAGTTGTTGTCCCACTTCCACTTGGGGAGATCTAATGGGTATGACAAACCTTCTAGGATGTATTTTTCAGCCTTAACCTATAGAAATATGAGGCTCTTTTCTAGAAACTCTGCCCCTTCCCACTTCACCATGGTCCACCAAATCATACCCCTCAAGCCCTGGTACATCTTGAGAAATCATGGGTGCACCGCTATGGGTGATTTTTGAAACTCACCAATAACTCTATTGCGCATTTCCACCAGGAAAAACTACTTCCCATGAAACATCAACTTATTATGCCCGTCTTCTAACCATCTTCAAGAGAATTGCCCTGTCTAACATGATCACGCATCACATTAGGCTCTGAGTCTCCCCACTGAGACTACTACACCTACCGGAACAGAGTTAAATACACTATCATTAGAAACAGACAACCTCTATGACCATCAACCCTTCCATCTAGGTGTAGGTAAGCCAACTACTCTATAGCCTTCCAAGCATCTGTCGAATCTCGAACTACATCTATCTACTACTTCTTGCTCAAGGCATCAGCCACCACATTCCCCTTTCCTTAGGTGTATGATATTTAGAAGTCATAGTCTTAAAGAGACTCCATCAACCTCTGTTGATACAGGTTTAGGTCCCACTGGGAGAAGATATATCTCATGCTCTTATGATTTGTAAAGACCACAACATGCTCTCGGATGAGGTATTTCCCCCAAAAAACTAGTGCGAACACAATCATTGTGATATCCAAATCATCGGTGGAATAAACACACTCAGGGGTGAGTAACTGCCTAGTCCCATAGGATATCACCCCTATTGTTGCATCAGTACACACCCCAAGCCATGGCATAGAGCATTACAAAACACCTCAAATGTTACCCCTTCTTCTGGAAACCTTAGAACTGGGGAACTAACTAATTTACCCTTCATATAACTGATGGATTCATGGAATTGGCCCTCCATACAATAGTCTAGTCTTTCTTGGTGAGGGATGTCAAAGGTGCTCCAACTCGGGTGAAGTTGGTGAAAAATATCTGGTAGTAACCCACTAGACCCAAGAAACTATGATCCTCTATAATATTCATGGGTGCTTCCCATAAAATAACCACTTAAATAATAGATAGATCAATGGATATTACCCACTCTGACACCACAGGTGTAAGGAAATGCACTTCTCTTGTCCAGAATTTTCACTTGAACAATTTCTCGAAGAGTTGGTGCTGTCAGATGACCTCTAAAACCATTCTCAGATGATAAGCATGATTCTCATATGATATTGAGTAGATAAGCATGTCCTTAATAAACAAAACTACAAACCGGTCCAAATATTAATTTAAGATGGAGTTAATGAGACCCATGAACATGGTTGGTGCATTCGTAACGCCGAACGACATGACCACAAACTCAATGTTCCCGTATATGTACCTAAAGGTAGTCTCTGAAATGTCACCCTCATTCACCGTCAACCAATGTTATCATGACCGCCGGGCTATCTTAAAGAACCAGCATGCCCCCTTCAATTTTTCAATGTGGTCATTTATCCTCAGGAGAGGGTAATAGTTCTTTTCAGTTACATTTTTCTGTCTCTAGTAGTCTATGCACTACCTGTGATCACCATTTTCCTACTTCGCAAATAAGACAACAACGCCCCATGGTGACATGCTTGGTTGAAAAAAACCCTCATTCATCAGATTATCAATCTGAATCCATAACTACTATAGCTCAAAAATTGAAATCTGATAGGGGAATTCTAAATCTGATGGGCACCAGGTTGAATGTATATCCCTAACTTAATGTCACGTCAAGGGGGTAGTGTCACAACCTCCTCAGGGAAGACGTCCATGAACTCACTAGAAATCTCCCAAACCTAAACCATCTCTATTTTCGTTGACACTAGTGATAGTTTGGATAACAATTAAATAAGGGGCTTCACTTTTCGGCTTCAGATAGAGCACTGTCATGGGTGCCCTCAAATGATTAGT
Organism: Viscum album; assembly: GCA_963277665.1. Lineage (NCBI taxonomy): Eukaryota > Viridiplantae > Streptophyta > Magnoliopsida > Santalales > Viscaceae > Viscum > Viscum album. The sequence goes on from OY728157.1 coordinate 913,578,136, forward strand.
GTAATTTGGGGTACTTAGGTGCAGCAAAGTGGCAGACCAAGGTCGTCTCTCAAAGGAGGATGTGAATTTAACAACTTATTAGAGGTATTATAAAAATAAAATAAAATAAATATCATAAAAAAATACTTTAAAGGATTGGGGTTTGTCGTAGTTTATGAATCTAGAAGAAGTTTTCTGGAAGAAGATTGTATAAGTTTTTTTGTTTTTTGTTTTGAAATGAATTTCGATTAAAATGACAAAACAAGAAGATTTTTTTTAAAAAAATCTATTGAAAAGTCGTAATCGATCTAAATCTACCACTTCACTTTATTATTAATCATTATCATGTAAATTAACATTCAATTAATTATGATCCCTTAAATTGTTAAATCCTGAACCCTACGAGAATTAACTTTACAACGAAGATGATATGAATTTAACACTATGTTGTTTTCGGAACATGCAATCGCATCACCCTGCTTTGATTGATGTTCTAAGAATAGCTTATGGTCAGTGGTAAATTATGGCTCATATCCATTCTGGAAATGAGGATGAATTGTGTTTAGGGATTATATTTTAACTCTACAAATTTATCCCATGTAGTCTTGTATTACCGATTAAGATCGCGCTCTCACAATTTACACAAAATCCTGACCTCGCGTGTTTTTGTGTTAATTGTTCAATTGCTTTCTTAGTTTCTTACAATTTAAAAACAGAATTCATGGATCATATTAAATGAATTACAGTAGCTCAATGATTCAAAATAATTAAATGAAGAGGGTAGAAGATAGATCGATTACTAAAAGACTACTCTTCCATGGGTGGCGTAATCATCGTAGAAGCGTTTTGCATATGCCAAGGTTTATAATGGGTATAACCCAATAACGCTTCTACTCAAGAATTTAAGACCAAAGAGGAAGATTAAGAGAAGAATAAATTTAAACAAAACAGAAGGAAAGATAATAAAAAAAAGAAGAACAAAGAAGTTTATTACACAAATGAAAACATTACAAAATGAAGAAGAGAAGGAAGCTTCGATGAGGGGATCCTTGCTTCAAGAGCTACCCCTCTTACAATGGTCGGAGAATTTGGGTGAAACAAATTATCATATGCCTCCAATCTCCCAATGTACGTCCCAACCCCTCCAAATGAGAAAAACTCCAATTTATAGAGGGGAGGGGAGGAGAGGTTACAAGTGGGTTCAAGTGTGAATGTGGAAATTCGGCCAAATATTTTATTCCAACTTCACCGCCTATTTTACCACCAAAACGCCTGAATTGGCCGGCCTTCTAGAAGGATCAAATGTGAGGACATGGGTCCTATATCTCCTCTCTAAATTTGGGCTCAATAAAGGCCCATATGAAGGGGTTATGGCTGAAATACAGAATCTTCTCCATTCTGGCGAGTCCAGCCCAGCTTTGGATTTATGGCCCAATTACTCCATTAAAATTCCTTCTTTTGATATAGTGTCCTGAATAAAAGTTGTATATAATTATGTTACGAACACTTTTAAAAAATTTCAAATTCACATAATAAATATAAAAATATTTATATTCGAAATACTACATTGCACTATTAAGGGTAAAACTGGAATTTTCACCAAATTTTCAAATGAATGATCTAATCCCAAATATTTTATAAATAAACATATTTAACACAATGTGAGGACATTATATCATTTATTATCAATAAAATATTCAATAAAATAGTGTTTTATCAGCTTCCCTCCTAGAAACTCTTCTCGTCGATGATGGTCACAATTTGTCTGCCCACATCTATAAACACGATCCTTCTTCAGAAATAGTGGATAACAATGCATACAAAGAACTAGTAGTCGATTCCTAGAATGATTTCATATGGATGCATCTGTAGAAAAAGAAGGTCCCCATTGGACTGGTCTGGTCCCAACATCAGTCTACATTATTGGAAAACACGGGACAAACTGGTCTAACCTCCCACTTGTGAACACACAACCGGGGGTACGAGAATACTATCACCATAATGACCCAAAGAATGGGCTAGAATCGGTGTAACAAAAGAGTGTGAAGCTCCTAAATCAAACAAGGATGATAAAAGAGTGATGAATAGGGATATTTTACCTCGAACGACATTTGGACCAGCTGTAACTCTTGCCTCTATGGCATAAAACTGTCGTGGCCCAACTCCGCTGCTCCTTGACTGTTGGCCTACTCCCTGACAACTCCCTTATTGAGGTCTCTGAGGAGTGCACTGAGGTCGGCATCCTCCCGCAATGTCTTCTCTCAGAAGAGCGGGAGCTCAATATCCCTTCTGCTGCTGCTGAAAGGGCTAGGGTAGAAACTACTGCTGTGAAGTTCGGTGCCAGACATACCCACACACACCTTAATATAGTCAGTCCGGGCATTGATTGTTAATGTTCCCACGACTTCCACAGATAAAGAATATATGTCCTATCCCAAAAAAAGGGTGAAGCCCCGGAGATCGAAATTTGAATTTCTAAGGCCTTCTCCACATTGGAAGAAACATAGAAGGACATGAAAATTGGGGACTACTACTGATGGCCTTTACATTTGATGGGCCAAACTGGCTCCCCTCTCACAGCACACCACCTAGCTTGTGCATCCACTCGAAAACGTCATCATTCTTCTGGTCTTCCCTATACATCGGTAGGGTGAAGGGAGTAAGAGAATACTGGAGAGAAGGTAAGAGTGCCTCCTCTAGAAATCATTCCAGTGACTCGTCATATGGAATGAGGTTTGGAGCCAAGCTAAGGAGATACTTGAACATGATCCCCAAATCAATCACTAATATAATCCCCTAGTGAATGGATAGTAACTCTTTCATATTCTCATACATCATCGTGGAAGAGTGAAATTCCACCTGGAACACCCTCTCGATGTTATCCCATATAACCTCGGCCTCTCTCTACCCCCCAAGATAGATCATCCACCACTGGAGTGTTTCCCCTCACATAGTCCTCATAGCCATAGGAACGCAGTACTCCGTCAGAGAGCGAATCAAGATGAATCCTATCACCAGCTCCTCGAGCCAGCTCTCTGTCTCCATGTCCGAGTCATTGACCTCGAACTTCTTGAGGGTTTACCAATGAAATGCATGAAGCATCCTCTACCATTGATAGCCTCCCTCCGTTCGGCCATCCCTCTTCTAGTCATCCAAATCAACCTCCAAGGCCTTGATCACCCTCAATAATTGTGTTCATCTTCCAGGTTTCATAGCTGCTAGGTATATAAATAATGCCTAAGTCCGTGTAGTGTAGAATATTGATTTTTATTTCTCATTGAAATTTTATTCATATTAAATCCCCAAAATACCCAAGGATCACAAAAACACAAGTCATTATGATGCATGTACCTTTCCTAGGTTCTCTACCTAGCAATTAGTATAGCCTCACATGGTCATTCACTAGGCCCAGAGTCCTTGCATCGGATCATGGGGGGCTCGAAAATCCCATATCCTAGATGGTATTCCCTAGCCTAATTCACACACTAATATTGCCTATCAATGTTTCCCTCCCATACCAGGCAATTCTCATAGTTCCTAACTCGAGAAACCATCCTAACTCTCAACCTAATGATCCTATTATACCATTTTTCTACAACCCACCTTCACCCAGATGAGGAAAATGGACATTAAATTGCCAAACCCTTCCTTCCTCATGTTTATAGAAAAATAATTTCCCCCAAGAACCTCCTTCAATAGGCCCTAGAGTGGAGACTATCACCAATGGTTTAAAATCACACGTAAAATGGTATGAATTACCATTTTTATTTTGTAGGATCTAGAGATAGGTAAGTAAATCCAAAACCACGCCGAAACAAGAATATATATTAATGCCTAAACAATCCTTTCACAGATGCATGTTTCAAATAATAAGTACTACAATTCAAAAAAAACCTACAAACTGTAAATACCAAAGAAAGGATTTCAATAACATCAACTGTCCCAACGCCCGAACTAGTGTGGTCCCACATGGTCCTGGAAGTCCTCCTGGAAACCTGGAAGCTGTTTTATATACGTTGGGTGAGTATACATGTATACTCAATAGGGAATAACCAAAATCTCTTTTGAATAAGTGGAGAGGAATTCAAATTACGATTGAGAAAAGGTGATAACCAAAGCACCTACTAAGGAAACTATCCACCCAAACTGCACCAAGGCACATTATCCAAATAATGCAAGTTAAGTAATAAAACAGTAATATCACATTGATGTTTGGGTACCCCCCACCACTTCAAAAATTATTATTGAAGACATCCTATGCATTAGACATTCCCCACCATTTTCATTATAGTCCCACTTCAATACCGAACCCGCACACTCCTGGGATACCACAACCACACATCCTACTCACAAACACCTGGTCCACAACCACACAAAACCACACCCACAAACACCTAGGTCATAAAAAATACCACCATGCGTGAAGACACATTGGCCCGAAAAAATACTTCCCCGCACAAAGTCACATGGGCCTCATCTCGATGACACTTGGGAAACAACCTACCCGCACACACCTAGACTAACCACCTCAACTACACTTCCTGAAGAATATTTTACTATAATGGAACACCAGACTTCACATCCTTCCCAAAGAGACATGGGCTAATCGAGAAAGAGATTAGAAAAGGATCAAATAACCAGCCACCCAAAGGAGTTTCTGGAAACCCCCCCCCCAATCAAATGGGGGTGTTTGGCACGAAGTGATCAACATTGGTGGGACGAAAAATAGAAATGTAAATAACAAAATTTTACATATAGGTAACAAGAACTCATCCCAACCTAGGGGTTCAAAATTATCCCATAAAGGAATATAATCGTTACTATTCATTCATAAGATGAACCACAACCACAACCACATCCCAACTCATTCTCGGAAAATAGTTCCCCATTGATCCCATTCTTATTTTCATCTTCAAGTGTTTCTATTAAGATAATTATTCACTACAGAGAAGAAAACATGAATTGCCACAAAAAAGGAAGGAAAATAGTTGATCAACAATTTATGCATTTACACCTGGTTCTCTTGTAAAGTCTCTAAAACAAATGGGATGCATGAGATCCCTCAATGTTCAAGAACCAAACCAATCACCAACAAACAACCTCACACAGTAACAAAAACCACAAGCTAGCTACTGTACAAAAGGGATCCCATCCCCATCCATGTCACCTCACAAGCATCAAGATGAAAAACCACACACATCACCAGATCAGATTAAGAGAGTTTCCATGTTTCTTCACACCTATCATTTAGTTTCGTGTTTTCATTTGGTTAATTGGGGTGACCACACATGTTTTCTTATTCATCAGACATCCAATTAATCAACAATGATTATGTGATTAACCTGTTTCCATGTTACAACCATTGAATCACATAATTATCCCAAAAAATCTTTATTGCGCAAGAAATAAGCACCAAATACCACGATTTTCAATGGACATAATCCTATAAAATTCACATCATATAATCAATAGTATAAGAGTACAAAAACTTCATAAAAGACATACATTAATTTTTTAAAAGTCCATTTATTATCTTCACTATGTTTTGGAATCATACATCCTTGTAGAAACATTAGCATACCTACCCTAAATGATACACAGTAAAGATAGAAAAAGGAGTAACCCTACTTGGATGATCAAGGATTGATGTTTCTCTCCACATGCCATGAACTGTTGATGTACATGTGCCGGGGAGGAACTCTAAGCACATCATGAGTGAGTAGAAAATCTCCAACATAGGTGCACCACTTGGCTCGAGATGGGGGGACTCCAAACGCAAAAAGGAATGGAAACGAAACCAATAAAGAAGGATAAATAAAGAAATAATGAATTCGTTTATGATAAATAAGTGAGATACATGAGTTATAGGATAATATTTTTGAAAGGAATTAAAGGCAGATCGTGGTTTCACTATGTTTTTGTGTGGTTACACATGATGGAATTAATTGTCACTTAATTATTCACTTCATAGAGGTGTCCATAATGGTTATTAGGTAAAGGGTTTCCTTTAAATAGAGGAAAAAACCAACATTAGTGGAACTGGAAATTATGAGAAAAAAGGTTGAGACACTGAGGAAAAGTCACAAGTTTTTGTAAGTCAAGGGACAACCAAATCATGAGGGATTTTAAATATCAATAATTAGTATTAAATTTCATTGAAAAGAGATACTAAAACACTCTTACGTCAAAAGATATGTTGCGGGAGAAGAACATGAAATTGAAAGAAGGGCATGACACTGTTTGGTGAGACACCGTATTGGTGACACAGTCATGTGGCCACTGTAAGTGTTGACACAGGTTTGGTGAAAAAACGTGAGTGGTTCCACCATCATATTACCACAAATTTGGTGTGCGACAGAGATGGGGGCCACCATCACGTTGCCACAGTGACAGGTGCCACAATTTCAGTGGAACCATTTGATGGAATAGAGATTCTGGCAAAGTCCTTAATGAGCCAAATCCCGGGATATCGCAAATATAAAATATTATTTTCAATTATAATATCCATATTATTCTTATATTTGATTACGGTGATGATGGAATTATATTTATGATGTCCTTTTTATAATAATTATGTAGTGTTGTAATGTTGTTTAAGAATCACATTTTTTTCCATTGGTTAAGTGATGAGGAATGAATTAATTATTATGGAATATTTAGGTTATGTTTTTGTTATAAGATGGGTGGGACCAATATCTCCCCGTATTGTACAGTGTAATAATTTATATTTCATGATATAGACATGATTGGAATGGAATATAAATCTTGTTTAGTAAAACAGTGATGGAAAGAAAAGTTTATATGGTTCATTAATATAGGGTCATAATGAGGAGTGAAATGGGTATAGTATTGGACAATGTTAGGTATTATGGTCTTGTAAATGATCCATTGTTTTTATTTAAATTATTTTCTTTGCTTATTTGTTTTCTACCATTCCATTTTTAATGCCAATCTTAATTTATCTTTCTTTTTGTTCCTTTTTTATTTATGCCATATGATCTGCCATGATTTATTTTAGGACTCATAATTATTGATATTCATAATATAGGTTCATGTTTTTCAATTATTTTTTTTATGTATTGATTTATGTTCTCTATGATTACCCTTACTGAGGGTTTGATCTCACCCTTTTATGGTCTCTTTTCCCAATGGCATAAATAATGGTTTTTATAACACCCCAAAAATTTAATGGTATGCTGATCTTAAATAATTTCTATTCATTAGATATACTATATTCCATGAGGCATTATGTATTTTGTGAAATGAAACATTATTGGAGAAAGTTATATGTTATTCATTAAACATAAATTCTCCACTGTTATATTTTAAATTTTGAAAGACAATCATCTGGAGTTGTGATAAGTCAGTCATTTGAGTCTGATAGAAACGACTCGATTTTTGGATGCATTGTAACATACCCTTATGAATAGTAATATGAATATTAGTTTTCCATTATGAATATTAAATAATGATAATATTTTATTTTCTTAAGGTAAAATGATAATGAGAAGTTAATTAATTATTCAATGTAATACAAAACTAATTATACCTTTAATATATAATTTTTTTGAATTAACTTTGATTTTATTTATGAATTATATTAAAAATACATTGAAAATTATATTAAAAAAATAATTTCAATTCTTAATTCTAAAATTCAAAAAATTCTTAGGGTGAATTTTTGGGTTTTTCTAAAATACTTGAATTTTTGGGTAAAAGAAAAAATACAGATTTGAGTTTTCTGTATTTTAATGACATCTTAATGATGTGATAAATAATATAAATGGTTGTTCGACTTCTGTATAGTATATTATGAAATTAGGTTTCCCACGTGGCTTAAACCATGGGCAATACCATGGGACATCCCATGGTTTTGTGAAAACTAGTAACGCGATGTACCTTTTAATTAATAAAAACGCTCTCTTAATTACTATAAATACCCACTCACCCCCCTTAAATTTTTTCATTAAAAAATAAATATCCTTGAAGATCTAGTGGTTTTACCTCCCCAGGAGTCTTCCCAATGTTTTCTTAAGCCTCAAAGGTCTTATCCATCAAGATCTTGGATTTACTCTACAAGGTAAGGGAATCCTTCATTCTCTTCTTTTAGTCGACACTTCCTTTATGTTATCTTCATGATTTTCCATTATCATATGTTGGGGTTTTATTTAATTTGTTCTTTATATAGTCCATTATATTTAAATATGATTATATACCCTTTTTCATTCAACATTTCATTTTATGAAATTTTTAGCGACACTATTAAGCTTCCAAATATTCATAAGGGATCTCCCGTCTTTTCTTTTATTTTCATGTTCATCTCTTTTATTTTTCTCTCCACACCTCATCTGTCTAAATGACCATGATAAACTCCAATATCATATTTCTAATTTATTTATATCATGTTAATGGAGGAATTGTCATCAATATCCTTACTCGCTCCCTTTTATTTTTATAACCGAAATCAATGTCCGTGAGGTTTCAATTTATAACCTTTGTGGACGAAGGAGTTTTGTTATTAACTATCTACTTCATTACTAATAATGAAACCATTTTAATTGTTGAAATAGATAATAATATATGTTTTTCATATCATTAATGTTATGGAATCCTTGGACACTTATAATATATGATAATAATAAAAAACAAGTTCATTATGATCCAAATGACCAAGTTAATCAGAATATTTGTAACAAAATTTTAACTAATGAATCATCATAATGGTATATAAACCAGAATAATTTATATCTCCATAATTTCTATAATAAGATATATTAACAATTATGGATGTTTAACAACATTTTAATTGAACATCCATTGATGAAAACAAGTAAACCAATCTTGAAAACTAGGAAGAAAATGCTTTAAAAACAAGAAAATTGAACCTCTTAAACCCATAAGAGGGCCATGAATGAACCTAATAAATTTATAATATATCAGTTAAATATATAATAAGTTTTGTAGTAATTATTTAATGAAGCAAAATTTTATTATTCAGGTCACTAAAACAATTGAAGAACACACTCAAGCATAAGGTAAGGGGTTTCTCATCTCACTTTCATTTCTGTGAGATTTTTCATTGTTCGGGACATATTTTTTGTATGTGGTATATGAGTATTTACATTTGATATATAATAACATTATCCCATTTATTTTTATGTTTTCTAATGATTAATTTTAGGGTTCTTATGTTCTGGTCGTATGATTCGACAGAATACATTTTGGTAAGGCATTTTATCTAATTGATATTTTGTTGTGAGTAACATTGTGTCGTGCACCTAATAATCCTTAGGTGTTGTACCTACTACCTATTTTAGATAACATTTCATTTGAAATTATATTTATATTAAATATACATAATCTCATATCATGGATATGTTTCTTGTCTACACCGTATACCATTTTACATACGGTGTTTATTTGGAAACTTATTTTAATTATGTATATATTGATGAATCTGTATACTGTCCTCAAAAAGGATATTAAAAATGCATGATGCACATAGATTGAATAAATTTATAAATAATGATTTGGACATGCAGTGGTGGGTGGGGCCCACTATAGCCCATTGATGCATCAGTAGGTCTCATGAGACAAATTAGTTGGCGAAAAACCTATCGAGTGTGTTTCCAAAAAATCAGATGGTTTTGTACCCACAGAACTCTATCGTTATATTGGTTTTATGGTTTCATGTGCCAGATACATGATGCCCAATTAATAAACATTATTTTTATTCATTATCAGTAATTACAATCCATTATATTTTTAGTATGAAAAAATATATGGATGCATGTCCTTTCTCAGTTTATTAATGGTGTGGGTTTTTTATTTATTCACCATTCCATATATGTTTATGATTCAGTTATTATTGATTCATGAATCCTCTATTTATAACCCTTACTGAGAATTTGAGATCACCCATTTCATTTTCTACCTTCAACGGGTTATGAAGAGGAGATGATTTATTGAGTTCCTGTCGACGCATTTTTTTATTTTTTATTATGTATTGTATTTTGTAACCATCTCCAATGTAATTTGAGTTAAGTTTCTGTATCTTGTTCCCTCAAGACTACTAATTTGATCATTCCAATTGGATTGTCATTCCTTCTAACCATTCCAATATAACAAGTAATTTATCAGCTCCATTCTAGAGGTATCTGGGTGTTATAGTTGGTATCAGAGGATGTTTACTATGAAACATGGAACTTAATTAGGAAATTTATAGTACGAAACAAAGCCCTAAGGTATTATTTGATGATAAACATACAATAACGTCCTCGTATTTTGGTAAGGATTACATTATCTCAATATTTATATGCAATATGTTCCTATCTGGATACGAGCAGGTATAGGTGGCTCAGGCACATATGTACCTAGGAGTGAATGCACCGACAAGGAGTTTCGGGCTTGACCATTGGTATCTTGGTACACGACAAAGGGCCTTGCTGCACTCCTGGTTATGAAACTCCCAAGGGATATTCTTAGGATAATTCTTATTTTCCATACAAGCCATTATAAAGGATTGAAATGTAACTTAGTCTTCAATGAAACCATATTTTTATTAGGCTATTTTCCATGAGTTGGATCTCAATTTATGGTAAATATTTTGTTAATATAAGATTATAAATTATGGCTCATACCCTAATCTAGTGTGTTCCATTACTTAGAAATGGTGTATAACAGAAGAAGGGGAATCAATAATCATGTGTAATGTAGGGATCTCCCCACTATGGACGTCAATGTAGTAAATGTTGGAGTAGATAAGATCAATACCCTCTTGGGACAACTTACTCAAGTTGTAACGATTAACCATTCCACACCTGTGTTGGATATTTTTATGCGGAAAAATCCCTCATCTTTTAGTGGGACTACTAATCCAATGGTTGCTGAGAAATGGTTCATATCCTTTGAAAAGATAATCAGGGAATTTTGCTGCAATTAAAATGAAAAGGTATTACTTACAGTATATTGTATCAAGGGTGATGCAGATCAATGGTGGTCCTTGATTCAGAATAACACGAAAGAAGAAGAAATAGAATATATGGAATGTAGGACAATTAAGGAAATATTTTTCGAAAAATATTTCCATCATGAGAAATTAAATGAATTGAAGAAGAGTTTTTTTATTGCTTAAAACAAAGGGAAGAAGACAGTTTTGGAGAGTATGAGACAAATTTCACAAGGCTGGCCATGTATGCCATAGATTACATACGTGACTCAACAGACAAGATTGATTATTTCAATGAAGGTCTAAAGCCTGTCTTCTAAGGGCACTGCCTTCTCAATCATTTTTATCATATGATGAAATTGTATTAAGTGCCACCAAAACTGAGAAGGAATTTTCTAGATCAAAATATTCAAGGGAAACCAAGATAAGAAGAGGTACATAGATAATCAATGAAATGGTGAAGAGCCAAAGAAGAACAAAGGAACAAGGAAATTTCCATTATGCAAAAACTACGGAATGAATCATCTCAGGAAAGACGTAAAATGAAATAGATTCTGCTATAACTGTGTAGAAAAGGGTCATCTATCTCATGAATGAAAGGGGAAGAAACAATTTGATGATGTTAATTTCTACAGTTATAGAGATATGAGACATTATGCAAATGAGTATCCTTAGTGCCCTGGAATCATGACGTTGAAAAATCCAAGAGTGAAAGGGAGATCTTATGTGATTACAACCGTCGAATTTGATGTTCTTAACTGTTTGGTGGCAGGTACTTTAATTGTTTCCTCAAACATAGACAACACATTATTTGATTCTGGATCATCGCACTCATTTATATCTTCCATGATTTCGAAGAAAATTATACATGTCCAATTCTAATTAATAAAGTACTTATAAGTCAAAAATCCTTGGGTATGAATCATATCAACAAAGGCATGTCAACTAGTCCCCCTCATGAAACATAAACGTAATTTTTTTTCTAACCTTGTCACCGTACCAATTACTGACTTTGATATAATTCTCTGTATGAATTGGCTACCAATCTATGATGTGAAGTTTTATTGAATGAAAAAAAGAAGTTACAATTTTTGAAAATGATGTAGAATCATTTATCTTTAGAACAGTGACCTCGCTATACAATTCTTTTCTAGTCCCACCCCTAGTACCTATATTGAATGCAATTCATGGAGATGAAGAGAACCCAATATCTATGGGTGAGGAAATAAATACTCAAATTGAATATTTGTATATAGAGAAAGAATACATTGATGTGTTTCCAAATGATTTACCTGGAATTCCTCCATGTTGGGTAATTGATTTTTCCATTGACTTAATTCACGGTGCAAGATCTATATCAAATACCCCCAATATAATGGCCACTATGGAGTTAGTGGAGATAATGAAACAACTATAGGTGTTGAGTGAAAAAGGATTTATTCAATCAAGTGTTTCTATATGGGGAACCCTGATCCAGTTTGTCATAAAGAAAGATGGATCCATGTGGGAATGCATTGATTACAGGGAAATCAATGCTATTAATATATAGAATAAGTATCCTCAGCCCCGTATTGGTGATTTATTTGATCAACATCATGGAGCTCAATACTTTTCAATGATTGACATTCTATCCAGATATCATCAACTTCGTGGGAGGATGGATGATATTCCTAAAACAGAATTTCAAACCAGGTATGGGAATTACGAGTTTACAGTGATACCTTTTGGACTAATGAATGGACCTTCTATTTTCATGAATTTAAATAACATAGTTTTCATGTTATATCTTGATAACTTTGTGGTGGTATTCATCGATGATAACATGGTATACTCAGAAAACTATTAAGACCATGAGGATCACTTACAGATTATTCAGAAAACTCATAGAAGAAATGAATAATATGGAAGGTTTAGAATGTGCAAATTTTGGATTCAATCAGTTTCATTTATAGTACATATTGTATCTAAGTATGGAATACTAGTTGATCCTACAAAGACAAAGGAAATCTGATATTGGATAATGCTAAAAATCATAACCTAGGTATGCATTTTAACTGGCATAGCAGGTTACTATCGGCGTTTCGTTCAGAATATCATCCAACTGGCTAACCCAGCAACTATGCTAACATGTTAAGGAGTTAAGTTTGTGTGGAAAAAAGAATGTACTAAATGATTCGAATAATTTATAATAATATTGCTCAATGCTCCCATTTTGACTCTTCCATCTAGATGCAAAGGATTTTTAATATATATAAATTCATCATAGAATGGAATGGGATGCATACATATACAAAATGATAAAGTTATTGTTTATGAATTAATATAGTTGAAGACCCATGAGAATAATTATCCACTCATGATCTAGAGTTATCAACCATATTATTTGCTCTGAATATACGAAGACAGTATCATTACAATAAAAAATATGAAATATACACAGATGACAAGAGTTTGAAATACATGTTCACACAAAAAGAACTCAACATGTGGAAAAGGAGATGGCTCGAGTTACTCATAGATTACGATTTTTCAATACACTACCACCCAAGAGAAGCAAATATGGTGGTAGGGGCATTAATTATGAATGATAATGGACTTTTGACTCATATAAGAATTGAGTGAGATCTAATATTTTTGGATATACTAATGATGTATATGGGAATTGTTAAGGAAAGGTAAACATCATTCCTCTTTCAAATGATTTCTCACCCATAATTATTAGAGAAGACAAAAATCTCTCAATCTGATTATAATATTATGAATAAAATAATATTTGCAGCCTAGCATGGGAGACTGGATGACTTCATGTATGAAGAAGGAATTTTGAAAATTGTAAAGAGGTTTTTTGTTCCATCAGTACATGACCTATAAAGGGAATTATTAGACAATTCCTATAGCTCAAATTTCTATATAAAATAATGTAGCACCATGATGTACAGAGATCTGAAGGAAAATTTTTGGTGGGATAATATGAAGCAGGAAATTGCTGACAACGTGTCATGGTATCTAGTTTGTCAATAAGCGAAGGAAGAGAGATAACATCCCAAAGAGTGATGCAACCATTACCTATTCCTATGTGGAAGTGGGATAACATTATGATGGATTTTATCATCGGACTACCAAGGACACCGTGAAGGAATGATTCAATATGGGTAATTGTTGATCGTCTCACAAAATCATCACATTTCCTTCCTATAAGTGAGGACTTTCAACTTGAGTGCTTGGAAGGACATTTAATTTGTGTTGTTTTAAAACTCCATGGTGCCCCACTCTCAATTGTATTTTATTGATATCACCAATTTACATAAAAAAATATGGAAAAGTCTCCAGAAATATTTGAATACTGAGATTTGTATGAGTACTGTTTATCACCCACAAAATGACGGAAAGTCTGAAAGGACTATTAAAGCTATAAAATAAATGTCTAGGTCATGCTATCTGAACATCCAAGGTATTTGGGACCAACACTTTCATTTGGTTGAAATTGTTGACAATAATAGTTTTTGTGATAGTATTCAAATGGCTACATATGAATCATTATATGGAAAGAGATGTCAAACTCCAACTTGTTGGGACGAAGTTAGTGAGAGGAAATTAATAGGCCTAGAACTTAATGAGGAGACTACGGAAATGGTGAATAAAATACAATTCAATATTAAAGTATCCCAAAGTAGGTAGAATATTTATGCTGACAAGAGAAGAAAGGCATGGAATTCTAAGTGGGAGATTATGTCTTTCTTATAGTATCTCCATGGAAGGGTTTCTTAAGGTTCTGTAAGAAAGGGAAACTGAGCCCCAGGTACATCAGACCATTTTAAATTCTAGAATGAATCGGAGTTGTAGCTTACTATAACATCCCAGGTAAGTAAAGAATATGACATTTTCTAAACTATCCATATTTGTGAATAAATATTAATTTAATGGGAATTCTATGGTCGATAGCGTACCCCATCCGCAACAACGATTTTATTTGAAATCTTACGTTGCACTCTAATAATAAAATATTATAATTTTAAATGATAGTTAATATCTAGCCATTGCAATGGCAGGAATAAATAGAAATAACTAAAAAGTGATTATATATTATTGAAAAATATGTTAACATTTATTCAATAAATTTTAGATGGTTAAAATGTGAATGAGTCCAATTTTAATCGTAAATATTCTAATATACTTTAAAAGGTCTATTAAACTCCTTTTGATGGAGAAAACTTTTTAAATACATTTTTTGATAATTTTAAATGTTATATTTGACAACATAAAATTCTTTTTAGAATCAGGACATCAAAATTTACTTTGGATAAAATTTTGTTATTTTTCCGATAAAGTTCATTTTTTAATGACTGGTGTAAAATACTATATTTTAATTCAAACCCTCCTTTTGATCTAATTTATATATATTAATAGATTATCTTTTTAATTTGTTTTAATGTGAAATAAAAATATATTTTTACCATTTAATAAAATTGTGGTCATTTGATTTAATTTCACTTTGAAATTGGACTTTAAACTAGTGTCAATCTTTTGATATATTTTGTTTCTTAAAAACACGCTATTCGTTTTGACAACATGAATTAATTATTTAATTTATTAATGAAACATATATGTTTTTAATTTTGTAAAATAGACATAATTTTTGAATTTGGATTATTAAATATATCTTAGTGGTAAATTTTGGTATTTTTCTAAAAAACAGCAATTTTTGATGAATAGTGAAACCACTAAATAGTAGTTATAAAACTGATATTTCATTTAAATGAAATTTTAACAAATCTATGATTTGAATTTGAAAAATCCAACATACATGGTTGTCATTAGGATGCAAAAATGTTGTTCAATGCGATAAAAGTAATTTTTTGTGAATAGTAAATTTTAAGTTTATTATTCACGATTAAATGTAATTAGTGTAATTTAAGGTAATGATAATGTTATAATAATATGAAATTACCATGGAACATGTCCTAATCTTATGGGATATGTCATTTCCGACCATGAAAATCCATGGGTCAACATGGGGACCCCATGGAGCCACTTGGGTAAGAAAATGACATTAATAACTTTTTATTTAAAGTCAAAACAAAAATGTCACAAACATCTATTGTTTTACTAAAACAATTTTTCGTTAGGTTATAAATGTCATATTTTTTACTATAAATATTAATTGTAATGATAATATGATTTTGTACATCATATTATTTTTTTGATAATTTTTAGACATTAAATAAATTAACTTATTTATGACACCATGATGATACAACGATTACCACATTAATGAAGGATTTAAATAAAATGAAAAGATAATGTAAAATATATGACATAAACATGTAAAAAACCTGTTGGATGGGTGGATTTCGGACCCTTATCACGATATCCTATAAATATATAATTGTGGGACAATTGATTTCCGAAAATCAATTTATAACAAAGTATCTATTCATGACTTTCCATGAGTGTCATCCTCCCTCTTATAAAAGGCCCCCACCTCTACCTCCTTACACACACCTCTCAAGCCCTTGGCTCATCCAACCTCAGCTCATATTTTCTTTCCATATCCCTATATTACTCCAATAATCCTCACTTTGGTCATAAGTATTTCCAAGGAATCCATTGAGCTCAAATCAAAAAGAGTTATCTGATTTGAAAGTAATGTCTTTTCTTATGTTCTTTTGTTTTATTTTGCTTATCCAACCCCCTAAACACTTTTTATTACTTTATTTTTTAACAACAACAGTATATTAAATATACTAGGATGATGTTATGAGGAGAATTATAGCTACACTCATACACATCTCCATCTAATGGTTAATGAACATACTGTTTCTCTGGGTGGTGAATTACTGCCTCACGAAATGATGATTGTTCAATTTTCTTTTAACACCTCTCATGGTGGCCATTAAGATGTCATTGTATTTATATATGATATATAAATTATGTATATGTATTCATTATGATTATTTATTTTTCATTTATTCCAGACCTTTGTGGTTTCCATAATAGGTAAACGTGAAAATTTCATTTTAGGAAGTGCGGACTACTGCCCCATCAATGTGATTTGAATCATTAATACCATATGTGGGATGCATAAAGGATGAATTTAATGACTTTATATGTTATATTATACTGTAATTATAATATAACTATGTACCATTATTTTTTTTATTCCATTAAATTATGAAATTGGAATGAAAGTACTGTTCATTCATACGTACGGCTTACCATCTCCATGAACGGTACATTTCATTTCATATCTCCAAATGTTATGTACTTTTAAAATACATATATATAATGGATATATATTTAATATATTAAATATAAATGATGTATATCATTATTTAATTATATTATATATATATATATATATATCTCATTTAGTTTTAATTATATTAATATGACAAAGAAATGAAAGTAGCGTTCATGCGTACGTATGGCCTACCGTCTCCATGAAAGGTGCTTTTAATTTTTTTATATTAAAATATTATGGATAGTATAATATGAATATATATTTGATATATTTGATATTTAAATCATTAATACTATTCTGGAGATGATGTACTGATAACTACATTGAAAATTATTTTCCAACAAGTTCAATTTTGACTCATGTACTGAACATCGACAAAAAACATCTGGTATGAACTCACGCTATTAACGAATTATTATAAAATTATAATATGTGATATGAACTGAATAATAAAATTTAAATGAGGTCCTTATGAAATTATATATTGACCAATGTTTATTATTCAGGAATATAAAGAATCAAATAAGTCATGTCAGACATGAGGTAAGGGATCCTACCTCTCTCTTTCTTTTTATGTACTCTCTTTTATGTAATTTCTTTTAAGCTAGTATTTCTTATGTCTGGGGATGTTCTTTTATATCCCACATAATTTAATTATTTTGTTCATATTATTAGACACCCTATTTGATCTAATAAATCTATTTTTGGATGTTTTGAGTGGTGCCGTTAGGCTGCCGAGTTTTTGTAAGGGATTTATCATCTCACTTTTATTCCAGTGAGATTTATGCTACATTTTCCACCATTTAATTTTAGTGGTGTATGTACTACCCTTTATTCTACTCTTTGTGTAATATAATTTCATTTATGGGTATTTACATCAAGGTTGTATAGTCCTTCTTTCATGGGGTGTATGTTTCGGACGTTACCCAATTCGGTAAGGGAACCTTTCACACTCTTTTTTTAAAAGACTTATTTTGTTATGTCTTTTAATTTACATCTTATTATGTTGGTATATGTTCTTATATATCCTTATTAACGTAAATTTTATTTCCAAGTTATGAGATACCATTTTCTATCTCATCAACTAATTTTCTGAATTTTGAAGTGACGTCGTTAGGCTGTGGAATTTTTGCAAGGGAACTTCTTAACGCAATTTCAGTTTTTTGGGATAAAACTATATTTATTTATTATGTCATACTATGAATATTTGTGGATGACCTATTATTGTTTTTCACATAATATCCTCTTATATTGGGTGTATTTATATTTTTCACACATAATCATGTAATTGATTTATCCTTAATCTAAGGGTACCGACTTTGTAAGGGACTTCGTCTCAATCTCCTTTCAATGAGGCATATTTTCATGTAATACAAGACTTATTTTTATAGGGTGTAGAGACCCCTTTTACTTCTAATTTTATTCAAAATGAATCTTTTCTGTACAAATCGTTTTACTAAATGACAAAATTTTTGTTTCTTTTTAACGTACACGGTGACAATGACCTCTTCACCACTGTGAATATTATTTTATCTCTGGATTCCTCATCAGGTCGTGATATTTTTTAGAAGTAAATAAATACCATATACTCTTTTATTTTTTTTGTTATTGAAAATGGTTTTAATAATGTATTTGTAATTTCAATATATTTAATTGATATATTTTCGTTGAAATGTGGAATGTTTTTCCTTCCTTTGTAATTGTTTTATGTGTTCTGAATTTATAATGGTACATGGACATTTGATGTGTGGTTACGTGATAAACCATATAACGGGTGGTGCCATGAATACTAGGATGGGTGGTTACCTTACAACCTCTAATGAATTGGGTATGGAAGACGGCCGTATGGCTATTATATATAGTGATATGTGTGGAAGTCGACCGTATGGTTATTCCATTTAAGTGTGTTTATGACCAAAGTTACCTTTATATATTATGTGTTCATTATATGGGTTTATGGAAATCTTTTGGTTACAATGGATAAGTAGTGATATTTTATTCTGTGAAGAGTATTTACAACTTAATAAAGGTAAAATGTATTACTTTTATAAAATATTCATGGTTTACTTGTTGTTTTGAAAAAACTATCAGTTTTCCTTCTTTTTGTATCCTTTACTGGGCTTTTTATGCTCATCCCATTTTTTTAAATGTTTTCCATAGGACAGAATGATGAATAGGGTCAAGTATGGGATCATGGAAATACATGCTATCTAAAACATGGAATGAGACATTGTTATTTTTAAGAGTTTTTATTTTATGGAAACATAGTAGAATTGTCTACTTTGTAATCTTTTGAGATTTAATAGTTATGACCAAATTCACTAAAACTCTAAACCTGAAAAAATCCTCTATGTGAATTATTCATTTAATTAATGATTTTCTAATGTTTTAAGGCCAGGTCATTATAGTTGGTATCAAAGGTTAGATTAGATAACATTAGAGGTTAGAGTGTTGTTTAAGCATAAGTGGCATGTTGGGTATAACCACAATGGTAAGTATTTTAACTGGAGTTATTGTTTTTTATTAAGTTAGAATGAGTTTGATATCACTTGGATAAGTATATCTTAGTGTTTATCATCCTCATTATTATATGATGATTTTACTGATATACTCACACTGACCTTTTTGGTTTTCGTAAATGGCTGGATCAAGCAGGCACCAAATTGACAATGGGTATGAAGGAAACTGTAGTGGTTCTCTGATTAAGAGTCTGGATGAAATGAGGGATTCAATGAGGAATCTCATGGTTATTCTATATCAACTATCAAGGAGTCAAGATTAACCACCTGAACCAAGTTGTGTTCTCCAATGCATCAAGTATGATAGAACCAACTAGATGTGTAAATTCAGGGAATAATTATAAATGTAACCATTAGGGTTTATATGATCCTTACTTTTGAGGTAATTATGGGTTACTATATGTTATGATGGAAGATGAATGGCATGAGATAAACTTGAGGTTAAATTATGTTATGGGTTTTTGATGATTTTATCTCTTTTTGGGGAATGTTTTATGAATTTTATGGTTTAGGAAAAAGGACAACACGTAGACTGTGTGACAACTAGTCGCGTTGAAAAAAGCTGCAGGAATCAAACCCAAAACCAAAGTGCAACTGGTATTTATCACCTACTACTGGACTACGTGATGTCTCTGGTTTGTTTGGATAATTATTTTTAGTTATATGATTTTATGAATCAAAAGTATGTTGATATTGGGTTATTTATGGAAATGATTAACCTATCATGGATGATATGTGAGTAGGATAATTACTTTTGAATAGGAGACTTTAAGAGAAGATGATGTTATTTGGAGATAAATGTTAATATTTATCTTATATGACTATGTGATTAAATCCTTCATAAATTTAGGTTTCATTCTTAGTTTTGATTACTTTGAAGAATTCTATGGGTAGATGTTTTTTGAATGATCCTTGTTGAACTTTGGGTAATGTTTGACAAATTTTGGAGATTAAGAATATTTTTTTGTAAAGGATTATCTATTTTTGGGATTATATGATCTTGTAAAAATCTTTATGGTATTGGTTATGTTTATGGTCTAATGACATGTGAAATATTTAGTTCTCTTTTTTCGGATTAGGTGATTCTCAAGATTTTGATTATAGTACTCTTAATGTGAACAAGTCTTCCTAAATAATCTTCTTTTGGAGAAAATATGAGTTTGTGTAAGAAATATAGTAAAATTTGAAAGTCAACATGAACAGTAAGTATGTTTCCTTATGATTTATTTAAGCTCCTAAAAAATTTCCTCAATGAAAAGTAATTGAAAACAAAAACGTTTTTTGTTAATTTTTTCCTATTGGGGAATCAAATACCGTTTAACACATCAAAAGTTTGTGATTTTATTGTGGTTAACTTTCTCCTAATCATGTTTTCCATAACTCTCCATCAGAACATGACCCATTATTTTCACTTCCATGTCCATGTTTTCCTATATGTAATCCTAGTATGGGTTAACTCGGGTTACATTTATACTTCACATTCATTATTTTAATGTGATAGTTTTACTGACTCATATTCTGATGTGGGATTTTTAATGAAGTTTCTGATCCCAATTTTAAAATTGCGGGGATGCAATTCCCAAAAGGGGGTAAGGATGTAACATAATAGGTAAATAAAGGATACGACATTTTATTATTTATCCATATTTGTTAATAAATATTAATTTAAAGGGAATTCTATGATCGATGGCATACCCAATACCCAACAAGGAGTTTCTTTGAAATATTATGTTGCACTCTAATAATAAAATTATATTATTTTCAATGGTAGTTAATTCCTAGCCATTGCAATGGCGGGAATAAATAGAACTATCTAAAACTTGATTATATATGCTTGAAAAATAATTTTAAATTTATTCAATAAATATTAGATGCTTAAAATGCGAATGAATCCAATTTTAACGTAAATATTCTAATATACTTCAAAAGGTCTATTAACTGCCTTTTGATGGAGAAAACCTATTAAATATAATTTTTGAACATTTTATATGTTACATTTGACAAAATAAAATTCTTTTTAGAATCAGGACATCAAAATTTACTTTGTATAAATTTTTGGTATTTTTCTGATAAAGTTCATTTTTTAATGAATGGTGTAAATGATGTATTTTAATTCAATTTCTCATTTCGATATAATATATATATATATATATATATATATGATTAGATTATCTTTTTAATTGGTTTTAATGTGCAATTAGAATATATTTTTACCATTTAATAAAATGGTGGTCGTTGGTATTAATTTCACTTTGAAAATGGAAATAAACTAGTGTCAATCTTTTGATATATTTTGTTTCTAAAAAACAAGCTATTTGTTTAGACAATGGGAAATAATTATTAAATTTATTAATGAAACTTATATGTTTTGAATTTTTTAAAATAGACATCAGTTTTGAATTTTCAATATCAATAATATCTTAGGGGTAATTTTTGGTATTTTTCTGAAAAACATCAATTTTTGAAGAATAGTGAAACCACTAAGTTGTAGTTATAAAACTAATATTTCAGTTAAATGAAATTTTACCACCTTTATGATTTAAATTTCAAAAATCCGACATACATGGTTGTAATTTGGATGTAAAATATGGTTCAATGGGATGAAAATAATATCTAATTAATAGTAACTTTTATGTTTTACTAATCGCGATTAAATGTAATTAGGGTAATTTCAGTTAAAGATAATGTTATAATAATCTTAAATGACGTTGAAACATTTCCTACCCTTATTGGATATATCATGGCCGACCAAGAAAATCCATGGGTCAACTTGGGGACCCAATGGAGCCACTTGGGTAGGAAAATGACATTAATAAATTTTTATTTAATGTAAAAATAAAAATGTCACACACTTTTATTTTTTACTAAAAAAAATTTTATTTTGGTTATACAAGTAATATTTTTTACTATAAATATTCATTGGAAAGGTAATAAGATTTCTGACATCATAGTATTTTTTTCAATTTTTATACATTAAATAAATTAATTTATTTATGACACCATGATGATGCGGCGATTACCTCATTAATGAACGATTTAAATAAAATGAAACGATAATGTAAAATATAAGACATAAACTTGTCAAAAACCTATTGGATTGATTCATTTCGAACCCTAATCACCTTATCTTAGAAATATATAATTGTGGGACCTTTTATATCAAAAAATCAATTTATATAAATGTATCTTTTCATGACTTTCAAAGAGTGCCCCTCCTCCATTTTATAAAAGGCCCCCACATCTACCTCCTTACCAACACCTCTCAAGCCCTTGGCTCATCCAACATCTGCTCATTTTGTCTCTCCACATCCATCTCTTACTAATATAAGCCTCACATTGGGTAGAATTATTTCCAAGGAATATTTTGAGCTCAAATCAAAAAGTGTTATCTGATTTGAAGGTAATGTCTTTTCTTTGGATCTTTTGTTTTATTTTGCTTTTCCAACCCCCTAGACTGTTTTTATTCATTTAATTTGCAACAAAAACAGTATCTTAAATATACTAGTATGTTTTTATGAGGATTATTCAAGCTTCACTCATACACACCACCATCTAATTGTTAAAGAACATACTGTTTCGGTGGGTGGCGAATTACAGCCTCACAAAACGACGATTGTTCCATCTTCTTTTAACACCTCTCATGGTGGCCATTAAGATGTCACTGTATTTATATATGATATATAAATTATGTTTATGTACTCATTATGCTTCTGTATTTTTCATTTATTTCATACCTTTATGGTTTCCATAATGGGTAAACGCGATAATTTCATTTTAGGAAGTGCAGACTACCACCCCATTAATGTGAATTGAATCGTTAATACCTTATGTTGGATGTAAAAAGGATGTATATAATGATTTTATATGTTATATTATACTGTAATTATAATATACCTATGTATAATTATTTTTTTCAATCCATTAATGTATAAAATTGGAATGAAAGTACTGTTTATGCATACGTACAACTTACCGTCTCCATGAACGGTACATTTCATTTCATATCTCTAAATGTTATGTACTATTAAAAGTACATATATATATTATGGATATATATGTCATATATTACTTCTAAATTATTTATATCATTCCAGAATTATAATATATATCTCTCCTTTAGTTTTAATTCCATTAATATGACAATCAAATGAAAATAGCAATCATGCATACGTACGGCCTACGGTCTCCATAAACGATGATTTACATTTTTTATATACAAATGTTATGGAATAGTATAAAATTAATATATACTGGATATATATGATAGTTAAATCATTAATACTATTTTGGAGATGATGTACCTATAACTACATGGAAAATTCTTTTCCAATAAGTTCAATTTTGACTCATGTACCGAACATCGACAAAAACATCTAATATGAACTCACATTATTAACCAATTAATATAACATTATAATATGTGATACTATCTGAATAAAAATCTTTAAAAGAGGTCCTTATGAAATTATAAATTGACCAATGTTTATTATTCAGGAATATTAAGAAACGAACATGACAAGTTAGGAATGATGTCAGGGATCCTACCTCTCTCTTTATTTTTAAGTACTCTCTTTTATGCCATTTCTTTTATGCTCATATTTCATATGTTTGGGGATGTTCTTTTATATCCATAATACTGTAATTTTTATGTTCATATTATGAGAGACCCTATTTTACCTCATAAATCCATTTTTGGATGTTTTGAGTGGTGTCATTATGCTGCCGATTTTTCGTAAGGGATTTTCATCTCACTTTTATTTTAGTGAGATTTATGCTACATTTTCCACCATTTATTTTTAGTGGTGTATGTACTACCAATTATTCTAATATTTCTATAATATAATTTAGTTTATGTGTATTTAAATCAGTGTTGTATATTCCTTCATTCATGGGGTGTATGTTTTGGAAGTTACTCAATTCAGTAAGGGAACCTTTCACCAACTTTTTTTAAAGAATAATTTTGTTATGCCTTTTAATTTACAAATAATTATTTTGGGATATGTTCTTATATATCCTTATTGATTTAAATTTTTTTTCCATGTGATGATATTCCATTTTCTCTCTCGTCAACTAATTTTATGAATTTTGAAGTGATGCCATTAGGCTTTCTAATTTTTGCAAGGGAACTTCTTAACTCAATTTCAATTTTTTGGTTTAAACCTCTATTTCATGGTTATGTCATACTTTGAATATGTGTGGATGACCTATGATTGTTTTACACTTAATATCTTCTTATAGTAGGTGTATTTATATTTTTCACACATAAACATGTAATTGATTTATCCTTAATCTAAGGATACCGACTTTGTAAGGGACTTCGTCCCAATCTACTTTCTTCGAGGCATATTTTGTACTAATACAAGACTTAATTTTATATGCTGTATAAACCCCTTTGAATTCTACTTTAATTCAAATGGTATCTTTTCTATATGATTTTTTTTACTAAATGACAAAAATTATGTTTCTTTTTAATATATGCGGTGACAATGACCTCTCCTCCAACATGAGTGTTATTTGATCTTTGGATTCCTCAATAAGCAGTGATATTTTTTAAAAGTAAAAAAATACCATATAACCTTTTATGTATTTTGGTATTGAAAATGTTTTTGATAATAGATTTGTAATGTCAATATATTTAAGTGATATATTGTTCTTGAAATGTGGAAATGTTTTCTTTCCTTTATAATTGTTTTATGAGTTACGATTTTATAATGGTACTTGGACATTTGACGGGTTGTAACGTGATAAACCATATGACTGGTGGTGTCGTGAATACTAGGATGGGTGGTTATGTTATAACCACCATTGCATTGGGTATGGAGTTCGGCCGTATGGCTATTATATGTAGTGATATGTGTGGAAGTCGACCGTATGGTTATTCCATTTATAT
Source organism: Viscum album (assembly GCA_963277665.1). Classification (NCBI taxonomy): domain Eukaryota; kingdom Viridiplantae; phylum Streptophyta; class Magnoliopsida; order Santalales; family Viscaceae; genus Viscum; species Viscum album. The sequence continues at coordinate 913,603,713 of OY728157.1, forward strand.
ATGTTTATGTCCCATGTTAACATTATATGTTATGTGTTATTTATATGGGTTTATTTAAATATTTTTGTTACAAAGGATAATTAGTGATCATTTATTCAGTGAAGAGTGTTTACTACTTCATAAAGGTAAAATTAATTACTTTGATAAAGTATTAATGGCTTTCTGGTTTTTTTGAAAAAACTAACAGTTTTCCTTCTTTATGTATATTTTACTGGGCTTTTTATGCTCATCCCATGTTTTTGAAATGTTTTCTATATGGCATAAAGATAAATAGGGTCAAGGAAGGGATCGAGGAAAGACATGCTATCAATGACATGGAACTAGACATATTTCTTTTTAAGAGTTTTAATTTTATGGAAACTTAGTAGAAGTTTCTACTTTGTAATCTTTTGATATGTAATAGTTGTGATCAAATTCTCTAAAATTCTAGACCTGAAAAAATCCTCTATGTGAATTATTCACTTAATTCATGATTATGTAATGTTTTAAGGTCGGGCCCTTATACTTACCATTTAGAGATGCTTCCAAATCTCTCTAGAGTTTATGATATGTTCCACGTGTCATTGTTAAAGAAATACATTCCTGACCAAATGCATGTACTCACCTATGAAGAAATTTAACTAGAACCTGATTTTCCATACTGTGAAAATCCTATTGGGATTCATGGAATAATGGAGAAAGTTTTGAGAAATTGGTCAACTTGTCTAGTAATGATTCATTGGAGGAACCAGAATATAGAGGAAGCAACATGGGAACTAGAGTATTTCATGAAGAAGAACCAACCAAATCTTTTTGGTGGGCTTCACACATAAAATTTTGAGGGCGAAATTTCTGAAGGAGGGAATAATATAACACACAAAATATATTATGGTATGTTTTTTCTTAAATACTTTTTATTCATTAGATAGCAAATATTGCATGAGGAACTCTATATTTTGTGAAACAAAACATTACAGGATAATGTTATATGCTATCCTTTAAACAAAAAATTTCCACATTGATGTTTTGTATTTCTAAAAATAGTCATTGAGAGTTGTGACAAGTCATTTGGAGTCTGATAGAACCAGCTTGATTTTTGGATGAATAGTAACATACCATTATTATTAGTAATATGACACTTATGAATAGTAAATAATGATGATATTTTATATTCGTATGGTAATAATATAATGAGAAGTTAATTAATTTTTCAATGTAGTACAAAACTAATTATACCTTTAAATTATTAATTATTTTAATTAACATTGATTTTATTAAAAAATTAAATAAAAAATAAAAATAAAATTTGTTTTAAAAAATGAAGTTCGTTTTAAAATTCTAACGTTGAAAAGTTGTTATATAGAATTTTTGGGTTTTTTAAAAAATACAGGAATTTCTTGTGAATAGTGAAAATACATATTTCGGTTTTCAGTAGATTAGTGACATCATAATGATGTAATAAATAATATAAATGAATGGTAGGCATGTGTACAGTATATTATGACATTAGGTGTCCCATGTAGCTTAAATCATGGGCAAATACCAAGGGCAAGCACATGGTTTCACGAAAACCAGTAAAGAGGTGTCCCTTTTAATTAATAAAAAAATCTACATTAACTAAAATAAATACCCCATCACCCCTACTATATTTTCATTAATTAGAAACTAAATATTCTCTAAGATAATTTTTTATTGCCTCCCACGGAGGCCTCCCATGTTGTCATTAATCCCCCAAGGTCTCATCCTTCTTTCTCAAGATGTTACTCTACAAGATAAGTGAATCCTTCATTCTTTTCTTTTAGTCGACACTTCCTTTATGTTATCTATTTGATTTTTCATTCTCATATGTTGGGGTTTGATTTTATGTGTTATTATTACTGTTCTTTTTATTTCAGTATGATGTGATTCCATTTTTCTCTCATCATTTCATTTTATAAAATTTTATGCGACATTGTTAAGCTGCCAAATTTTCCTGAGGGATCTATCACCTTTTTATTTATTTTAAAGTTCATCTCAATTTTTTTCTCTCCTCACCTCCTCTGTCAAAATGACCATGATAAACTCTAGTATCATCTTTATAATAGAATTAAATTATGTGAATGGAAGAACTATCATCAATATGCTTACACACACCATTTTATTTTTATAAACGAAATCATCATCCATGAGGTTCCAATTTATAACCTTTGTGGATGACAGAGTTTCATTCATCACGTTCTCCATCATTACAGTTCCATAAACCATAATAATGGTTGAACCAGATAAAAATATATTTTTTCATATAATTAATGTTCTGGAATCCTTAGTGACTCATAATATAAGATAATAATAAAAAACAGGTTCATTATGAACAAAACTGCCAAGTTAATACGAATATATGTAATAAACATTTAACTAATGATTCATCATCATCGTATATAACCCAACATAATTTATATCTCCTTAATGTAGTTTATAAGATATATCAATAATTTTTGATGTTTATCCACATTTCAAATGAACTTCCATTCATGGAAACAAGTAAACAAATCATGACAATCAAGGAAGAAATTGATTTTAAAACATGTAAATTGAACCTATTATACACATTAAATTACCAAGAATGAACCTAATAAGGTTATAATAATTCAATTAAATTTATAGTATCTCCTAGAGTTATTAATTAGTGAATCTAAATTTTATTATTCAGGTCATTAAAACAAACAAAGATCACACTCGATCATAAGGTAAGGGGTTTCTCATCTCACATTCATTTCTATGATAATTTTCATTGTTCACCACTTATTTCTTGAATATGGTATATGTGTATTCCCATATGATATATAATAACATTATCCTATTTTTATTCATCTTATTCCATGATTTATTTGAGGTTTATTATGTGCTGGTCATATGAATCGTCTGAATACATTGTGGTAAGACACTTTGCCTCAACTGCTATTTTGATGTGACTAAGATTGTGTGGTGCACCTTAGTAATCCTTATGTGGTGTAACTACTTCACATTTTAGATCACATTGCATTGAAAATTATATTTATATAAAATATCCATAATATCATATCATGGATGTGTTTGTTTGTAAATTGTATACCAATTTTCATACAGTGTTTACTGGGGATGATATTTTAATTATGGAAATATTAATGAATCTGTATACAATACTCTATATGGATATTGAAAAGGCATAATTACCCTGTATTGAATAATTTTATAAAGAATTATTTTTACATTTAGTGTCATTTGGGACCTTCTATAGCCCCTTGAGGCATCGGTAGGTATCATGTGTTTAATCAGTTAGAGACAAAACCTTCGAGTTTGATTCCAAAAAATTAGATGTGTTTCTACCCACAGAACTAAACTGTTTTAATGATATTATGGTTTCTTGTGCCAGATACATGACATCCAATTGATTAGTAATCACTTTATTCATTATCATTTATTTCTATCCCAGATATCTCCACAATCACAAAATTTATGGATGTATTCCCTTTCTCAGTTTATTAATGGTGTGTGTTATTCATTTATTCACCATGCCATATTTGATTATGATTCAGTTATTATTGATTAATGTTTCCGCTATTTGTAACCCTTACAGAGAATCTGAGCTCACCCCTTTCATTGTATACCTTCAATATATGACTATGAAGAGATCATTTATTGAGTTCATGTTGACGCAGTTTTTAGTTTTTATTTTGTATTGTATTTTGTAACCTTCTCCAATGTAATTTGAGTTATGTTTATGTATCTAGTTTCTTCAAGAATACTAAACTGATTGTTCCTTCATGATATTCATTCCTTCTCACCATGCTAATAAAATATGTAATGCAATGGCTCCTATCTAGAGGGGTCAGGTTGTTACAATATTAGGTTGGAAAACTAAATGAGAAGATCTTTATAGGAGATATTGAATTTATTTAACCAAGTAGTAATATGTTGATTCCATGTGTCCAAAGACAATAATCTAATAATGTATTTGGGAATATATTTTTGCAATGTTTTAATTTTATTTAAAATGAAATCTATTTTCCATGTACTCCATGTTTGTTTTTTTATAGTTGTCATCAGAGAAATCAGTTATTTAATCTTTTGAAAATTTGATGGAAAAAGGTTGGTGAGATAGCTAAGTATATTTTAAATGATATGTCTAAGGATTTCACTAAGGGAAACTATATGAATAGGTTATATTTATAGATTTATTATTATGATCATGAATAATATTGGATTAAACATAATATTTTATAGATTGAAAGTACTCCCATTGATTATGTTTTTTCCCTGGTATGAATTTTTCCTCTTATACTACTAGTTTTTTGGTTTTAGAGAATGGTTGGATCTCGAAGGAACAGTGTCACTGATCAATGAAAGGGTAAATTAAACGATTATAATTTAGAAAAAAACAAATTTTATTGGTCCGGGAAGTCAAATTCATACTGCTATACTTATTGATGCTCTGAATCATTCTGGACTTCTATATACACGGAGAGGGGGACAACATTCTATTTAGAACATCATAATGAAACATCCAAATACTTTTAGTGAGTATTTGGATCCAAAAAATGCTTAAAAATAGAATCAGTACAATTGAAAATATATTTTCCATCATTTGATTTTTCAAAACATGAAAAATTTATTTCATATGATTAACATTTAATGACAATGTAGACTGGTGGTGGACTCTAACCAAGAATAAATGGCATTAAGATGAAATATAATCTAGGGAATGTGACAATTTCATAAACATATTTTTCAATAAGTACATTCCTCATATTAATTTAATGAATATGAAAAATATTTCCATTATATTATGTAATTAAATGAAAAAACTATTGGTACATACGAGGAAAATATTATATGTGCTACATGGAATGCATCTAAATTTATCACCCTATAAGAAATTAATGTTAATCAATAATTCAATGGATTAAATCCAAGTCTTCAATGGGTGTAATCTATAAAAGAATACCGATTCTATGAATAGATTTTGTGTTGTTCTATCTAGGTAGAAATAGAGGTTGGTTTGACATATCAATCTCATGATTTTGAAGAGACTCAAATGATGAAGTTGAATGGAAAATATCAAAACAATGCTGAAATAAATATGAGTGTTCCATATGCTCTTTGTGTAGAAATAAGCATTGTGGTGATTTTTTTGAAAGGTACTATTAAATGTTATATGTTGGGAAAAAATGTTCATTGGGTAGTTGAGTGCCGAATTAATGAGAAAAATATTGCTAATGATTTGAATAGTGTAAAGGAAATAAATAATCCACCACCCTCAAATAAATTCAACATGTGCAAGGGAATGGGTTATTAAACTAAAAAGTTCCCCAATATAAAGGTTATAAATTATGATTATGTCAATAAACTTGAAAATGAAAAGAAAATTTGTAATATCTTGTTTTCACTTTTGGATATGTTGAGTATGATAATAAAGTGGTTGAATGTTAGAGTGTTTATGTAATGGGAGTCCAAAATAACATTTTTGAATCTGTTTTATAGTATTAATGAATATTGATATATCCATGTATTGGTCCACAACGGTTTTCCATGAGTATATTAAACCTATAACCATGAAATGTTATTCAAATATATTATTTGGAAAACACATGATATTTATATAATGATGGGATAAAAAGAAAATGAGATGTTTGATAGTATTAATGAACATCACACTAATATAAGGATTGTGAGATATCATATTTTGAGTATATTGAATTTTTGGGATTTTTTTTTATGTTGAAATAGATAATTATTGACAAAATTCATGTTTTCTCTAAGGTTATATGGTAATTCATGTTATTATAATGTTTCAATTGAATACACGATTAAGGTATTCAAGTATTTTCAATGTGACAACCAATAAATGTGTTATGAGATATCGGGAATAATGTTTACCTGAAATAGTTCACCCTATTCTAATGTTACGGATTTTTTTAATTTAGAATGATTTTTTGATTATAGATATATGTAATGTTTTAGTTAATCATCAAATAATGTCTTTTTGAATAATGTTTTATCTCACCATAGGTGGACTTATGAAAATTTTATTACTTGTACAATACTTTTTGTTGTAGTAATGACATTTGGAATGACGTGAAACAATATTTATGGATTGCATGACCTCTTAATACTTTTGGTATGAGAAATTCAACTTCATTTCATTGAATAATATATGAAGTAGCAATTGTTCAAGGAACAAACAATATTGACATATTAATGAAATCAAGTAATAATTTATTCTCGTGTTCATCAACTCTTGTTAAAGGATCTTGAAAACCAGAAATGGTATGCTACTACCATCTTATACAATTAATCATATTTCCCCTTAAATCATCATAGATTTATGGAATTCTAATTGATAACTTTCTCCTAACCAGGTTCTATATCACTCTCCATCAGAATTTGATTCTCATATTTTTCTTCCATATCAATGCTTTCACATCCCACCTATTTAAATTAATATTATAATCCATTTATGAGTCACATTGGTTAACCATTGTGTTTGTAACATTCATTTTTTAAATGAAGATATACTATTATTTTTATGATGTCGGTGTCTATTAAGTAATCATTTAAGTAGCAAACCATTTGTAACCTTGAATAATTTGTAACGAGAAATTAACTTTTTAGGGAGTATAATTTAACACCCTGAGATTTCTATGAGATAGATTATTTAATTTCATTGAATTATTATGTTTTTCAGTACTCCAAGATACACTTGTACAACAAGAAACACCAACACAAAATTCGGTATACACAATGCTAGAATTTTATTATGTTATGCAAAATTTCATGTTTCTTTTTATAGAATAAATTTTACTTAAGACTGAGTATTAGTGAACAACTAATATTATAACCTAGTTAATATATGGCGGGTATGAATATTATTATCTTTCTTCTGAAAACCATTTAAATAAAAAACAATTGATTATATGAAATAATAAAATAACTTTTGAGGGATTATATTAATAAAAAATATATGAATTTTATTCAATATAAATATTAAATTCAATTTATATGTTTTCCCGAAATGATATTGAAACATTTTACTTTAAAGGGATAAAAGAATTAATTTACAAAAAATCAGTTTTTCTCTTTTTGATGGAGTAGGAATTTTAAAATTAATTTTTTTTTAATTTTTTCTTATATTTTACACCATAAATATCTACTTTTAATTATCAGCATAAAAATGAATTTGGTGGATTTTTTGGTATTGTTCTCATAAGTTACAATTTTTTTATGAATAGTGATAATACTGATTTTTATTGAAAAGTTTATTTTCATTAAAACACAATATATAATTGTGTTTTATATTAGGTTTAAATTTTATTTAGTTCATATTCATCCAATAATTTCATTGAAAATTATTTTATTCATGAACATCTAATAAAAACAATTTTCATTTAAAAAGTGACATTCATTAAGAACCTGTTTTCGTAACATTTTACACATTTATTTAATAATTTAATCCTTAACTTTTGTATTTTTAATATTGAAAAATGAATGTAAGATTTTGATTTAGGGGTTCCAAATTTGGTATATAGTACAATTTGTTGACCAATATGAATAGTAATGATGGTAAACTGTGTTAGCACAATATAGGTAAAATAGTTTATTTTGATTAAAAAGAAAATTATAATGATTATGAAATGACAAAAACCAATGAAAATATTTTATGGTATAAATGGATTTGGAATCTTAAATATTAATGATAAAAATTATATCAGTTAAGGGAGACTAGTCCCTGAAACGACTTAAATAATCTTTAAATCAAAGTAAGACAAAAAGTGTCATTTTCTTTTTCTTTAATATCTATTGTCTGTCCACATATAGAAAAATAGGTGGTCTCAATTAATATCAATGGTAACCTTTATCTTAATGAATTCATTTTCCTAATATAAATTCATTTCTGAAATTTTTAGGCCATTTGTGAGATATTCTCTAATTTATAATATTTTACTCATTGAAAATTGTAAAAATTTCACATTCATATTTTAATTAATTTAAATTTTTTTAATATAAGTATGTATATAATATAAATTCTAAATTAAATAATTATTTTAAATCTACAATGTTTTTTTTATCATGGTAATTTATTTGTAATTTTTAGTATTTAAATAATTACCTTAATGATTTATATATTCATGATGCCGAAATTTATTAATTGATGAAAAATAAAAAAACTAGTTTTGGATAAAATTATAATAACAATTAAAATAATGATAACCATGAACAAAAAATATGGGATGATTATATCTTGACCACATTCATCCATTTTTTGGGGTTATGAACCATTTGGACCCTTATAAAAGATATTATAAAACATATATTATTTTATTTAATGTGTTCTAAAACTTGTCACATTCATGTTTTAAAAAGTATAACATTTTTTATGATTCATTTTATATTACCCATATTATGAAAAAATGAAATATACTTAAATATAGTCAAATTATATTCATTGTAGTAATTTATTTTTCATTTTTACACACAAAATTAATATAAAAAATAATCACTGAAAAATAGATTTATTAATTACATAATCAATGAAAATACCGAACTAATGTTTTTAAAAATATTAAAGGAAGTATAATTTTAGATAATCAATATATCCAATTAATTTTATATAAAACCTATACAACATATAGATATAATAAAAACAACTTATCATTATATTTTAAAAAATGAATGAATTTAATAGTATCAAAATTTACTCTATTATTGTTAATTCTAAACAACATTTTAGAAAATTATTTAAAAATAAAAAAACATTGATAAAAATATATGAATAAATATTATATGTTTTAAAATTATCCCAATTATTTATTTACGAAATATGGTACATAAAAAATGTAAATATTTAACCATTTAAATATTTAAATAATTGACAGAGAAGTTTAAATTAAATATAATAATTAAATGTTATATTATAATGATATGGTTTAAATTGACATAAAAACATGTCCACAATTTATTTATTGATGAGATTGAAACATTATCTCATCTCATATTCGAATGAATGGAAGTTTTTGTTTTTTTATGATGTGGTGTTATTTTATTATAAATTAATTCTCTTTGATAGTCCAAATGTGCCCCTCACATTAATTATAATATGGAACATCCTCCCTCAGAAGTTAAAATTACCTTGAGTTTTCAATCTCGACCATACCCTAGTCATCTCAAATTAAAAGAAAACTAATTCACATTATATAGCTTTTGTTCTTCTCCAAATACAAACTCATGTTTCAGTAGGAGGAGATCTAGAGGGATCTCATCAAAGAAGTGGTAATCTCCTACAACGATATATTAAAATTATTTCTTCTTCTACATCCTCTTATTGAGTTGTTTCCATTAAAAATTTTATTTCAAATATCCCATTTATACTGACATTTTATTAATACTATTGAACAAATATATTCCACCTTCTATCCAACCTATGAAAAAAGAAATAAAAAAGCATCTTTAAGAAAGACATAGCGTCTACATGTCATGGTGTAGTTTGTTTTCCACCACCAATTTAGTTGAATTGGTATAATGAAGGAAATTATTAAATTATGTGATTACTATATAAATGTAGTTATATTTAACATTATATATATCATCTACTTTGATAAAATTTAATAAGTAATAGAATAGTATCATTGCTCGTGCGTACATATGGCATGTTGTCCCCATCATGCAATGTGATTCATTCTTCCAGATATACATCAAACCATTACTATATAAATATAAAAATTTTCAATAATTATATATATATTTATATATATATATATTGATAATATCATTTTGGAATGATATCACTATTATCAAATAAGAATAATTGATGCTTATTAGACAATACATGGATGAGAAATTGAAAGAGTGTATTCCCAAATGATCAGTAAAAATAAATGATATTATAAAACATATTAAAATATTATCACATATGACATCATAAAAATAACTATTATTCTTAAATTATTAAATGAAAATATAGAAATCATTACATAGGAGGCTTAGATACATTCAATGGAAAACATGCCTAAGGTAAGGGGATATTTCACTATCTAACTATAATCTGAGAATGTTTATACGTATATATTTACTATGATATATTTATCATCTTGTTCCATGATTCCGGAATATATAATATTATTTTTATTATTATAAATATTGTTTAAATTAAATTTTACCCATTGTTGAATTTTAATTACACGGTATAAAATTAATCTTTTAACATTATTCGATACAAGTTTCCTATTGATTTTTTTGGAAAATGTTCACGTAAATTGTTTTTTATCATATATTAGATGAATAAATTTATATTATTTAATAACTAATCCTTTACATGATGATTCATTCAAAATTTCAATGTTATTTTAAAAAAAATTCTTTTAAAATAGTGTATCCTTTAGAGAAAATAAAAATCTTTATAAGATGGAATGATATTTTACTGAATATTTAATTTTAAACTTATTTATAAAAATTACTCTCCATATAATATTAAATATATTTTCAAAGTAAAAAATAAAAATTTTCATAATGTTGATTATGTTTATGATGGAATTATATATTTTAATTCCATTTCTACTTGGATTATGTCATGACAGAATAGTGTTTAAGAAACACATTGAATTCATTGGGTTATGTTATAATTAATGATTTTTGTTTTTGTGGAACAAATATTTATGGTTTTAATTATTAGATGGATGGGTCCTATATATCCCTTAATTCATTTGGTAATGATTTATATATAATGAGATATACATGTTTGGATTATAATGTAAATCGGGTTCGGTAATATATGGATGGAAAGAAAAGTAAACATATTTTTTATTACGGGGATGGAATGTGTAGTGAACTCGGTTCCATAATGGACATTTCCAAATACCATGGACCTAGAAATGATCCTATTATAATATGGAATGTATTTACAAGTCCTATGAGTTTTCTTCAATTACATTTTTTATTACAAGTCTAATTTATCATGGTTTGTGATCCTTTATCATTTATTTCATAAGAACATCCAATATTTATATCATGAATCAAGATTGTTTATTTTCCTATTTTTTCCATGTTTTTACATTTTTATGTTCGTGTTTTCATTTATGCTCTCCATGTTGAAACATACTATGAATTTTATCTCACTATTATTTGTTTTCATTTTCCAATGATATTAAAAATGTATTTAGGTAGGAAAACTAAATTGGATGATCTATTTGGGGGATGATGTAGAACATTCAAAAAGATTGATTATTGTGATTCCATGTTTCCAAATTCATTAAACAAGTATGGTTATTACACATCTATTTATGTAATGTATTTATTGTTATGAAAAAGATATGTAATTTATATGTATGTAATGCCTTGGTCGTTAGAGTAGATATATAGTAAATGAATATTATAATATTTTTACCATCAATGATTTTTTACAAAATCAACATTAATCAGTTTTTACAGTGAAAATTGTCATTATATTACTCACACAAATCTACAGATGAAAATTAAAAAGGATGATGAATTTACAAGGTCAAAAATTAGAAAAATTTAAACAAGTTATTTACAAGATATTAATTCACCAGTGACCATATCATCCACTCAAATCAAAAATGTCAAAAATAATTGAAGGTTATATAGATGAAATTATGTTATATTAATATAACATGGTATGAATCTAATAGAATAATAAATTATTCATTTATGATATGTATTTTTTGTTATGTTTTGTTATCTGGGATAATGTAGTTAATATCACTTTCCATTAAAAAAAGTCAATGGAAAATAAAATATTTCTCATAAAATTATTATATGAAGCATGATATGTGTGGTAATTACATAATTTCTCATCCCCGTGTGTACCAAGTATTTTTTTTACAGGATCATGGTTCTCATAAGAGGATTTGATGTAGATTGGTGGTGTTGGATACTATAAATGATAGAACATGGAGAATAAAAAAGTTGTATTCTATACACACAATATATGTGTCCTTCATATCTTATTATTTCCATGTCGTGGGTTAATCATGATGTATAAAAATTCACTATTAAATTATATTAAGTCGATGTGTTTTTCAACAACAAATAGATTCCCAAATTAATTATGATGCAAAAATGGTTTACACACCATGTAGATGTAATGTATATCTCCTTATAAATGTTTTAATCTACAATGTTTTCTCCCAACCCGTTGGATACAATGCTTCCCTCTCCCATATCTGTTGACTTGTAGCTCCCTCCTTTAGCATTTTCAGATTCCATCGATGTAAATCCATCCATGGAATGTTTCATTAATATTTGGTGATATATAGTGTTTTAGTCCATCATTTTCAAGTAGGATCGATCATTTTGAATTCATTTCATCCCATGTGACATTTATATGGGATTTAGGATGATAAAAAATGTATCAAATGGGGCGTTCAAGGTTTTTTGTATAGCATTTGTGCCATATTGACTTTGGGTGAATGAAGTTATTATGGGAGTGGTGATTTGAAATCCATGATATGTTTTGTTCATATTTAAAAAATATCAATTGAATTCGAGGTAAGGGATTTGATGATTTAATTTTTATGACATGAAATATTGATTTAATCATTATTTATCCCTCTATATGTTAATGTAATTGACCTGATAATTATTTATAATGGATTATAATTTGTTATAGTGATCTCATGATAGAGATGATGGTTCATTATACTCTGATATCTTTTTAAACATAAACATATATATGGTGTGATATTTATGATGTATGGTTTGTTGGAATTTTATAGGCTTGGAGTATCATGTAGATATTGGTAAAGAAAAGAATATTTATAATTATCTGAAAATTAATTTGATTAATTATAATTAAATAAGTGACATGATGTGATTCTGGTGGTGGAAGTAATTTTATGATAATCCAATTGATGCAATAATCATGTTTGATGGAAAAGATCATCCATGTGAGTAATTCAATAGATAAATAATATGATTCTTGTTTATATTTTTTTTTTATAATAAATAAAAATCCATGTTAATTGATAATGGTACATCTCTAATTTTCTTTATACAACAATAAATTGATTAAAAATGTGTTCTAGTGGACAACATTAAATAGAGTGATGATTTGGGATTCACAGAATTAGATCCTATTAACAAATTTATTGATTAATTAAATATGGAATAAGAACTTGTTAAGTGATAAAGATGAATTGTTGGGGCATGAGTTTCACATTATCATGAAAATATATAGTTCTTTATTTTTGGAGCCTTGATAAAATGATTCCATGTGAAATTTGATGGCCTTTAATTGAGGTCTCAATGTCCCTATAATTTTATTATATATTTAATGATTATTTTTTTTGTGATATAGATACATTAATTATGGTTTCATCCTTATATGATTTAGGCTAAGATGGTTGGTTGGGGGCTTGGAAGCCCAATTGAAATGTGAGTTTTTCATTGCTGATCATTGAAAGAGTTTTTTAATATTTAGGTAGGGGAATCATATTAATTGGAATAAGATAACTATTGTGAATGAAAAATGCATCCTCAAATTCATGAGGGTCTCAGGGAAGGAACCACAACTAAAATAATGGGACAAAAATATGCTTATCTATTGATGATATGTCAAATTATGGTATGATAGAATGAATCTATTTAATTGTTGAGGTCATGGTATCTTAATTTATCTTTATTTATACACACTAAAAGAGGCATATGTATGTGCTTGATTTCATTTTTCCACTTAGTTGTATGATAGGTTGGTTTTCATAGAGTTCATTAATGTGGCATAATAATAATAATGTTAAAATAGTCATTAAAAATGGGTTTTATTGATTATGGAATGTAAATGATGATAAGATGTCAAGTCTGATATACCATGGACATGGATTTGATAATTCATGGAGGGAATTTAAATTTCTATTATATTGAATATAATGAAAATTAAAAAATGTAAATAGTTAATTAATTGATAATAAATTTATTATAGGAAGTAAGGGATTAAAATGAATGATGTAATAAGTTGGATCTTTTCATTTTTTGTCTACTTAAATGTTATTTGGTATTCAACGATTCATTAAGGAGTTTGAGATGCTTTAGTTGTAGATTTCACTAAGATTATGTTATACCCATAGGGTTTTATTGATATATATAATATCATATATATTATTTGACTTCATACACTATCATAAAAATGAAGGTTATAAAATATGAATCCCATTGCAATATATGGGGTATTTTCCACAACATCCTTGTGGGTGGATAGTGGATGACTACCACCTCTAGACATTCTTCCATAACATTTTAGTTACTTGTGATGGTATTCATAGCTGTATGTTTTTTATATATTTTTTTTAACAATTATGTACAATATTTTTGTTATTTCACAAAGAAGTATTATTAAATAATTTATCTAAATAACTATTTTAGGTATTAAATTTACATGTTGTGATTAGTTGAGGCACTTTCATAAGGTATGAGATGTACTGTCTTGAGTTATAATATCTGATGATTAATCTTGGTCATAAGGGATATATTTAATCAAGGAAACTACATGGTTAATATTTGGGGATATGTGATATGGTTTGGTTTGGTTATGAGATGAAAGAGGTGTATGTTGTGATTCCTTCATTGGGTGTATTTTTTATGCCTTATATTTAGAGGGAGATGGTTCCTGATGTGAAATTTTTGGGTAGAGAGGAAAAACAATTTGGATATGTGTGATGGGTACCCATGTTATTTTAGTATTATATTATATGATCTGTCTTATCTAATAATTGGTGAGAATTTTCAATGATGATTTTGTTTCAAAAATAATCCCCATGATTCACCGTGGATAATTGTTTTTCTAAATAATCACTTGGTACGATCATAGTTATTATTCTATTATGATCACCATATATATGTATTCATTATTTCTATGTATATGCATCATGTTTTTCATTAGTTTGGATTTTACACACTCAGATTTTATAATGCTCTATTTGGACATCAAGGCCATTAATATCCTTACCTTTTGGAAATTTTTTCCTCTTAATATAAATTACTACAATATTCTATGGCTTGACTCACATTTTATTTCATTTATATATATTTCATAATGTTTTTAGTGTACGCTTCTAATATATCTATAGTCAACATGTTTGTCATAGAGGGTAATGTTGTTCAAATTCATGCTTATTGTATCCTCGATACTATTCCCCTACATGGGTATTACTATAGGTGAGATTATGGTAGTCCATATGTATAAGAAATAATTGTTGTATCATAGGGATGAGCATGTCATCAAATATTGTAATCTCATATTTAGGTCAATGGATATGATGGAGTTTTTAGTCATGGATAGGTGTGGAAACTTATGTTAGTATGGATACGTTGTAATCTATATTTTGTAAGCGATGTTGACATGAGAAACTAGCCATGAAAAATGTTATTTAGGGACCATGTGATTTAGATAATAAATGTTTATGTTTACTTCACTTACTAATTGAATTGATTGTTGTAATGGTCGTGACGTCTCGAGTTTATTCCATTGCTGAATTATAGTGATTGAGGTATTCTGGGAGTTTTAGGTGACTTATTCCAAAACCATATAAAATTTCCATACTATTCAATGAAATGGTGTCACAAAATAGTGTCACTTACTTATATAAATTTCAAAACTATATCATGAAATGGTTTCCTAAAATGGTGGAATATACTATGAAAAATTTCCAAAATGTTTCATGAAACTATGTCATGAATTGCTGTCAGTTTATTGTCCAAATTTCTAAAATGCTCTACAAAATACTATCCTGAAAAATTGTAAAATACATTTCCATATTTCCAAAATGTTTCAAAAATATTGGGTCATGATGTGGTAGCATAGAAAATGTATCATAGAAACCTATCCACTAAAATGGTATCACATAAATGGTTATATAGAAATGGTTGCACTGATAATGTTTCACCGAAAAGGTAACACATAAACGGTGAATCTGAAATGGTGATTCGGAAATTGTGAGTCAGAAATAGTGAGATAGAAACAAAAAGGCATCTAATTGTTTATTGAATAGTATTTCCAAAAAAAATTTATTTTTGTTGTCTAGTATCAATATTTTTTAATATTTCCATGTTTCTCTCATTTAACATTTTCATTGACAAAAATGCATTCAAGTCTTTGTATTAATGGAATTTAAGGAATATTCAAAGACAATAACTATTATATTAATTTTCGTAAGGATCAATAGGCATTAATTTGATGAAAATAATGTTTTAATGTGATCCTCTTTTAATGTAAATTCCACCGTAAATTAAACCACTACACCGTTAAATCATTTAATAGGACGAGATAACATCCTCTATTAGAATTCCTTCTTTTTTACCTGGTGTTAGATATTGTAAAAATTCATTATTTCCTATAGGATTCATGAATATTTTTTTATCCTTGGATCGTGTCCTCCCGAGAGTACCTTCATACTGCATGCACACACCTTGTTTTGGTTCAACCACGCAGTATCGATCAATTTTTGATATAAGGTATGATCTACCATAATTATTCTGGGTTCATATTCTAATTTTCCTTCTTTAACTACAATAGAATGCTTTAAAGATGTTTTATATATGTTTTATTGGGTGTTGGATGGAATGGTGGTGTCTATGCATCCTCAGGTGGACACAGTCTTCCAGGAGAGGTGATCGTGATGTGTTTTGTCAGACTGTCCTCATACAAAGAGAATCAGAAAACTTTTGAGGTAGGGGATTCGTGGCATCAATAGTCATTTATATAAAACTCTAGAGTTACCATGTTTTATCCCACTGTATAAAAATGGGATTGACAGAATAAATATTTTAAAAAGATAAATAAATTGGAATAAATTGTATGTTATTGCCTACTATTTTATAAAGATAGTATGATATATATGATTTTTTTACCATGTTTTTCATGATAAAATTTTTAAATAATTTAATGCTGAAATGAATTGAAAATTATCTTGATAAAAAAAGATTCAGTTGAATAAATTTCATAGTTTTCATTTGTAATTTGATGTTAATCAAATTGATATAGTTAACATGTTTAATTATTTGTGATTGCTATGATAATATTCTATTTAGGATTCCTATAGTTTGAAACTACTAATAATGAACTATTTAATTCTTGATGGATTAAATAACTAGTTTTTGGAAAACATATACTACATTTCAGTGTTTTGAGTTACCCACTTTCTTGTGAAGGACAATAGACTTATACTTTGAGTTGGGAGATCTCATTGCATGTGAAGGAAAAATTTGTTGTTTAGGAAAAATATCCCACCTAATTTGTTATTTCATGTTACTTGTGATCTGTTATGGGACTGGATGCATGTTTTGAGATGTGGGGGAAGGGAGGCTCATTTTTAGTGGTAGCAATTAATGGATAGATTGGCGAGATGGATCAGTTTATGCATGTGGGTGTTTGGAAGGACACCCGTGATGATGAAACAACTTGGATGTGAATGATTGGATGCTTGAAAAATCATGTTGGTTGGTTGTCTTCTTTATTTTCCCTATTTATCAAGTCTAGCTAGTCCTACATACCCTCCTTCCACAAGGGGAGAAGACACATAGGTTATTCCATGTGATTTATGTGTATAAATTTGCAATAGAGGATAGATCTACACCCATGTTATAGTTCTAAATGACAAGTCGGGTAGTTCATCTACTCACCTTGAAGATCCACCTTGTGTCAAGTATATTAAAATTCTTATCCAGAATACCTGTGAATACATGAATGTAATAATTATATTAATAAATTAATGAATAAATGATGTTACCCCATGGGTATTGAACATGGTTTATTGCAATTAAGGTTAAAATTTAAAAGAACTTTAGATCTTATTTGGAATGATAATGAAATGTATTGTGAAATTAATAACCATTAATTAATGGGTAAAGAATTATTTCTCATTAATTTAAACTAATAAAAAATGGATCAAATAATATAATGTATTTATCAAAATGGTTGTGTGCTTATTGGATACACAGTCTCTGCAGTTGTAGTCAGGAGTTCAAGAGACAATAGTAGTTGTTGAGTCTATGTATAGGTTATACATATAGTGTGGTTGTGAGATATAGTATTTGTTTGTGTAATTTTGTTTATCTATAGGCTACACCACCCATCAGTTAGTAAAACTGACACCTCAAGGATTATAATCCCTAGGGGTATTTTTCCAAACACTATAGTCGGAGGATGGTTGGTGAATAGCCCCTTTGGCCCCACAATCTTCTCATGGTTGATAATTTTTCTAGTAAGCACGATAGTTTTTTTCCTTATATATGTGTGCAAAGGGAATTAATGACTTGTGGTTATTCACACACATATATTCATGATATATTATCTATTGGAATACTCATGGTGTAAAGTGTAAAGATTTTGATACTTGAGGATCCTTAATCAGTGTATGGGTTGTAATGCCTTGAGTTATAATGGCCACAGTATGATACATGTTATGTGAGCTAAGGTTGGTCCCAGAAAATACATAGTTACATTGGTTACATGAACATAGTGGTTTTGATACAGAAGGTGTATTTTTTGGTTCTTTTCCCAGGGGAATATAGGAATAACTTTTTGAATAGAGATGGTTAGAACATGATATATTGGGGAGAAGTAGAATACTAGTGGCTGCTACTATTTTAAAATCCATTGATACATTCAATTTTTCAATATAGTTGTATTAGTTTTTCCTGATATTACATATTATATTATGGGATTTATCTATATTTCAATCTGTGTTGGATTGTGTGGCATGTGTCGTATCACTCTATTTCGCATGTGTTCACATAGTGTGTAATTCCTCCCATTTGAGTGTTTACAATACCCTCATTGTTAGTCACCAACCAAAGGACTAATAAATGTCAGAATAGGGGTCACTATCTCTCTTCTTGCATTTCTATCCCTAGAGGGGTGCACTTTGTGAGGTGGGGTCATGACATAGTGGTATCATAGGTCAAGTTGGGTGATATGACATTGTTTGTTGTTACGCGTTGGGGATAATGCATGTGTTGTTAGGGAAACTATCTCATTTTTGTTTAGAAAGTGATGTAAACACTAGAGAACGACTGTGACATATGCATTTAGGGCCACTATCATCCGATGCACAGACCATTATGGTTATAGTGTCTACTAAATGAGTTGATACTTCTTGTAGGGTAGAGACATTATAAAGGATCCTTAATCATTCTTATTTATGAACGGGTATGAATTGGTAGACCGTGATATAGGTTAACCCATCAAGAATAAAATAAAATAATTAATTATTAATTGTAGACAATTCCATATTATCGGTTTAGTATATCTAATAGTATGTTATTTTGTATGTATGGCACCCAATCGATGTCTTCATCATGTTTGCGCAAATGATGTCCAATAGGTTGTGCAAATAGATCGCCATATGGTTGAGGTTGATGACGATGGCACATGGAGGAGGACACACTAAGTGTTTCAGCACCATCTTCTGAAAAAGTACAAGGTATACGTTTCATATGTAGTCACAGAAGATTGGTTGGAGGAGGTTGAGATAGCACTCAGTTTCATCCATTCATGGAAGGATCACTAGGAGTCATTGGGTGTGACGATGTTGCATGGGGAATAAATTCTTTGGTGGTCCTTATTCAAAAGTGATCGTGAGGAGTTGGAAATCTCTTAAGAGGTGTTCTGAGAATGTTTCATATTATAATTTATATTTTGACCGCAAAGGGGTCTTGAATCCTGTAGCTTCATACCAATCTACATGGGATCTCTAGTGTGTGAGATTTAGAAATCTATTTCATTATCCTTTTACAATATGCTTCAGAACTATCAATATATGAGAAGTCTATGACAAAGCATTTTTAGGAGGAATTGTGACCTAGTATCTATCGCTAGGTCGCCTGGTTTATGATGATTACATATCTTTGGGAGATGGTGAGTGAAGAGGTCTTTGATACGACATTAGCAAGAACCAGATCATCACTAGAGGAGAGTTTCCAGGAATCCTCACGAAGCGGATATATGATCTAGGGTTCCCAGTTTTAGGGAATAAGAGTTTACATTTTTTGGTGGTAGGCATTAGCACTAAAAATCTAGTTTTTCAAGGTGAGGGAGATCTCATGCATATTATAGTGCATCAAGAAATTTTTTTTCTTGTGGTGGTCAAGGTCATCAACAGTGAGAGTGCCCAACCTTTTATAGAGGATATCATAAACAAGGTGTCACACCCAATAATCCTCCAATAATGTATTTCCATTTGAGGTAGTATTAGTAGGTAGTACCATATTTGGATCAACATAGGGATGATGGGGAAAGTAGATGGTATCCCTATTTTGATCCCAATCCAAAACCATATCCACAACCTATTTCATAAAAATCCACAAAAAATAGTGTAATTATATGGTGATACATTATATAAAATATTTACAGAACCAATAATGTTGATAAATTAATCTCTCTATAGAGTCATACTAACGTGTTCACAAAATAATAGCATCCCTAAAAAATATTTGGTTTTGATGATCCTCTGAAAATCAATTTGGAGCATCTTCATGGCCAACACAATCAATAACATCCCTTCCACTAATTCTCTAATCTATGAATCCACCACTCGCAACAACGTATATGACTACATTATTACCTGATAAAAAGAACAACCACTATCACTAGCCCTCACATATATGTATAGGGTTTCTAAATCCTCCATCAAATTGAATTTCGCAATCCAACCTCGGTCAACCCATAACCAGTCTCCTAATCCGAGCCACGATAATGCCCGATGGCCTTTCTTGATCCCAACGAACCTAAAACGAGTTTTAGGAATAAAAATAAGAATGTAGGGAATAGTATGGACTACAAATAAAATATATGTGAGTAAAAAAACTAGACAAAATATTTATAAACATGAAACAGGGAAAATATAATGTCTCACAACTAAACATACATTCAAGCAACCTCGTGGGTCGCTGCCCATCATAGAACCACACTCGTTACATGAGCGACCCAAAAAAAGAACCTGAAACAAAAATGAGGGAGTATGTGTGATCACCAAGAATACCATAATTATTTCAAATTTACAACAGTTCAACATTCCCTTACTATTAAAATGAAACAAAATCATACAAGATTACATATAAGTTATAAAAAATAATGCCTTTTCAATTTTTTTCAAATTTAATTAACAATATTCCATTTTTAGGGAAATCATTTCACATTGAATTCAATTTGAAATTAGAATCATTTCAATAATTACAATTTCAAAAAGAAAAAAATATCATTATATAGTTGTTTCGACAAAATAGAGAACATGCATGAAACAAATAAGCTGAAAATCCAAAAACAACAATAATATCTCAAATGAGAACAATGCGAATTATCTATATTGTATTAGCAAAAATGGTACCATAGAAACCTCATAACTCAATGAAAAGTGTAACTGTAAGCACAATTGTGTGTGTCTTTGTGCACAGGCTAGACGAAAATAGAATATTCCAAAATTCTAGTGGTGATCAATCGCCATCGTAGTATAGTTAGTGTTGTAATTACAAATATAACATCAAAAACTCAGACTAGAATCTCTTGTATCACTAGTATACTAGTACTAGTCTGACCTCCTAGATACTTGGGAATCACATGATATATATTTCTTGTGGTGGTGATATTTGAGAAAATCAAAATATTGTTTCTTATTATTTTCATTACGAAATAACATCTAACCTCTCAGCACCAATATCCATCATTGAGAGAAACCTAATTTATATGTAACAAAAAAAAGAACATGCCTCTTGATTAGGATAATATAAAAAATAGCATAATTAATATAAAAATAATTTTTTTAAACCATGTGGAATGCCTCATAATGGGTTTTTAACATTCAAAAATCATTTTCAAAGTGATAAACATGACTAATTACATTACCGAGATGTTCTTCTCTTTAGGGAACATGCTCACCCAATAGTTTCCATTTCTAAATTCATTTGAAATTTCAATTAAAATATAAATGAATCACAACTTTTAAATCAATGTGAAACCATGATTAAATAAAAAACTCAATTTCAGAAACGAAAATCACTATTTAACATTGAATTCACACCAAATACCATAAACATTTCCTCACATTCAAAATCATGGAATTAAACCGTTTTAAAATCAAAAAAACCCATATTCATTTAAATCATCATTTTCAAATAATTCACATGCCAATAATTTTTAGAAATATCTTCCACAGAGAAAAAACCATTTTAGAAACCCATTTTAATCAATCAAAATGGCGAGCATTGTAAAAAAACATGGGATCTTATTTAATGAAGAATACACATTCCCTAAATTAAAATGAACATGTAAATCAAAGTAATATCCAACACTAATCATCAATATCACTTTTCAAATCATGACTATGATATTTAATATTCAAGACACTTTTAATGTTCTCAAGAAATTATGGAATTAAATTTAAAAGAATTGGCATAGGGGGCCAACCCCAAACATGCTTCTCTATGATGAAGACCACCCAAACCATGTTATCGCACATAAAATCACATGATTATATATATATATATATACCCCATGATTTTTTTATTAAATTAACCATTCCATGATGGAATATGTTTATAGAATGTATATGTATATATGCCTTACTTATGCATGTACATATAGGTGTTTATGAAACTTACATCCCAGAACCACATTAACGAAACCCAACACACTCTAAAACCATTGTGATATCCACTACATTTGATGAAAAAGATGTAAACCCACCTCCAAATTTTTTCCAGAATTCCAGAAAATATATAGAAACCCCATAGTAGGCCATGCCCATGGTAGAGGGAGAGGTAGAGAAATGAGTGGTTGGGGAGGTAACGATGCACCAGATCACTAGGTTGGTCTTATTGCTGAAGCAAGATATGGTTGAGGGGACATTCACATGAGGAGGAACCACTCTAGGGGAGGAGGACATCTCTAAAAGGATCCCATTAAGGGGAGGTTAGGGGGGTCGTGCATGAATGGAGGAGAGGGAGGTAGGTGGAGTCACATTGGGGTGATGGAGGATGAAGGGGGAGACCCCAATAGGGTATCCCATAAAAATTTAAATATAACAACAATATTAATAATACTAAAAATAATAATTAAATTAATTACCCTAAATATAATATCATTAGACATAATAATATTATTATTAGTGTTGGGATTAAAATATTCTGTATATTTTTTTTTAATTTCATCTCATCTCATTTTATTTTATTTTTACTCACCATTTTTTCGTGAAATATATTAAATTTCATACTGGGAAACCACTTGGTTCACCCACGAGTTACCAAATAATGTGATAACATTGTGCTTGAAATTACCATGTCTAGGCGACACACACACAATTACCAATGGAAGGATGAAAAACTGAGATAATCGAACTCAAACTGTTCCACATGTCACTACACACATATATATCCATACAACACGCTTGATTCATGGTTTAAAAACCCGTGCGAAAGTAATTCACAATAACAAACATCCACCTAAAAACTTTTATGGGAACCACACAGTAACTAATAATAGTTTGGGAGAAACTTGTGATAGTAAATAGGCTTCCAATATTTTTAAAATTCGTTCTACTAGAATCCAAAACTCAAAATAATGATGAAAAGTAATTGAATTAATGAAAATAAAAAATATTAATTATTTTTGTATGTCAATTACCCCCACACAAAAATGTTATGAACAAGAAAATTCACATATCCAAATGAAAAATTGAACATGACATTGAAACATTGTGAGGCTAACAAAATCATGAACTTCGAGTGACCTTTCTCTGTAATAGTTACATTCGACTAGCTCTCTGGGAAATCATAATGGGCAGAACCATTGGTGAAAGAGGAGGGTTCTCCCATCCACAAGAACCCAACATTCACGGTAAACATTGAAACTACCAACACACAAGATAACCCATAAAAAGGGATCAAATGAAATATAGAAATGAATAACTATTCATTATTCCCCAAGACGCACACATCTCTAATATAAGTACTAACCAGAACTAAAACCAAAACTAGTATAAATGGTCCAACAAGACCTGGGAATTAGTTTATATACACTTTTACTCAAATTGATAACCATTAAAGGGGTTTCATCTATAGGAAACAACATCAACTATAGTGGATTAAAGGATAGGAGGTCACTAATCCTTCATCCTAAAATAGAGGAACTTTAACATACAAAGGCCAAAATGAAGAGAAGAGGCTGTTATGCATTTTGAAACAAAAATGAACTTCATAGAAAAATAAGATACATCATATAAAGTTAAGCATTTATTATCCCATCACTGGAGACAAAAATAGATTCAGGGTTCTCTACAAGAAATGAATCCTAATATCAAGAAAAGATTCACAATAAGAACAATGGATAATGCTCTAATATATTTAATCTCCTGGTACCCTGTAACCAGAAGCTGACAATTAAAAACTGGAACTTCATTATTTTGTAATGTATCATCCCAAACCAGTTCAAATGACCCATGAAACTACCCAAAAAATTATGTCCCTATGAATGAGATATTCTCCTATTTTTAAGCAACAAATGGGTTGGAGACTAAAAATGGGTACTCAGGTGTGGTCCAATACAAGGAAAGGATCTGGTTCCACCACTACGTTTAGTGTTTTCATAGAGTCACCAATGTGATTACTCATAGAAAAATGATTTATAATTTCTCTGAGAACCCTAGCCACATCAGTTTTGAAAATTTCAAAACACTAATGTCAAACAACACCGATTCATAAAAATATCCTTCACCAGAACAATGTAGAGGAAATCTTAGTGTCTGATATCCACTCCTCACTAGTTTGTTTCATGGGAATTCTCCAAAATAAGACCCATGAAGCCAAATCAAAATGACTAATAAATCAAATGACAAAAAATCATTCCCAAATCAATATATACACTCAAACAAAATACCAAATTCAATTTCACCATGTTAAAACCAAAATCATATGAAAATGGATACTAACAATGAAATTTAACTCTAATAAATTTCTGACTCACATTTTATATCATTGAAACCCCCCCAAATGAAAACCATTTTTTAGTAAATAAATGATTTAAAAACCCTTTACTGTAATACTAGGAAATATCACATGTGTATATCATAGTGATAGTTAGGTAACTCATATATGGAAGCCACTAACTATCAACTCACAACATTGGTACATTAAAATACATGATCATTCATATAAATACCATTAGTCATTTCAAAACATTTCCCATTTCATAAATATATCATTCATCTTAAATAAAAAATTATCAAGAATCATTAATTTCACATTCCAAAATGTACATCCAAATACTGAAAATGATCCGCAATAAAAAATCCATTTTCCCTTCAAAAACAAACATTCCATTAAAATATAGCAACTTTTAGAAAGAAATTTTACTTTAAAACCACATTTTTCTAAAAAAACTATTTTTATATTTTGAATATAATTTTTCTATTAAGAATTTTCATTTTTGATATATAATAATGATAACCAAAAAAATCACAAAATAGAACTCACCTAAAAACATACATGAACAATGAACTACTGGATGTTCCTAACCAAACAACGTCGTTTTGTTAACCACGCTCCGAGAGATCATCAAACACAAGAAGTATCTTGAACCACACACATGGGATATCCCTAGGTCACTACTCCATGAAGTCTCATCACATAACATCATCACACTCGATTTTTCATCCCCCATCCAAACATACCAATCCAATGAAAATTTACAGTCCTAGACTAACCCAAACCACACGATTATCAAGATGGTATAGGGTTCATCATGATCTTCCTGCCCCTACATCTCATGTACTAACAATACTAATCTCCATGATACATTATAGAACATAGAACAAAGGCCTCCACTTATACCATATTTTTAATTAACCATCAAATGTCAACCCTGAATTGTTCACCCTATCTAGCCTACAACATGGCCTGAAAGAAATTCCCAGTTATCATGGTGAGGAAAATAGTACTAAGAAATAAAATAAGAAAATTTTCAATTTTTTAATACACAATTTAAAAAAAAGATGAAAAATTAAAAACTATAAGAAAATAAATAATCACAATAATAAGGAATAAAATAATTTTTCACAATAAAACATACCTCCAAGTGACATTGTGAGCCACCATCCAACATATAACCATTCTTGCCACAAG
This sequence comes from Viscum album, assembly GCA_963277665.1. NCBI lineage: Eukaryota > Viridiplantae > Streptophyta > Magnoliopsida > Santalales > Viscaceae > Viscum > Viscum album. The sequence goes on from OY728157.1 coordinate 913,629,825, forward strand.
AGAATCCCAAAACTACATACTAAAATTGAGAATATTTAATAGAAACTAATAGTAATATGCTTAGTAAGAATTCTAGATTACAATATCATCATATACACATACTATTAAAACGAATCCCATTCATTCTAGTTTGAAAATAAGACAAAATTTAATGTTTATTTTTATTTTTTTCTTATTCAAGTAACATGTTACCATTTTTTATGAAATAATCTTTCATACCCTAAACATTAAAAATATATTCTTAACATGCATTGATATCTGAAAATGAAACGAAATTTTTTTGATCAAAATTTGATTTTCACAAAACAGATAAAAATCATGAAGAAAATGAAATAAAATGTCAATATAAGAACCATGTCATGAACAAGAACCATGAAAAATCCCAATAGGTAAACAAAAAAAGTAACCATAGATACCTCTTACCTCGATGAAATGTACAATTGAAAACTCAAACATTAGTGACCTTGTGCGTGAGCTACTAGGGAGGTGAATCATATAAAATTAATATAGTGGTCAATCGTAATCATAGATTAGTTAGGGTAGTATTCATCTATCCATGTATTGAAACTGGGACTAGCATCTTCTATATCAACAATGTACTAGTCCTAGCATTCCCAAAAAGATACCGAGATTTCTTGTAATAATTATTTCATTGGGTGGTATGTTTTTATCTATAAAACATACAAAAAAATATAACATTCATTACTCAAAAAACACATCTAACCACTCACCACTACTCTAACTCCTTGATTTCATCACCCGTTATGTGTCACAAAACAAAGTACAAGCCTCTTCACTATAATCAGATAACAAATCTCACATTAAAGATTCACATAATGATTCTCAAACTGTGGGGCTTTCCTCAATAGAATTTTTTCACAATCAAAAATAATTTTCTAGGATCCAAATTGGACTCATTACTTCACAATGAATAAAATAACTTTAGAAATCATAATTAACCAACACATTTATCTTCTACATCCATTTTTTATTATAAAAAAATAACAACAAAATCACTAATTTTTGAACAAATTGAAACCATTATTAATTCCAATAAACCTATTTAAGATAGGAAAATAACAATGTAACCTTGAATTCTCATCAAAGACCATGAACTTTTTATAACATTAATAATCACTGAATTTCTAATTTATTAAATCAAATAATAATAAATATTCATTTAAATCAACATTCACAACTAATATACCCACCAAAATATATGGGATATACCCTCCATATACCCAAAAATGTTTCAGAATATTCTATTAATAAATTAAATTGATGACCATTCTAAAACAAGCATGGGATCCTATTTTAATGAAGAATACAATTTTAAACTATTAAAAAAGAAAGGGGAAAAAGGAAATTCCAAAAATAATAATCTTCATCTCTTTTCATAGAATGAATATTATATTTAAAAAAATATATTCTTTTTATTTTTCTCATCCAATTAATGAAATCATTTTAAGGGAATATGAATCAAGGACGTACCTCAAACATGCCACATTTTTATGATAACCACCCGGATTGACCATTCAAACTTACATGAACATGATTTTATACATATATAGTAATTCACTTATATGAATTACATATATTCCTCATGATATTAGGGAATATGTACAAGGAGGGAATATATATATATATATTACTTACCTATTATTGATCATATTGGTGTGGTTGAGACCAACTGCCCGAAACAACATCAGTGGGACCCAACACACTCTGAAACCAATATCAAAATTAGATGAATATATTGAATGAGTCTATATCCCACCTCAAACAAGTCCATTAACCTCCTCTAGGACATAGAAACCAGAGAGTAGACTATGCCAACATTTGTGTGAGAGGTGGAGCAACGAGCGGTTGGGGATGGAGAGGCACACCAGATCTCCCGATCAGCTGTGATACACACGCATGGGAGGGGGAGAGTCTAGCCTTGTGAGGAAGTGCCACCAGAGGGGAGGAGTTTGGTTGTTTGAGGAGGCAGAAATGGGGATTCCATGGGGGGTTATGCATGTTGGGAGGATATGTAGGATGGGGGGCATCACATTGGGTTGAGGGTGGAATAAGGGGGAGTCCCCTCAAGGTTTTCCTATAATTGATACTAAATATAATATTAATAATAATAATAATAATAATAATAATAATAATAATAATAATAATAATCACCCTAATAATAATAATATTATCCATAACAATAGTAATATTGTTATTAAGGGTAAAATATTATCTATATCTTATTTTTATTTTATCTCATTTATGATTATTTTATATTCTTTTCAATATATTTTTTAATATTTATTTTTTTAAATAATTGGAAACATTACTGTGAAAATAAACATGTGGTAATGATGCACTAGCCAGTGTGATGGAAAGGAATATCATAAACAACTATGAAAACCAATCTGACATCGCACCGTCCATCAGTACAAACATACACAGCCTAACAACAGACTTGTCACACGGTTCAAAAAATTGTGCCAAAGTCATGCGCCACAACACAGATCCACCAAGCCAACTGCACTGTCACTACATGATTACACCTAACCCTGTTGGATAACCGTACAATATTAAAATTACTTCCATAAATTAGGATGTTTGACCCTCTATCTTGAGGAACTCATAATAAAGAATATAAAAAATTAAAAAGAAAATTTAAATAATTATTATTCTTGGTCTGGGTGTGACACTAAATGATTCCCTAGAATTTAATTACATATCCATCATGAATCAGGCTCAAAATGTTAGCCAAAATATTATAATTTACTAAATTATATGATATATATGAATTATAACCCTAAAAATAATCTATCCACCTCTATTTTTTCAAAGTCACATATTGATGATAAAAGATATACCACAATTAATTTTGATTGGTGAAGATCATAATGCACTCTACAATTACATACTATCTCTATAGAATTTGAGAGTACATAAGTACTAGTATATATAGATAATGGGTATAACAATTACAGTTTTGGGATAATAAATTTCTTTTTCCATAAGATATCAAATCATTATATTACATTATGACACATCCCATGAAGAATGTTTATGTTTCAGAAAACTGAAAAAAAATTATCACATCCATTTGGAAATTTAATGTCAATAGAAATGATCATTTTATATCTTATGATGTAAAATTATATCTAACACTAAAACGTATAGATAAAATCATGGGGATTCTTAGTAAAATTTAATAATGGGACTTAAATAGATGATAATATCAACAAGAACCAATGATAATTGTCTATATAATAATGGTTAAATCAATCGAATGCCACATTCATGGGTTCATCCAAAGAAAAAATACATCACCCTATGATTGGTTAATTAATAATCAATTACAGGACACCACATGCCTATGTAATTTCAAATATTGGGTCCAAAACAAAAACATAGATACCATTCCATATATATGATTTTATAAAAACATAAGTTATTTCTATGAATGAATTGGAATGATTCACCAATGACATTGAATGGATAAATACATTTATGATGAACATGACAACAAACTATTCTAAAATATTCCCTACCTACTAATGAAATTATTCTTCAGGAGGTCATCATTATTCACCCTACCCAATGATATCCAGACCAAATATGAATTGGAGAGAAATATTTCACTCTTTAATTGGTCATAATCACAATTAATACGAGTAATATGATAGAGATTCTTGATTATAATCTTGTTCAAACTTAGATATTCTTTCAGAAATAAAATTATATTTTCATCCTTCATATGGACAATCATTGTATAATCCCATAGTGAAAAACATATCTAAATAAATCCATTATACATCAATTCATCTATCAAAATTATAAATTCATATATGTCAACTGGTGTCTTATTTTGTGTTCCATTTAAATAAGTGATGTATAATTATCAAGTTCTTTCATGATGTCAATATCACATTGAACGCTGTTGTCCCAATATCATTAGATAGAACATAGAAAACAAACTAAAAACCATGGGATACTCAAGCATCCCATGGTATTATAATTTAATTGATATCTTGGGAATCTTAGAATTGTGTTGACAAACACACATACTAACCACTCAATGAATCTTATTTCCACGAAAATATACACAATAGCCATCCCCATATTAATAAAAACCTCTCATGTGGAGTTAGTTGATAAAATAATTCACAAAAAACCAGTAATAGATTTGTAGGATGCAATCATACTACTTCATATAATGAAATAATGATTTCATCCATAATTTTGTGGACCCATAAGCAATATGAATCCCTGGAAAACATTGAATATTAAATTGTAGCATCCTAATAGAATATCAATCATCAATTGAATATTATGGAAATATTTTTTTTAAATAGAGTAATGTTTATGGGAAAATTTTTATTGAAGAACATGAATCAAAATTGCACAGATAAGGGTAATAAACCAAAAGATCAAACATATAATAGTCCCTAGCTCTCTCATGTTACCACCACCACTATATACAACTGACCATACCCGTAAATATTTATATCAACAAATGTTATCATCTAGAAACATTATTAGTCCATGGAACATGAATTGGAGGAATGTCCTAGGGCCACCCTCTACTAGCCTCTTCTATTCCCTGTGGGGAGTAAGCCCATTTTAGCTAGTGAAACAACATCACTTCCAACTTTAACAAAGGATCATGGTGGACCTGACCACTCCCAAAAAACTAGGATCTATGAACCATCATTCTTTGGGTCATATTATATAAACAAAACAAAAACAAAAATAACAATATCCCAATTTCCAATGGAATAATAATGAATATTCATTCCATTAATTGCCACAATGGAATCTTAGGAGGTTTAATCTATGTAGGATATAACATGAATGGAACAGGTTGCTGAATCCTACTACTAAACCCCCTTTCACATGGGAATCCCATCTAGACAATCTCTTTCTTTAAACCCCATTCAATTTTTATGCACAATATAACCTCAGTAATATTCTCAACAGAAAATTACATTGTAAATATAAATTGAGTCCTTGAATTTTGTACATAAAGACAATGTTCCTTTTATATATGGTGTGTATGAAAATATTCATCCATAAAAATTATTGGGTTAGATGAAATAAATCCATAAACATTATCACAAGTTCCTAAAATGAAATTTTCCCCTACTAAATATAGATAAAACCATTATAAATTCACTTCATTCATGGATGATGATAGAATATCAGTTTGAATATTCCAATAAAAATATTACAACAACACATCTACCTCTTCCTTCATTATTATGAACAATGTCCACCACTGTTTCATAAAATTATTCACAATGCATTCACCTCCCCATGTTCTCTAAAATACAGGCGGTACAACCTCACATTCTAATTCAATAAAATAATATTCAATGAACTGTATCACTAGAATGTGAAAATTCCAAGACATAGCCGATATACCTTGAATATGTCATGCTACAATATTAACAAACATTTTTTCCATACCAACACATATAATCATCATACTTCCAAACACAAAAATTTGTCATAAATCATTACCATACAACTGATTCAATTATATCACAACCCCCTCATTCCAATGGTTAACTTCCAAAGATAGAAATTTTGAAATGGGTATAATTACCTCCTCCCCATTCCCACAACCTTAGGGCCTCATGTTGTAGAATACCATCAATGGAATAAAAAAACACGGTATTTTTGTAATTAAGATAAATAAAAAATTTAGAACTATCGATAGAATTAATATACATTTGGAAACACAATTAAAGAATATGAATAATAAATAAATCATCCGATTATGTGTGTTTAAATATAATTATTTTTATTCATAGTTAACAAAAAACCAGTGCCAAAATAATTGTTTATGTAATGAATAAGAATTATCCTAATTTATGATATAATGATACCTACCATGGTCCATTAAATCATACCATAAAGAAATTATTTATCATAAATAAATAGATAAAATATGTAAACATAGTAGTGTGACCTATATCCCATATGTACTTTCATGGGATACTGTCAGATGCACCAGTGAGAAAATAATAATACTATCTGGAACCTAGACATGTCAACTATCCAAGATCATCATCTCTATGTCAATCTCACCAAATAATTAAATCATAAATTAAAGCATATTATTAATCCTATATATAATCTTTACCTCATATCACATTCCTATTAATATGATTTCCTCACACCCCAATATTATATATCATGTTACTTCAATCTCCTCAATATAATATCTTCCATAAACCACCCCACAACACCGTAATCACGTAACATCATTACCAAAGAAAAAATGGAGGTCACATCACCTTCACCTCCCCATATAAAAATAATTATATCACTTATCAACACCAGAAAACACTGTTACCAGATCACCTATAACAACCACACATTATCTTTATCACAAAACATTTATCCTGAAGACATATGGTCCATCAAATTACTATAATAGTAAGTTATCATGATCATGTAAGACCTAAAAGTAATGTTCTCCACAAACCATGAATCACCCCATCGTAATCCATCTCATCATATAGGTGTTTAACTATCTAATTCAATCCATCCCAACATGTGCATGTCATTAATACGATGTTGATAACACTATAGAGTGTGGGTAGCATCCATTTTTCCTCATCATTAGGGATTTGAAGAATCTCCCCCATATACTTATATGGGAGTTAGAACATGGGTATTTATGTGGGTGTGGTTTATATATAAAATCATGAGGAATATAAATGGTATATTTGTATACATACTCACATAATCCCAAACTATGTTTTCACAAAAAATAACTTATTATCTCCAAACATCAACACTAAGATTCATAGCATCGTAACTTATATTCCCACAACTATATAAAAATACCACACAAACAAGGAAAATATATCAATTTACATTCAAAATTATAAATATCGTTTTATTTATTTTCCAAATATCCCACTTACTAGGTAATTAATTTTCAACAACCATTTAATTTATTTTTCCAATCCATTATTTCCAATATAATATTTAAAAAATATAACTGCACATCTCACCTCAATTAATGTTCCATTAATCATTTAGACCAATTTTCAAACCATCATATTCTATCTCAATTTCCAAATTATCAATTTTTAATCCCAATTTTTCTTGGGAAAATACTTCAAAACATCCCCTCAAAACAATAAATATCACATCATACTCATGTGAACATGAAAAAACAAATATAATAACCACAATAACCCACTCATCACAATCACTATATCACCACCACATTCCAACTCGACATCCTCACATCAAGTCCTAGAAAACCATTACATAGTCAATATCCCAAAATTTTCCAATGCCATTCAAATAACATTTTTCATATTTATGGTGGACCTTTTTATCAGTTACACTTTAAATTTAAGGTTATTTTCATAATCCAATAATATTATAAGTGTAAACTTGTAATGACCCGTAACATTCAAGGGAAATTTTTTTTTAAATTTTCTTTGGAATTTTACAAGAGCGCGGTTTCTGACGACACCTGATTCCGAGGCCCGGAGTGCCCGGAATCATTTTCCTATGTTTGGCTCGGATACGTTCAGTGAACGAACGAGCGGGAATTTCTAACTTTTGAACCGGTGCCCGGAATCAAATTCCGAGGCCACCGATGAACTCGCAGTGCCGATATTCGCTTAAGGAGACATTTTCTGAGGTTGGGTTTTATGCGGGATGAAAGTTAGTTTTTGGGAGAAATTATAAGAAGTTAAATAAAAATGTGGAAACACTTTTTATTTTTATTTAGTTGGTTAACTTCTCCCAAAGGGAGTTAAAGGTGGGACCCACATCCACTTAACCTCCCTTGGGAGGATTAAGTGTGGTGGGGCCCACATGAACCCCAACTCCTCATCTTCTCTCAAAACTCCCCTATAACCCCCTTTAATTAATGTTTGACAACTTGGATTAATTAATTAGGTGGGTTGATTTGAATTTCAAACTTTTGAAATTCAAGTTAATGTTTGTGTAAATAAAATAAGCCTTAGCTTATTTTATTTTGGTTAGCCATCTTGAGAGGATTTGGGAGTTCCTCCTTCTTCTTCAGCTTTGACGAAGAACGCTCAAGCTTCGACGAAGAACACCGCTCCTCTCTTCTTCGTAGCCGGTTTTTTCCGAAGATCGACGACGCCTTCTGTGTCAACAAAAGGGAACGCCGATTCCTCCGCAGACTTCCTTTGTTGGCTTACGAAGATTCACCAAAGATGTACCTCTTCAGACGTACCTCTTCGTCAACAGAATTGACAAACGATTACCGCGACGCCCGACCTCCGCGACGCTTTTCTTCCGTGGGTCGTTGATGATCATCGTTCTTGAACAGAGGTAGGGGTTTGTTGTTGATTAATTATTTAATCTCGTTCTTCGTTCTAGCATGATAATCTGGTGGATAATTATTTAAGTGTTATTGTCTAACGAGAGGGGGGGGGGGTCGGACCGCACAAACACGGCTGAATTCCCCCTCCTTTGTTTTTTATTATTCTTTTATATTCTTGTGGATGAACGAGAAAGCGTGGTTCCGTCGCACCACGCGGGAATCACAGGGCTATATTGCGCGGCGCCGTAGCGCCGCGCAGTGGAAGGATCATCATGAACGCGATGCCGTCGCGCCGCGTCGAAGAAAAACGAACGCGCCGAGGCCGGAGCGGGGCCGCGGCGGAAGGGCGCGGTGCCGTCGCACCGCACCGAACGACGAATGCCGCAGCCGGTTCCGGGCCGCGGCGGGACGAGAGGATCGGCGGCTAGCCGGGCCGCCGGTGTCGGAAGCCAGAAGGGGACCGGCTTTGCCGGTCCTGTTAAAGAAGAACCGGCCGGCCAGGTGGGCCGGCCGGAAGGGGAAAAACCGGGGGAATTAAATTACCCCGGCCAACATGAATTCCCCCCCCCCAATTAAGAGGGGAGGTCGGTTTCTTAAATGGGGCCAGGCGGCCCCCCGTTTCCCTCAAGGCAGGCCCCCACGTGGGGGGCCGGTTTTCTCCCAAGGCGCGGCTTCAGCCGCGCCGCCAGCATGGAGAGGCAGGGGCTCTGCCCCCCACGCGTGGCACCGAGCGGCGCCAGGCCGCGCCGCCGCTGGCCGGGCCGCGCCGCCGCGCCGGACCGCGCCGGACCACGCCGCCGCGCCGGGCCGGGTCGGCCCGGACCCGGACCCCCCGTTTTCGAATCAACTTCGGTCTTTTGGCCATAACATGAGCTACGTACCTCCGACTGACGAACCATCAGCGGCGATGCGATCCTTGCATCGAGACGGTCGATTCGGTATATCGCACTCAAAGTTTTGGAATACTTTGAGTTCAGCCGGGTTGGTTCATACACGAAACCAACCGGGCCCTCGGAGCGGAAACACTCATATCTTGAGCTACGGACGTCCAATTGACGTGCCGTTAGCTTTGTTGTGTTCCTCTTAGTGAGACGGATCTTTTGGCATACTCTGCCTGTGGTTTGGACTCAGTTGGAGTACGGTCAGGTTGGTTTTGCTTTAAAAACCAACCGGGCCCCTAGGATGAAAAAGCCAATATCTCTCAGACCGGGGGTCCGATCGAACTTGGACTTTGTGACAGTTGATGTATCAGCCTCTCGGCTCGTGGAGCGGACCCTCCCGAACGAGCTTACTGTGTGCGGGAACCCTAGTGCTGGCTGTGACTGTTACTGCTACTGCTACTGCTAATGGGACTAGGACAACGACAGTACAGAGTTCCTGTGTGGATTCGACGATAAATACAACACTCAGCGTTCCTACGTGGATCAGTGCTACAGGTCATGTGTGGGCCCGATCGTGTGTGGGTCCGATCCTGTGTGGGTATTTGCGCTCAGCGGTCCTGTGTGAACCAGCACCTACAGGTCCTGTGTGGGCCCGATCCTGTGTGGGTCTTGTGCGGGGGTTAGTTACCTATCGATCCTTCGTGGGTCCGACGACTTAGATGGATCAGAGATAATCTTTATCGTCATTCGAAGAAGTATACCTGTGTGAGCTGATCCTGTTGCTTTCCTGTGTGGATTGAGTTGTGTTATCCTGTTTGGATTTCGTTTTGCTTTCCTGTGTGGAATACATTTACTTTCCTATGTGGACTGAGTTGTACTTGGGCTCGGAGGTTGGATTGTATTGGAATTGATGACTTAGGTATATGTATGGGCATATACCTAAGCAGTGTCGGTTGTTACTTCGTGATTGTATCTTCCTTTGTAGTTTATCCTTTGTGGATTTTGGGAGACCTTCGGGGGTCTCGGGGTCCCTACTGAGTAGCTTATACTCACCCCTGCACGGGCTATGCCCGCACTACATTGTGTTGGTTGTAGACAACGGACATCGTTGATCTTGGCTGAGGATTGCAGAGCAGGACTGTACCTGGAGGTGGACCACTGGGCGGGACGTACTCGGAGCGGACGGTGGGACCCGTGGAGCAGTGGATCTATCTGTACCCTCCCTTCAGGTGGGATCTCCAGTGGACAGCTCGGTGTAGCGTCTTTACTTTATAGTTGGTGTTTTCCCATTCGAGTTGTACTTTAATTTCAGTTTGGGTTTGTATACTGGCCCATTTACTTTTCTGCACTTCAGTTGTACACTTTTTTTACTTAGTGTTTACTATTCCGCTTTCTTACTCTGTGGTGGTTATTTACTTTTCAAAGGCAATGCCTTCCCTTTTTGTTGGGATTTACTCCTTGGTGCTAGTCGCCAGCCCCTGGCCTATGGAAGGCGGGCTTGGGGTAGTCACGACACGGGTCCCGAGGGTGGTTCGTGACAAATTGGTATCAGAGGAGTTTGATTCCACCGCGAACTCTGATCTTTTCTATGTGAAGCAATAATGTTTTCATATTGAGTGTGGTTATTAGTCCAGGGAGTCCAGTGTTGGTGCGGTGGCCGACGTTTCCGTACCCCAGGACCCTGACTTCTGATTTCCGACTTAATGCATGAAAATATTGATTGCGTGTGTGTTTCAAAGTTTTCTTTGTGATTACTTTGTGTTAGCTCACCAGGTATACTGTTTGACCGTGGCGCACCTGTTCCTTTTCAGGATGGCCACAGGACGGCAGCCAGCTAGGGTTCCGAGAGTCGAGTGTGACGACAGCCCACCGAGCGGCGAGGCCTCGGTGCAGGGCCCTTTGTCAGCAGTGGCACCGGCGGTAGCTCTACCCGTCGAGCCACCGATGATTCCAGCACCAGCCACTGACGATGCACGTCGCCTCAGCGCACTGCATGAGTTTTAGCACCAGCGACCGCCCAGGTTTCAAGGGGAGAAAGACCCCTAGGCAGCCAAGGACTGGCTGGAAGCAGTGGTACGAGTTTTTAGGCTAGTGAGGACGCCTGCAGACCTCATGGTGATCCTCGCTGCGAGCCTACTGCACGCAGCAGCGGGCCGATGGTAGAGCATGATGCTCCAGGTGCACGATGATGCATCTCTACTTTGGACGGACTTTGAGAGCCTCTTCTGCTCGGAGCTCATCCCAGCCACCCTTCGTGTGGTGCCTATCCAAGAGATTCTTCAGCTGCATCAGGGAAGCATGAAGGTCGCTCAGTACTCGGAGAGATTTACTAATCTCTCGCGCTACTCGACCGACATGGTACGGGACCCATTCTTCTGGGCCCGGACCTTCGAGCTGGGTTTGAGACACGAGATCAGGGCATCGCTGATCTCCCTCAGCATATCGACTCAGACAGGAGTACTGGAGTGGGCCCTTTTGATCGAGATCTTCCTTGTTGAGTATGCACCAGCGCCGAGACCCACCGTAGGGTGGCACGTGGCAGAGTCATCTGCAGCAGGCAGTCGACGGATGACTCAGTGTTCCAGACAGACCAGACCCTCAGGAAGACGACCTCAGGACATTATCTCAGTAGTGCGGGGCACACAGCGCGAAGCCAGTCTATCGAGAGGCAGACAATGCTACTCGTGCGGCGGGCAGGGCCACATGGCTTGTGACTGCCCGACCCGCCATGCAGAGGAGCAGCAGACGGTTGAAGAACCACCTAGGCAGAGGCAGAGGTTCGACCGTGGTGGTCCGCAGGGAGGAGGCGGACGAGGCAGAGGAGCTGGCCGAGCAGCAGGTGGTGGGTGACGCTTTGAGGCTCTACCACCACCACCACCAGGAGGTCCACCCCGACCTCATGGGAGAGCACAGCTTCAGGCAGCTGAATCATACGATCATGGAGCTCCGGAAGCGGGTGGACTAGTACGGGACTATCTCCATGCATAGAGGCATTTTCCCATAATGCCACTAGCTTCGTATTTTGTGTTGCCTTGTTTCCTTGTACATTAAGTTGAAGTAATATAAGATACTTGCGTTGGTGACTTTTGTTTTCTTGTCATTTGTTTTTTTACTAAGAGGTGTCGATTAAAAAAAATGTTGAATTGACCCTCATTTGCGAGATTCATACTGGAGGAAACCCAGTGACCACACACTGATGCCGACAGTGTGACTCAACCCTTGGAGGCAAGAGTAACGGTTGGATCTCTTGGTAGCAGGGTCGAGGCCTTACGATGTCATCCATGCCATGAATTAACTAATCATGATGGGATTGACTGTATTAGGAAAGGAACAGGGTTCATCCAGGGTATGAGACCGGATTTCACTTTTCGGCAAAGGAGAAATATTTGCAGCTTTGTCGTACGTTAATGAGGAAGGGGAAACCCTTCGTGTGGTCAGACAAATGTCATCAGAGCTTCCAGGAGCTGAGATAGAGGTTGACTAGTGCACCTATCTTGTGGTTGCCTGAGGAGGGAGTAGGGTACGTAGTCTACTGCGATGCATCAGGGACCGTGCTCGGATGTGTTCTGATGAAGGAATGGGCAGTGATCGCCTATGGATCACGTCAGTTGAGGCCGCATGAGCAGAACTACACTACCCGTGACCTGGAGTTAGCAGCAGTGGTCTTCGCTCTGAAGACATGTCAACATTACCTGATGGGCAAGCGCTTTACATTCTTTTCTGATCATTAGAGTCTCAGGTATATCTTTTCACAGAAGGACCTGAACCTGAGATAGCGGCGATGGCTCGAGTTCCTCTAGGACTATGACTTTGAGATAGTCTATACTCCTGGGAAGGGGAACGTAGTAGCCGTTGCCCTCAGCAGGAGGATGGGCATTCAGCTACATGAGGAGGCGATAGAGCAGCTAGCCTCTTTGCAGATATCCTTCGTGGATAGAGATGGAGCAGCCTTCCTTCAGTCTCTCATAGTCAACCCTCCACTACTGCAGTGGGTCAGAGAGGCACAGCATGAGGATGATGACTGTGAGACACGACATGCACAGATATCCTTGGGATAGGCACATGATGGTTTCTCCTTTGGAGTAGAGCACGACATCCATTTCAGAGGACGCACCATGGTACCAGTCTCTTTACGGGAGGAGGTGCTGAGAGAGTTTCACACTTCTACTTTGGCGGTACATCCAGGAGTGGCGAAGATGTACCAGGATCTCAGACGACCGCACTGGTGGCCGAGCATGAAGAAGGCTGTGGCAGAGTTCATTTCTCGATACCTCACCTGCCAGTAGGTGAAGGCAGAGCATCAGGTACCAGTAGGATTGGTACAGCCCTTGGAGGTCCCTGAGTGGAAGTGGGACGACATATCTATGAACTTCGTGACTGGACTTCCACGCACTTCCTGAGGACACGACTCCATCTGGGTCATTTTTGACCGACTCACCAAGTCGGCTCACTTCTTACCCATCAGAGAGCAGGTCTTAGTGGTGATCTTGAGACGTCTCTACGTTCAGGAGATTGTAAGGCTTCACGGTGTGCCATCATCTATCGTATCCGATCGAGATGCTCGCTTTACTTCCCGGCTTTGGAAGGGGTTACAAGAGGCGTTCTGGACACAGATACGTCTGAGCACAGCCTTTCACCCTCAGTCGGATGGTTATACGGAGAGGACCATTTAGACTCTTGAGGACATGCTCCGCGCATGGGTCCTCGACTTTGGTCATAGCTGGAAGGACCACCTACCCTTGGTGGAGTTTGCTGGACAGACCCTGGGGAGTCAGCACTGGTGGGACCAGAGATGGTCCAGACCACGACAGAGAATGTCCAGGTCATCCAGGAGGCGGAGGCCACTAGAGTTTGAGGATGGCGACCACGTCTTCTTACGGGTCTCACCTCGACGTGGTATACGAAGAATTGGACGAGGTGGCAAGTTATCTCCACGCTTCATCGGACCCTTCCAGGTCCTCAGCAGGATTGGCGAGGTGGCTTATCGCCTGGCTCTACCACCTCAGTTGCACCGGGTGCATGACGTCTTCCATGTGTCTCAGCTGAGGAGATACATGCACGACCCAACACACATCATTGACCATGGGGAGCTTGACGTTGACGGTGGGGCGACTTTTATAGAGGTCCCGGTAGAGATAGAGGATCGACAGGAGTGGGTCCTATGTGGGCGATCGATTCCTCTTGTGCGCATCAGATGGAAGCACGGGAACCTCCAGGGGAGCACATGGGAGCGGGAGGCTCAGATGCGTGCTCAGTACCCTCATTTGTTTCCCTAGTTTTTTATGTATCTATACGGGGACATAAAGCCCTGAGGTGGGAGTAATGTAAAGACCCGTAAAATTCAAGGGAAATTTTTTCTAAATTTTCTTTGGAATTTTACACGAGCGCGGTTTCGGACGGCACCTGATTCTGAGGCCTGGAGTGCCTGGAATCATTTTCCGAAGTTTGGATCGGGTAAGTTTAGTGAACGAACGAGCGGGAATTTCTAACTTTTGAACCGGTGCCCGGAATCAAATTCCAAGGGCACCGATGAACTCGCAGTGCCGATATTCGCTTTAGGAGACCTTTTCCGAGGTTGCGTTTTATACGGGACGAAAGTTAGTTTTTGGGAGAAATTATAAGAAGTTAAATAAAAATTTGGAAACACTTTTTATTTTTATTTTGTTGGTTAACTTCTCCCAAAGGGAGTTAAAGGTGGGACCCACATCCACTTAACCTCCCTTGGGAGGATTAAGTGTGGTGGGGCCCACACGTACCCCAACTCCTCATCTTCTCTCAAAACTCCCATATAACCCCCTTTAATTAATGTTTGACAACTTGGTTTAATTAATTAAGGTGGGTTGATTTGAATTTCAAACTTTTGAAATTCAAGTTAATGTTTGTGTAAATAAAATAATCCTTAGCTTATTTTATTTTGGTTAGCCATCCTAAGAGGATTTGGGAGTTCTTCCTTCTTCTTGAGCTTTGACGAAGAACGCTCAAGATTCGACGAAGAACAACGCTCCTCTCTTCTTCGTAGCCGGTTTGTTTCCGAAGATCGACGATGCCTTCCGTGTCAACGTAAGGGAACGTCGCTTCCTCCTCGGACTTCCTTCGTCGGCTTACGAAGATTCACCAACGACGTACCTCTTCAGACGTACCCCTTCTTCAACGGAATTGACAAACGATTACCGCGACGCCCGACCTCCGCGACGCTTGTCTTCAGGGGGTCGTTGACGATCATCGTTCTTGAACCGAGGTAGGGGTTTGATGTTGATTAATTATTTAATCTCGTTCTTGGTTCTAGCATGATAATCTGGTGGATAATTATTTAAGTGTTATCGTCTAACGAGAGGGGGGGGGGGGGTCGGACCGCAGAAACACTGCCGAATTCCCCCTCCTTTGTTTTTGATTATTCTTTTATATTCATGTGGATGAACGAGAAGGCGTGGTGCCGTCGCACCACGCGGGAATCACACGGCTATATTGCGCGGCGCCGTCGCGCCGCGCCGTGGAAGGATCATCATGAACGCGACGCCGTCGCGCCGCGTCGAAGAAAACCGAAGGCGTCGCGGCCGGAGCGGGGCCCCGGCGGTGGGGCGCGGTGCCGTCGCACAGCACCGAACGACGAAGGTCGCGGCCGGTTCCGGGCCGCGGTGGGACGAGAGGACTGGCGGCTAGCCGGGCCACCGGTGTCGGAAGCCGGAAGGGGACCGGCTTTGCCGGTCTAGTTAAAGAAGAACCGGCCGGCCAGGTGGGCCGGCCGGAAGGGGAAAAACCGGGGGAATTAAATTCCCCTGGCCAACATGAATACACCCCCCCCCAATTAAGAGGGGGGCCAGTTTCTTAAAGGGGGGCAGGCGGCCCCCCATTTCCCTCGAGGCAGGCCCCCACGTGGGGGGCCGATTTTCTCCAAAGGCACGGCTTGAGCCGCGCCGCCAGCATGGAGAGGCGGGGGCTCTGCCCCCCGCGTGTGGCACCGAGCGGCGCCAGGCCGCGCCGCCGCCGGCCGGGCCGCGCCGCCGGCCGGGCCGTGTCGGACCCGGGTCGGGTCGACCCGGTTCGGGCCGACCCAGGGGGGGTCAGGCTGGGTCGGCCCGGACCCGGACCCCCCGTTTTCGAATCAACTTCGGTATTTTGGACATAACCTGAGCTACGGACCTCCGAATAATGAACCGTCAGCGGTGATGCGATCCTTGGATCGCGACGGTCGATTCGGTATATCGCACTCAATGTTTCGGAATACTTTGAGTTCGGCCGGGTTGGTTCGTACACGAAACCAACCGGGCCCTCGGAGCAGAAACGCTCATATCATGAGCTACAGACGTCCGATTGACGTGCCGTCAGCTTTGTTGTGTTCCGATTAGTGAGACGGATCTTTTGGCATACTCCGCCCGAGGTTTGGACACAGGTGGAGTACGGTCGGGTTGGTTTTTTCTTAAAAACCAACCGGGCCCCTAGGACGAAAAAGCCAATAACTCTCAGACCAGGCGTTCGATCGACGCGCCGTCTGTTGCGTTGAGTTCCTGTTGACGATACGGAACGTTTGGATTCATCAACTCTGGACTTTGTGACAGTTGATGTATCAGCCTCTCGGCTCGTGGAGTGGACCCTCCCGAACAAGTATGTTGTGTGCGGGAACCCTAGTGCTGGCTGCGACTGTTATTGTTACTGCTACTGCTACTGCTACTGCTACTACTACTGCTACTGTGACTACGACGACGACAGTACAGAGATCCTCTGTGGATTCGATGATGACTACAGCACTCAGCGATCCTACATGGATCAGTGCTACAGGTCCTGTGTGGGTCCGATCCTGTGTGGGTCTTTGCGCTCAGCGGTCCTGTGTGAACAAGTGCCTACAGGTCTTGTGTGGGCCCGATCCTGTGTGGGACTTGTGCGGGGGTTAGTTACCTATCGATCCTTCGTGGGTCTGACGACTTAGATGGATCAGAGATCATCTTTATTGTCTTCCGAAGAAGTATACCTGTGTGAGCTAAATCAGCGCCTACAGGTCCTGTGTGGTCCTGATCCTGTGTGGGTCCTGTGCGGGGGTTAGTTACCTATCGATCCTTCGTGGGTCCGACGACTTAGATGGATCAGAGATCATCTTTATCGTGTTTCGAAGAAGTATACCTGTGTGAGCTGAATCCTATTTCTTTCCTGTGTAGATTGAGTTGTGCTATCCTGTGTGGATTTCATTTTGCTTTCTGGTGTGGAATACGTTTACTTTCCTGTGTGTACTGAGTTGTACTTGGGGTCGGAGGTTGGAGCGTATTGGAATTGATGACATAGGTATATGTATGAGCATATACCTAAGCATTGTCGGTTGTTACTTCGTGATTGTATCTTCCTTTGTGGTTTATCCTTTGTGGATTTTGGGAGACCTTCGAGGGTCTCGGGGTCCCTACTGAGTAGCTTATACTCACCCCTACACGGGCTATGCCCGCACTACGTTGTGTTGGTTGCAGACGACGGACAACGTTGATCTTGGCTGAGGCTTGCAGAGCAGGACGGTACCTGGAGGTGGACCACTGGGCAGGACGTACTCGGAGCGGACGGTGGGAACCGTGGAGCAGTGGACCTTTCTGTACCCACCCTTCAGGTGGGATCTCCAGTGGACAGCATGGTGTAGCAGCTTTTACTTTACAGTTGTTGTTTTCCCTTTCGAGTTGTACTTTACTTTAAGTTTGGGTTTGTATACTGGCCCATATACTTTTCCGCAATTCAGTTGTACACTATTTTTACTTAGTGTTTACTATTCCGCTTGCTTACTCTGTGGTGGTTGTTTACTTTTCAAAGGCAATGCCTTCCCTTTTTGTTGGGATTTACGTCTTGGTGCTAGTCTCCAGCCCCTGGCCTATGGAAGGAGTGCTTGGGGTAGTCACGGCACGGGTCCCGAGGGCGGGTTGTGACAAAGCTTTTTATCAGCTAGATATAAATGATTAGGGAATTTACATTTATGGTGATAAAATATAATCATTAAAAAATCTATTCGTAACTCCATAAATTCAATGCATAAAAAGTGTAGAGACCCAAAGCTTGACGTACATGGGGATTACATTAATTTTGTGGAATAATTAATACATAGAAAAACAAACACAAAAGGACCGTAATATTTTATTGTCTTTGGAAACTCAGAATATAATCTTCAAATCATGGAGAATGATAATCAACATCTCCCATAAAGATCATTCCCTTTTTTACCTAAATCCTTTATTTATATCCTGGGGAATAAAAAACATATTAAGGGGGAGCTAAAATGCTCAGTAAGGGTAATCATGGAGAAAATAAATCAAACCATACACATTTGAACTACAAAACATGATCATAAAGTTTAAAATTCAAATCATGAGTTGCGAAATAAATTTTGGAAATACGTAATGAATAGATCATAAAGGAACATCAATAATGATAAAATGGAAAGGGAATAAAAAATTTATTTGCGGAAAACCATTAAGCACATGATATGATTTCCATAGTAGCCAAAGAATTGCTGCCAAGACCATCTTAGTGGACAATGTCCCCTTCTGAATCGAGTTTACACCTCGTTCCAATCCTGTATCACTGAAAAAAATTTACTTACCATTCCATCCATGTTTATCTCAGGAGATATATATCATTACCCAATGCATCAGAGGTAGATATAGGTCCAACCAATCTCATAATGAAATAATTCTTACGTGTGACGCAACATAATCATATATCATTCATCATAACCCAAAGAATAAAATGGGTTTCATAAACATCATCCCATCATAACATAATACATATAAAACAAATGGATATTATTTCATCATAAGAAAAGTGAAACCATGAAAATCATAGAGACATTATACTTGAACCATACACATATGAAATAATGTCATCTTAGATGGAAAATGGTTTTGATCAAACACTTGAAATGAATTTTTGAGGAAAATATCCTTTCTTTTTCAAAAACATTTTATATTCACAAAATTCCTTGCATTTTTAAAAAGAATAATTTTTTAAAAAATAGTCATGAAATCTTGTAGAGTATGCTTCATAAAAATAAGGTGTTATAAAACCATAAAAATCAATTCATGCCGTATAATATAAAAAACATCATCCTCGTACTTTTGTCGGAAAAGTCAAAAAGTGCCACATATGGTAAACAAAAGAAATATTCCGTCCATAACATGTGGTAAAATTAAAAAATGGTTAAAATGTACGTTAAAACTACATGTATTTTTTTAGAAAATAGGGACATGGATGATTAATATAACCCCAGTAAATACTTATGAATAATCAATCTCGGATAAAAATTAGATTGGAATAGTTATCCCTTACCTTAGGTCTGATATGCTTCGTACATATCAGAAACTCATGTATAATGATTAAAATATTGTTATTGACTTATTACAGAATCATATTAATTGTTATGATATCACATACTATTCACTTATGACTTTATATTACCCATTCTTTTGTAAATTCCTTGTTAATGCAGCATTTTTGGTAAAATTGTTTTATTTATCGTACGCGTTTGGAGTTGTTGTTCTTGATATTATTATTACTTATATCATGATTTAATTATTTCCTGAATTTAAATCATTATTTATATATCATATATATTCTATATATATATATATATATAATAGATAGATAAATGAAATGAAATATACAGTTCATGGAGATGGTAGGCCGTACTTATGCATTAACACTGTTTTCATTTCCCAATAGAATTAAATAAAATTAAGTAAATGAAACATATATGTACATAAATATAGTATCATTTTTATATAATATATTTCATGATTATTTATTATATTTACTTTATAATCATACTCGAATGGTTAATCATGGAATATGAATCTCACCGCGTTTTTGGAGACGGTAGTCCGTATGTACGCACGAGCGATGATATCATTCCCATGATCGTGGAATTGTATTGAAGTGTATGTATAATATTACATAATCAAAATGTCTTTAAAATAATCATATATAGTTATTTATTTACACCATTATACCCATCCATGTATGGTGGTGGTGGAAAACAGATTACACTATTGCGTGGAGACGATATTCCGTACGTACGCACGATGATTTCATTTTTCGTAGGATGGATAGAGGATGAAATAGGGCTGTTTCATATTTATAATAACATATCAGTATATGAGTGATACTGATGCTATTAATTTATGATGAAACAAATAAATAAGAATAAGTAGAATAAAAAATAAATTGGAATGAATCGGTAAAGGATATTACCTCTTCTTTGACACGTCAATTCACAACCTCATATTAAGGCACTAGAGTTGGTCTTATGAGGAGACCCGAACCTCTATAATGTTTCTAACGAATTTTAGAAGGGAAATGGTTAGGGTTTGGCCATGTTTGAATTCTCAAAATTGTGTAAATAGAAGAGGAAGGAGGTTCCCTTTTATAAGGTAGTAGAGGGGCACCTCTAGAATCGTCAAAAATATTAATTTATATTAATTTGAAAACCCAGATAAAAACTTCCAAAATGACTCAAAATCCAAAAATAGAAGATATTGGGTTGTAATATCTTCCACCAATAAAATTTATACATGATGGTAATTTATTTTAAACATTATCAACTTCATTTATCCATATTTAATCTATTTAATTTTATTTGTGGTTATAAGATTATAAATTTTAAATTTTTTTAAATAATTACTTATGTGTTTTGAATTCTCAACAATTGGATCATTTATGAAATTTTTGACCATATAAATTTTAATTTATAATTTTTAAATATTTTTGTGATTTTTAAACAATTTTATAACTTGTTATTTTTATAAAATAACAATATTGTCAATTTTGACACAATTCATTTATTTGAATTTAAATAAAATCCACACAGAATATATGTCTAAATGAAAATCATTAATAGATTAATAAAATTTCATATTTATCTATTAAATTAGTGTATCACATTAAATAGTTCAAATAATATTTATTTTAAAAAATTTAAAACCATTTATTTGATATTTTAATCAATAATATAATTTCAACATCACTATGGTGTCACCTTTAATGATAATTATTTAATAGATAAATATTCTAAATAAATTTACATGATGTAGATAATTTCATTATATTTCTGGATACTATTCATTTTTTATGTTTCTTGTTGTTTATCAATAAATTAAAATTATTATACTTATAATATTTAAGAGAGTCACTTGTTGTCATGTTCTTTGGTTTTAATAATAACTAAGTTATTTTCATGGTAAAAAGCCCATAAAATTAATCTATTCCAACCCTTAGGTGATATAGGAATACTTTTAGTCATCCAATATAATTTTGGCAGGTTTTAGGGTAATTTTATAATCTTATTTTTACCCTTAATTACCCAATTTACCATTAACTACAGTTAAAAAATTACCGTAGATAATATTCATGATACAAAAAAAGGTAAACTATTAACATAATTTGGAACCACTGAATTAAAATATGAAATCCATTTTTCAAAATTCAAAATACCGAAGTTGGAGTAATTAATTGAAAATTCATCTCTTTGTTAAGAAAACAAGTTTTAAAAGTGAAAACATTTCCAAAGAATGAAATGTTTTTACTTATAAATTCAATTTAAAATTAATGGTATTGAAATTTATAATATTAAATGATAAAAATATATTATATTTATTCTTTAAAACCATTAAATATTATAATTTAACCTTATAAATTATTGTGATGAAAAAAGTTGGTTTTAATTAAAATAT
The DNA here is from genome assembly GCA_963277665.1 of Viscum album. Classification (NCBI taxonomy): domain Eukaryota; kingdom Viridiplantae; phylum Streptophyta; class Magnoliopsida; order Santalales; family Viscaceae; genus Viscum; species Viscum album. The sequence goes on from OY728157.1 coordinate 913,651,712, forward strand.
AGCGTGTTTTTACAATTCATTAAAATATAAAAGTATTCAGAATAATATGAAAAATTTATCCAAAGTAACATTTTATATCATGATTCCAAAAAAGAATTTTATTTTTTCATATTGAAATTATAAACCAATCAAAAACTAGATTCTATTGTGGGTGCGCCATCAAACGGCGACAAAAATGCATTTTCTAATAAATACTTATTTTACACGAAAAATTTATTTTGTTCACATACCATGTATTAGAAACTGTGTATAATGAATAATAATGTTATAAAATTCAAAATTTAGTTAATAATTTTCATAACGAATATGTCATAATATTATAATAATATATCATTGTTTAGTGAAACCCGGTATTGCGTACTACACATGCTATCGATGAAGGTCGTGATTGTGTGTAATGCAAGCCATGTCTGGAATGTGTGTGTGAAAGCTACATCTGGTGTTGAGTATAACATAGTCAAAATTTATTAAATTTATACATTAAAAAAATCTATACTTAATGTTGCGTAGAATAATTCCTTCAAAACAAACATGAAATTGTGTGTAACACGAGCCAATAATAGGGTTGCATAAACTGCAAGCTAATATGGTGTTGTGTATAGCGCAATCTAATTTTGGTTTAGTGTACTACACAAGTAATTTTTTAAATTAAAAAGAATAATTCTCAAATAAATTTGGGTTGTTACATTCTACCCCCCATAAAAATAATTTTGCCCTCGAAATTAATCGGGGATATAAATGGTTTACTACTTGAATGTTTCTTTAATAGAAACCCACATCATAAAAAGTAAAACAAAAACTTAACAATAAAAATGTGATGTATAAAACATAACTATTACCCAAATTTACACATCACTAGTTTTCCACATAGGAGAACATAGGTGAAAATACGGATATGGAAGAGAAATCTAACCATCATGTTCTGATGGAGAGTGGTAGTGAATATGGCTATGGAAAAGCCAATAATCACAAACCCATAAATTTGTGATGATCTATGGTATCATCTGATTTATCAGATATTAGTGCACTAGGACAACATTTTTGGATTTCAATATCATTTTCCCTAAAGTTGAAAAATTTTAAATAGAAGAAATACTTAGTTTATTTTGGTACAATCTAACTGTTGTTTGTTCCTTGAACAATTTCCAATTCATCTCTTAAAGAAATAATGTTTAATTTTTCTTCTCTGAAGTGTTAGAAGATCATTCGATAAAATTATAGGTCATTCAATCTATCTCAAACATAAGGTTATCAAAAGTAATATACATAAGTCCATATATGGTGAGATTAATCATATATGGTTCTTAAATGGATTTATACTTCATTAATCATACCTTTTTATAAAATAATACTATTTACTACTTACCAGGTACTTCCTTTAGGCTAGTGGTTTGGGATAACGGCATTTCACACTTCGGTTGTGGGTTCGATTCCCACAGCCTTGTCCGACGTGACATGTTGTCATTCCTCCTATGAGTTTTACTTTTTCTAAAACTACAGTATTATAACATTTCAAAGATAGTATCGAAAATATTTCTAGCCTTAAACAATTCAATCGGATGTCCATCTTAATCCATTCCAACCTTTAGGATAATTGAGAATACTTCTTCCCAATCATATTGTATTAAGAAAACGATTACTAGAAATATCATCAACCAAGCATGCGAATACCATCATTTATCATATGATACATCTTTTTGGTCACATTACAAACCTGTGAATACCATAATCATGTATTCCCTTGAAAGATGAATACCCATTTAACCTTAGTGAAAACATGAATTATGTCAAAAGATAAATCTTTCCACTTACCAAAATCCCAATAATTTCTATATACTAAATCCATGATATAACTTTGTCCTTCTATTAGTCACGAGCTCATTAATACTATCAAACATTTCATTTTCTCTTTATCCTTTCATTATGCACATATCATTTTCATTACAAAAATGTTTCAATCACTTTTCATGGTTACCAGTAAATTATTCTGATGGAAAACCACAATAGTCTAATACAGAAATATTCTAACATACCATAAAAGTACCTCAACAACATTATTCTTGAACACCAATACATAAACACATCAATCCATCATATTCAATTATTTTCATGGAATAAGTCCTTCCATGATTTAGATGTAACCTCTTTGGTCCGAGCATTGAGTTGGGTAATGCCCATGTTCTACACAGATAAGACACTGAACTCCATAATAGTCTGTCACTCTATGACCTTTCTCCCCATGCAAATAACATCTTCCCCTCCATTTGATGTATTCCTCAAGGTTCTTCTTCCCTTCGTTAGAAATCTAAATCTTCCATTCTCTATGCACCTCACCATAGGAACATGCATAAATGCACATCATCCTCGTACTTGATGAATTATGAATACCACTAAAGTTCAACTTGTTAATCATATATCGCGATGACTAATTCGATATAAAAACAATATCATTATTCCTCAGAATTAAGCAATTTTTTTTTATATTTACCAATTTTTCCATTGGATTCAATGTTCACACAATTATTTCTAGTTCCCTCCATTAACTAAAACAAAAAATCATGGTTTAAGAAAAGTTAAAATAATGCGGATCCACATAATCATAAAAAGTCACCTATGGGATGTCTAACTTATCACACATTCTTTAATCCATGACACCTTAGGTTCAACCTAGGTTAATAATGATCTTCAATATAATTCTAGGACATTAACCTATAGTTATACTAATCCTTAGTGACATCCCTAGACATTCATTAGAAAATTCTTCTAGGGATTTCACTAATTTTTTCGAATCCTAGTATTCAAAGGTTAACTAAACCTTTCCTATGATTCCAACTGTAGAGACCCAAAGCGTGATGTACATGGGGATAACATTAATTTTACAGAATACTTACTACATATAAAAAACAGACACAAGGACTGTAATAGTTTAGTGTCTTCGAAAACTTGGAATATAATATTCTAGTCGTGGAGAAAGATTTTCAACATCTTCCATAAAGATCTTCCCCTTTTTACCTAAAACCATTCTTTGTATCCTGGGGAATAGAAAACATATAAAGGGTGATCTCAAATGCTTAGTAAGGGTAAGAATAGAGAAAATATAATAAACCATATACATTTGAACTTCAGAACATGAACATATAGTTTAATCATATAAATCTTCAGTTGCGAAATAAATTGTGGCAATACATAATGCATAGATCATAAAAGAACATCAATCATGATAAAATAGCATGGTAATAAAACATTTAACTATTTCAAACCATTAATCACATAATATGATTTCCATAGTAGCCAAGGCATTGCTGAAAAGACCATCTTTGTGGACAAAGTCCCCTTCTGAATTGAGTTCACTTCTCATTCCAGTCCTGTATTACTGAACCAGATTTTCTTACCATCCTAGCCATGTATATCTCAAGAGATATATATCTTTACCCAATACATAGGAGGGAGATATAGGTCCCACCAATATTATAATGAAATCATTTTACATGTGCCACAACATAAAAATAAATCATTCATCAAAACCCAATGAATAATATGGGTTTCATAAACATCATCTCATCATAACATAATCCATATAAAAAATGGATATCATTTCATCATAAGAAAAGTGAAACCATTTAAATCATTGTGACATTATACTTGAAACATACACATCTGAAATAATTTCATCATAGATGGAAAATGGTTTTCATAAAACACATGAAATGAATTTTTGAGGAAAATATCCTTTCATCATCAAAAACAATTTTTTTCACAAAATTCCAAGCATTAAAAAAAAGGAATTTGTTGAAAATATTCAAGAAATCTTGTAGAGTAAGCTTCATGAAAATAAGGCGTTATAAAACCCTAAAAATCCATTCATGCCATATAAGTTAAAAAAATCCTCTTCATACTTTGGTCAGAAAAGTCAAAAAGTACCATGTATGGTAAACAAAAGAATGATTCCTTCCATAACATGTGGTAAAAGTAAAAAATGGGATAAAAGTAAATTAAACATACATGAAGCAATTTTTATAAAACAGGGTCATGGAGGATTAATATAACCCCAATAAATACTTACAAATAAACAATCTTAGATAAAAATGAGATTTAAAAAGTTATCCCTTACCTTAGGTCTGATATGCTTCGTGCGTATCCGAACCTCTGGTATTGCAATTTAAATATTTTCATTGACTTATTACAGAGTCATATTCATTGTTTTGATATCATATAGGGCTCACTGATGAGTTTATATTACTCGTTATTTTGTAAATTCCATGTTAAAGAAGTGTTTTGGGTAAAATTATTTTAATTATTGTACATGTTTGGACTTGTTGTTCTTGATATTAATATTACTAATATCCTTATTTAATTACTTCCAGAATTTAAATTATGATATATATATCATATATATTACATATATATAAATATATATATAATAGATTGATAAATGAAATGAAATACACTGTTCATATAGATCGTAGGCCGTACGTATGCATGAATGTTGTTTTTGTTTCCTTATTGATTTAAATGGAATTATGTAAATGAAGAATACATGTACATAAATGAATCTAACCACGTTTGTGGAGACGGTAGTCCATACGTATGCACAAGCGATGATATCATTCTCATGATAGCGGAATTGTTTTAAAGTGTAAGTATAATATGTTAGAATCAATATCAATTTAAAATAATCATATATAGTTATTTATTTACACCATTACACCAATCCAAGTAAGGTGCTGGTGAAAAACAATTTACACAACAGCGTGGATACTTTATTCCGTATGTACGCACACACAGTGATTTCATTTTCCATAAGATGGATAGAAGATGAAATAGAATTGTTTAATATTTATAATAACATATCAATATATTAATGATACTAATGTTCTTAATTTTTTATTAAACAAATAACCAAGAAGAAGTAGAAGAAGAAATAAGTTTAATAGAATCGGTAAAGGATATTACCTCTTCTTTGATGCGCCTCTTCATAGCCTCCTCTTAAGGCAATAGAGTTAGTCGTTTGAGGAGACGAGAATGAATATAATGTTTCTAGGGAAGTTGATAAGGGAAATGGGAAGGGTTTGGCTGAGCATGAAGGCTCAAAATTATGAAAATAGAAGATGGAGGAGGTTCCCTTTTATAAGGGAGGAGAGGGGCACCTTTGGAAACCTCAAAAATATTAATTGATAATAAATTCTAACCCCACTTAAAAAATAAAAAATGACTCAAATAAGAACATAGATGATATATGGTTGTAAAATCATCAAACTATCAAATTTTGACATGTTGGTAATTTATTTTAAACATTATCAACGCGATTTATCCTTATTTAATATATTTAGTTTTATTTGAGGTTATAAGATTCTAAATTTTAAATTGTTATAAATAATTACTTATGTGTTGTGAATTGTCTAAAATTAAATTATTTATGACATTTTAGACCATATAAATTTTAATTATTAATTGTTAAATATTTTTGTGATTCTTAAACAATTTTATATTATGTTATTTTCATAAAATAACAATAGTTTCAATTTTGACACTATTGATTTATTTGAATTTAAATAATATCCACACAGAAGATATGTTCAAAATAAAATATTTAATAGATTCATAATATTACATATTAATCTATAAAATTAGTGAAGAACATTAAATAGTTCATATAATATATATTTTAATATTTTTAAAACCATTTAATTGATATTTCAATCAATAAAATAATTTAAACATCACTATTGTGTCACCTTTAATGATAATTATTTAATCCATAAATGTTCTAAATAAATTCACATGATGTATATAATTTTATTATCTTTATTTATATTATTAATCTTTGTATTTTCATGATGTTTACCACTATATTAAAATTATTATATTTATAATATTTAAGAGAGTGACATGTTGTCACTTTCATTGTTTTTAATAATAAATAAATTATTTTCATGGTCAAAAGTGCAAAAAATTAATCTATTCTGACCCATAGGTGATATGGGTAGACTTTTAGTCATCCAATATAATTTTGGCAGGTGTTAGAGTAATTTTATAACCTTAATTTTACCCTTAATTACCTTATTTACCTTTAACTGTAGTAAATAAAAATTACCGTAGTTACTATTCATAATAACAAAAAAATAAAAGTAACCTATTTACATAATTTGAAACCACTGAATTCTAATATGGAATCCATTTTTCAAAATTAAAAACATAGAACTTGCAGTAATTAATTTAAAATTAATCCTTTAGTTAAGAAAATTTTATTTAAAAGTTAAAACATTTCCCAAGATTGAAATGATTTTACCTTTGAATTCATTGTAAAATTAATGGTAATGACATTAATTATATTAAATGGTAAAAATATATTCATTTTATACTTTAAAACCATTCATTATTATAATATAACCATATAAATTATTTTGATGAAAAAAGTTATTTTTAATTAAATTATATCGTGTTTTTACTATTCAATAAAATATGAAATTTATCAGAATAATATGAAAAATTTATCCAATTTAAATTGTTTTATCATGATTCCAAAGAATAATTTTAGTCTGTAAAATTTATCTTATAAACCTATCAAAAACTAGATTTAATGTGGGGTCTCCATCGAAAGGTGGCAAAACTGCAATTTTGGAAAAATATTGATTTTAAATGATTTTTTTTAATACCATGTTTTAGAAAATGTGTAAGATGAATAATAATGTTATAAAATTATAAATTTTTTCAATACTATTAATAACGTCTAGTTCATAATGTTATTATAATATATCATTGTTTATTGAAACTTGTTATTGCATACTACACACACTATCGAGAAAGGTCGTGATTGCATGTAATACAAGCCAAGTTAGGGATTCGTGTAGTGAAATCTCTGGTTGGTGTTGCGTATAACATAATCAAACCTTATTTAATTTATAAATTAAAAAAAATCTACACTTAATGATGCGTAGAATGATTCATCCAAAACAAACTTGAAATTGTGTGTAAAACGTGCCAAGAATAGTGTTGCGAATACTGTAATCTATTATGGTGTTGTGTATAGCACAAGATAATTTTTGTGTAGTGTAAAACACAAGAGATCAATGAAATTAAAGTGAATAATTCTCATAAAATCTCAAGTTGTTACAAAAATAGCACCAACAACCATGATATTTAGTTGGTTAATATCCTGAACATTTTAAAATAACACTAATATTATAATATATATAAAAACATGTTATTTTATTCCCCTTCATCCTAAATTATATTAAATAAAATAATTTAACATTTCTATAATAGCTTCATCTATGTTATAATAAATTCTAAAAATTATAAATTCCGTCCATATGATACAAGTTATGTGGAATTATGGAATCCCACATATATAAAATAAAACATATTTACACAATAATTTGGAATTAATAATCCGAGGTACACACAAAGGAAATATCCAAAAAAAATGAGTCTATATCTAACTACAACAATAGTTTCCAACAAATAAATGGGAAAATTCCATAGAATCATTGATCTCATGAAAAAAATATGGATATAATGAAGAATTATATCTACATTGAAATGATTAGAATCAAACTAGTGTGAATTTATATGGCCATAAGTTACCATTAATGGTGGATATCATATAAAACATGTGGAATTACCATTTAAAAATAATCATACTTTTATGAAATGGATGATAAAATTCGACACATTTAAAAAATATTTCAATTCAATTAATTTATTATTCAAACCCATTTTTAATAAAAAACGAAATGATTATTAAATAATTTAAATTTTAGAATATGAAGATCATTGTATTGTTTACTGCAACTATCAGTGTCTACCAATTTAATATATCATATAGTGAAACCATCAGTATGATACCATCACCTTCTAATTCTCGTTTTCGACATTCATGTTCTTATAATAGTTTTCTACCGTCATAGACTACCTATTAGTGATAATCGGAGTGATCTACTATTAAGTGCTACAATGAACCTCCAAAATGCCACCAAACTATTCCATTCAAAGCCTGGTCACCAATGGACATCACTCAAAAACCTAAATTATGTAATTTCACTCAATTTAATTTTATTTATTGTATATTCGAAATTAATGGATATATAAAATATATATTTTATTAGAAATTGATAAAAAACCTGAAACATTGTTTAAATGAAAAAATCATTTCCTCGAGTCTTGAATCATTTCATAATTTTTTTTACCATCCTGTGAAAATAAATTAAAAATTTTTTTTCTTAAAAACATTTTTCATCATCATTTTAATAATTTTAATGAATATTTTTCTTTTATTATATTATTTTATTTTTTTAATCAATATGTTTAATTAAATTTGGTAATTATATATATATTTGTTTTTAATAAGTAATGTGAATTTTGAGTATCTATATAGATAAAAAATACTTATCAATTAATTAGATATGATTTATAAGATTCATGGTATATTTTTTATATTGTTATATTAAAAATGAAGGTCAATAGTTAAATAAATTGGCATATTTGTATTATTAATCTATGTTAATCTTATTTTTGATGGTTTAGAAATTACATGAATGATCAATTTTATTTCAATTTTTATATAGGATATTTTACCTTTATATACTTATTATTTCACTTTAATTCGACATCATTATATAATAATACATATATTTATTTTCTCATTATTACTCTTGAAAAAAATGTTTAAATATCATTCGTGATGGGGTTATAACAAACCCGATTATGAAAATATTTATAAAGTTTAACGAGTAATAAAATAGTTTTATAGATATAATATACTTTTTTGTAAAATTTAAATGATTTAAAATATTTTTTATGAAAATAATTAATCATATTCCTGATGTTTTTGTTAAATTATATGAAATAAATTTATGATTGTGATGTTATTATAGAGAAATTATGTCAGTATTATAGATTGTTGCAATAATATTCTCCAACGGTGATTTATTTTTGACATTAGTCGTGAATTTGATAAATATAAATTTCATTAACTTTAATAAATTAATAAATATAATATTTATATATTCAATCAATTTTTATAAGCATCAATTTAATGTGTTGATGATAAATTAAATATAGGATTCAGGATTCCATTAGTCTGTACATAACAGATAAATATTATCCTTATTAAATTAATGAATGGGATGCATAAAATATATTTTAATTCATATAATTTTTTCAAATAATAATTATTATTATTGAATTAATTTAGGATCCATAATATTGATTTCTATGTGTTTGAATATCATTAACCAACCTAATATACCCCTAACACTATATGTAGAGAATTGACATGGCAAGGCATGAAGGCGATTCAAGATCACTATGTGATAGAAAAAACTACATTGGCAGCCTAAATCAAATAATTAAAACATTTTTCCAATATATCATTCAACAGAATATAATTAAACATCATGTATAACATATAAGTCATTATTCAGAATCCAAAAATTAAACATGTCATAAATTAATATGTATAACATATAAACAAAATATGATATAGAAATAAAAAATTACATATAAATATAGTAATAAAATGATACAACCTAAATCCAAAATGTATCATGAATATATAAAAATATATTTGTGATATGATTGTAAATATCCCACCGGTTCTCCATTATCTGTTATCCACGACCAGAAATAAATAATAAATTGTAATTTATATATGAAAAAATTCATTTGTGCTTGTTTTATAAATCAATTTCTACATACACTAATTTTATGTTTGATATATGTATGAAAAAATGTATTTTGGGTCCCACTAAAAATTTCAGGAATAATAATTTTTTGAAAAAAATATGCATTGTGGATTGAAATCAAATTAATTTGACGTATTCTTTGGGAATTTTAAAATAAAAGAGGATGATGATTTAAATAAAAATTCCATCACCAATAACTTTGGAATCCCAATGGTATCTATGGTTGTGCCTCATCCTAGGATCTTATTAAACATTATGATCAAACCACTCACAATCATAACAATACATGATATTCTTGGAACAAATAAAATAGACTATTATAAGTAACAACATATTTAATAGAGTGTTTTTAGTTAGAATGTTTTAATATTATAATGTCTTTTGAGGAAAGACCTTTTCAATGTGAAATAATCCTAGCAATCATTCATTGTTATTCACGGAAAATATCTATTATCAAATATTTAAATATTTTCAGATATAACGTACATTCCATCCCTTGAATATATTAATCAAATTTCCATATCACTTCTAACAATATTAAATAGTACATAGTATGAAAATAAAAAAACATAGACCAATGTATCTACAAATATATTTTCATATCTCAAAATAATAAAAAACTGCCTTACATTAACAAGACAATGTTAAAATAATAATTATATAGAACTACATGAATCCACACATCATTAATTCTTGAAAATTACAAGAATCTATTAGTATCGGGAAGCATCATAGAAGGAATAACCTACAGAAGGAAGAGGAATCTATTAAGATTATGTTGGATAACATACATATCAATTTAATTAGACTATAATATTCAATTTCTGTTAATAAGATGTATACCCAATAATCAACGGATGAATATAAATAATGAAGAGAATTGTTATCCAATAATATTATTTGATGAACATTATGATAATTGCATTAGAAATATGGGCCATGGTTGGAAGAGGATGAGGGTTATGGATTTAAGGATATAAAATCTTTTTACTGGTGAATAAGGATGAAATGAATTAAGAAATGTATCTAATATGATGTTATTCAGACATAATTTTTTAATAGACCACTTATTTCTTCTTTACAATATTCCATGGTACGTTCTATTATTAATGGTCAGCTCTAACACACCTTGGATGTTATTTTTCTTGTCCATTTATTTACGAAAAAACATGAACCAATATTAAATTAAATCATTTTATGCCATCCAAAAATATTTTCATGACTATCAACATTGTGTTTTTTAAGTCTTTATGAACCTTTTCCATACCACCACATTCTAAAAAAATATATATCTCAACTGAAAAATACACTTAGATTATTTGTAATGAATGAGTTAACAAATTATGAAGAAAATAAAAAAATAATATATTAGGTATGAATTTTATCATATAAATATTAAATATAGTCAATAGAAATTATATAAGGGTAGTTGATAAGGAAAAAATGGGAGCACTAATCCTTTGCAAATTACACCATCTCCCATATATCATGAGATTAGTACGTGTTTTTAAAAAAAAATCTAATTGGATATATTTTCCCAAAATGTCATTCACCTATGAGTCAAAAATTTTAATAATAATCTATATCATTGAATCATCATGCTATAAGAATATATATTCCAAATTCAATACATGGTAGGTGTCAATATTTTATTTATTTATTTATTCCCCTACTTCACAATTCATCAGTGACCAATCCAAAGCCACACATTTCGAAGCACATTGTCCAAAAATGAAAACTCGAAGGGGTTATAAAAAATATATTCATAAGACTTGTGGTGACTCCATTTCATCACTATTTATTCCATGATGACCAATATATTGATCATAATAAATTTCAAATTTAGTACTTGGAATAATGATTTATGCCTCCACTCTATACAAAATTTGGGATGTCAAAATGAATTACCATACAAAAAATTATCCATGATGATAAATAACTAGTAAGTGGTATAATATGAATATTTAAATGGAACTAAATTATTACTCCCTAATCCACACAAATCCATTTCATAATTTTCAAGAATATCCTCTTGTATTTTGATGTCATTCACTATATGGTGATCAGTCTATAGATATAATGATGGACAATTCGTGAACTAGGTTTCAAGACCTACAATAGTCCATTAGAGAAGTCAAAACAGAAATGAAATTATCTACCATAGAACAGAATAAATAAAACATTTTGAAATATAATGATACCCATATAAGAAAAAATCTGAATATAGATCCCATTTTCATGTCTATATTAGTAATTTAATGGAAGGAATTTATTTTTCAATCAACCATAACCGATAAAATATTCATTCCCCATGGTTTTTGAGGATCCGGATTTAAATATCCATCAAAACATCACCCCATAAAAATTAATTTATGGGATGTTGATGTTGGAGGTATGAAGTATTATAATTTTAAGTCATTATATATTGACAAATAAAACACTAAAAAAATCTCAATCATGTCCCATATTATAATAGGCCATAAGAATCACTACATTTTATCTATGTAATTCTTTCTAATTCAGTTTAAACCAAAACTATAATATTGATTATAATATTTTATTACCATATTAAATTTATAAAAATGTATAACATAATGGACACAAAAAACTGAACCATTGGGATGCTATTATCACTCATTGATGGACTCCCAATAATTTAATTTTTTTTCTAATTTTATGTTATTTTGAATCGCTTTTGTATATCAAAAAATAATCTCACAAAGGTAATGATTCATTCTAATACAAGTATAAAATATTATCTCCATTTCTTCTGACACATACAGATTCATATGAGATGACATTTCTATAAAACATCATTCAATGTGGACACCAAGAGGGGCTAAGAGGGAAAATCTGAATATGGTCATTAGAAACCACAATTCCTTTTCCTAGCATATAGATGGTGTAAAAATTTAATCCTAGAATATATTATATCCAAATCCATTGCATTACTATAAAATATATATAGTATTAAATGAATCTTATGATTTTATCAGCATAATAGATCAAGGACCTTATACTAATGAGGAAGTATTTTCATAACATTAGCTAACATTCAAAAACATTGATTTCATGGTCGTTGGATTTGAATTTATTTTCTTATGGAATGAGTTGTTATGATCTATATTCTACCACATGACCCCATTACATAAGTAATCACCCCATTACCACAACAATGTTAATATGAAAAAACTATATAATCATGACTAACCTCGTGTATGATTTTAATTGGTTATGTTGTCATCTTCTTTGTTTATTGATTGACAGACACCTCCCCCTGTAGTCTATATAATAACATCAAAATTTTCTGGGTTAGAGAAATCAAGGGTGATTTTATAAAAGAGTATTCAAAAGTGAATCTCCATATGAATCCATCTAATCCTAATAATCATATAATCATTAAATCATTTCTAGGGTCTTCCTAAGATATCTTGACCGACAACATATTATGATGGTCTGAGATACCATGTTTTGAAATTAACTTCCAAATATAAATTATATATCTATCTATAATAATAGTTCGTTAACATGTTAGAGTGGTGGTGATCATGAAATGTGATGAAAAAATCATCTGTGCAAATTTTCCGATCATTTAACTTATAATAAACAATAATTTTAAACAAAAACCTAAATCTATGTGTCGAGGAATAGATAGAATAATCGGAAAAATATTACCTCTATTATCAAGTGATAATTTATAATGAAATAAAAGATTCATTAGGAATGAGATTTGGATATACATACTTTGTAATGCATTCATAGGCATGTTAGAAACTATCACCAAAATCTGGTTATTTATTGATCAAAGGGAAATCTCAAATACCCATGTCATTCATATTAATTATTCAAAATGTTCATAAATATAGGTTATGGGGTTCAGATTCATTAGTGACATTATGTAAAATTTACGTTATTAGCTACACATGAAATATGTATTATCGCCCTTTTTAGATTAAAAAATATCAACAGTGACACATATGGACATAATAATCTAGATTAATCGGTTACCATAAATTCCATCCATATGAATATTTATCTCCTTGAACACAGCATGGTCCATTCAATATTAAGAGATTGATATCAATTTCCACCGTAATAGTATATTTTTTTGTGAATTCCATATTCACCTCAATACGAAACCTAGATAATTTTTTGGGGAATACCAATTAAAATCCCATGTCCATAGGATATAAAAATATTTATTTTTATTTATAATTGTCATATATTTGAGTTGAAACATGATGATAATTTTTACCATTTTGTGGATGTGAAAATCCCACCCAACTAGTTTATATTTCTTATTCTCCCTAGAATACATGAGTTATCCTACTATGGATGGTGAAATTCATATATTTTTTTAGTAATAGATATGATAATTATATAACATTAACCATTGTATCCATATTATAAAATAAAATTGTAACTTTTGAAGAAAATAATGTAATATAGAAACTAAATATATAAAATATTTATCACATAAGGAATGAAAAAAATTTATTTTAATAAATCTATGAGGTATGTTTATTTCCTACATATAGGGTCTGATATCTGTTTTGATTTTATAAAATCCCATAACAACCATAGATTAAAAATACTTATAAAAACCTATAAGAAGTAATTTTTTTAGATAAATATATAAATAATAATAATAAAAATAAATATAAAGGTAACTAGAATGTTTTCCATATGTGCTCGATCCTTATTAGGAAACTGCATCACTCCGAATGAGCCTATGGTCACCCACCAGGATTGGGTTTGATATATACCAACATATACAACCATGAGAAACATCTCCTAACCCAAAACCCGTGAGGATGTGAACGTAGTGTATGAGAGACATTTTACTACATCATGTATATATTGTGGAAAAAGATCTCACATAACAGAAAAATGTATAATTTGATAAATAAATATGAATATATTTCTAGAAATATAAACAAATGATTATCTATAGGTGCCACTTGACATGATATATCTCCAACACCAAGCTTCCCAAAAATATGAAAAAATAATAGACCTAATTATAATAGGTGATAATGTTCATGGTTGATAACTAAAATTATTTCCTTTTCCCTGTCCTTACTCTTCATTATTCCTATTATCTTCTATAGAATATGTCCCATCTTCATTAGTAAAAGGTTATTCTCAAATCATCCTAAAAATACAAGTCTTGTTTATCTCCATCATTATGGCTTGATTAATATCCATTTTATATATAATGATCATCAACATAATGTCCTAGGGCCAAAATTCATTTTTTAATCCCATATCAAAGATAATATATTTTAACCACTCCTTATAAAAAATATAATCAGAAAAAACCACTAATTTTGTAAAACAATTTAAATTATCCATTGGGGACCATGTTTCCTTCTAATGTCACAAATAATACTATTATCTATTTAATGATTTTTTTGTTATAAAACTATCGATTAATGAATACATTAAATTATATTTACTCTATATTATCATGATGCATCTACTAAATAACCAATTACACTCGTATTGATATATCTATCAATCATTTGGATGTCATACAATAAATATATGGAATTTGAGGTTGAAAATAAATAATTTATTCACTGAGTCTTCCCTATGTAATCATTGGCTTCCTGAGGGTTATTTCAAACCTTAACTAAGGGAGCCTTATGCTTGAGTAATTCATTGTATCAATCATTTTTATGATTTCATTGAATTTAATTATCTTGAGAAGGAGCACAAAAAATCCAATAATCCATAATTTTAATATGCATCACCACTTCATAAATAATATTCTAATTAATAACTGAAGAATCATATACATTTTTTTCTACGACAACATTCTATAATTTCTTATGTCACATTAAAATTTACTAGTTATACATGTAATTAATAAGAGGTAATTCCATAGAAAACTAAAATAATTATCCATTAAAATATTTCACAATGATTCTCCAAATAGAAAATAACAACATATTGGGAAACAGTTCGAACCCCCTTGGAAAATTAAGACATGAACGATTTATATCCCATACAAAATATCCATTGAATATTTTTAAAATAATAAAAATAAAAACCACATTTCACAAATTACCTTGGTATCATGGGGGGTATTAAAAATGGTGTGGAAAAAATGACTTCCATACCCAATAATGCAACAAAAACTATCCTTCCCCTTTTTGATCAACATTAAAAATAGTATATTCAGACAAGAATCATGTCATTGATAGTATTTTTTTCGAGTTACTACATATGAAACAATTTAAATAGGATAATTATACAATATATTGATTAGAAAAAAAGGTAGGTCAAAATCCCCATGAGATAATAGAAGTTCATATGAAACAAAAAACATATTGTGGTGAAAAATTTCATAACATATCGAATAATAATATATAAATAAATATCTATGAGAAAATAATCACATGTATACAGAAATACTAACCATTCATTGAATAAACAACCTTTTGTCATTTAAAATAAAAATATAGTATAAAAATACTCTTTATTTAGTGGAATATAAAATAAAAAATAAAAAGAAAACAAATTAAAAAATGTTACCCAACTCTGTGTGGAATGGGGGTAATTCACAATCATTGTCACCAATATCCCACAAACATGTTCTACAATAAAGTGTTACAATTTACAATAAACAATACCTTTAATTTTTATGTTTCTAAAAAATGATAGTCAATATACACACAATTTTTATGTCATTGCTTAAAAACATAATTTTTCTCACCAATAATTAAATAAATATCAATTGTTTGGAAAAATTAAACTCTGTAGTTTTTAAAAATACTTATTAGATACTATATTATATAATTTTAACATTACCATATGAAGAATTATTAATAAGTAAATCCAAAAATATTCACAACGACAATCTTTTTGTAACTATGGTAGAGTCTCGTTCAGGGACCCATTCACCCATAAAAATCAAAAGACTAACAATCATTTCCATTCATTAAAATATATTCGGGAGAAATCCAATTCCACAATGGTAACCCAATCCATTATATTAATTTTTTAGTGATGTTCTATAGAATAAATTATTATATGGTGGGAAATTTTTATTTGATACATTTCATCTTCATCATAACTAAGAACTCAGTTATCCCAAATTGTATTCATAAATTTAATCAATTAAATTTCGAGTTTAGATTCATCCATTGATGGAAGCACAAAAATTTACCAAGCTTCTTGAAAAAAATATTATAAATTTTAAAATTCAAAAAAAATATCCCACAAATATAACAAAAATTATAAATTTTTTCCAAATAAATTAACAATTGATTCTTCGATTTTATTCATCCACTTTAATAATTAATTACGTTAAAAAACATGAATCCACATTCATTTAATACTTTAAACTGATAATATAATGTTATTTGATATTTGAATGTATGGATTAAGGCCACATTGAATAAAAATTAATCAATAAAAATTATTTATAACCAAATATTTATTAGATATGATATAAACTAAGCAAGAATAGTAATGGTAAATTATAAACTCCATTATTAAGGGATGAATAAAAAATAAGGTTATTATGAGTTACATACATAATGATATCATGATAAAAATGAAAAATATTATTCTAGAAATCCACAAGGGGTGTTAGAGGAGAGTCCTTGTTCTAAGAGAATGGAAATCAAGATGGAAGGAATAAATTAGATATTGTTTGATGAATCAGAACAAGGTACCATCTAAACATGAACATTATTTATTCCTCCATTTACCTTAATGAACTTCTACATCCCAACAATAAGAAACTACTTATATGGAATCAGAGGAAATAAGATCAAACATATTTTTTCCATATAATATTCAATAAATAAAAATAATATAAAATATATATAATCTCCACCAACATGAGATATGGTAAAAGCTCATAAAATAAATTAATAATAAATTAAAAATAAAAAAATACAATAATTATGAATATACGAATATACATAAAGCCATAAATAAAGTAGGCTAAAGTAGACGATTCAACCCCTACCACAACAGAAATTAATATCAAACACCAAACCACTCTGATGATTTACTATATAGACTCTAATATCCTTCGATCCAATATGTAATTTTCAAGACTCAATAAATACAAATGATAAAACCCCATGTTAACTAAAACCTACATTAAATAAAATATATCCATGTTTTAAACATTCGAGTGGGTCACTATATACAAAATAAAACTAGTAAACTTAAATTATATCAATGAAATTATAAATTCAAATAAATAATAATAATATAAATTTTTCATTTATAATAGCATGATGTAAAAAACAAGACATCGATTTATTTATAAAAATATTTTTATTGAATTTAATTAAATGAAAATAATTAAGTGATTATTTTCCACTAACTGAATATATTTTTCATAACTAATTAATTATATTCTCAGTTTAAAATAACTTCATAAAAACAACATTTCATAAAAACCATTAAACAGTCTATGAATGTTTAAATTTTCTACAGTTTTCAAAAAAAATCGAGAAATCTCAATTCTCAAGAAACTATAAATATAAGACAAATTGATTTTAATAAACCTACACACAATAAAATTCTAAAAAATACTCATTTCATGTTTAATATCATGAAATTTAGAAATATCATAATAATATTAATATTTTCATTAAGGAAAATAGATTTCATTGCGAGGAAAAAATATTTTTAAATGCATACAATAACCTCCCTTTAAAAACCCTTATTCCAAAACACATTAATAATAATTTTTAATAACATTTTAATGTAATCAATAAAATAATTAGAAGGAATGAACACAAATAGAAACCCTGATATCATTGAAAAATGTAATATTAAAATGGAATATAAGGCCCCAGCCTTAAACATTACTTAATATTGAATTAAATAACTAATTCACATTAAGGATCTTTTCAGGTTTAGTGTTTTAGAGAATTAGGACATAACTATTACATCTCAAAAGATTACAAAGTAGTCGCTTCTACTAAATACCATAAAATAAAAACTCTTAAAAAGAAACATGTATAGTTCCATGTTTTAGGTAGCATAAATTTCCCTTGATCCCATCCTAGACCCTATTCCACGCTAAGTCCTGTGAAAAACATTTCAAAAACATGGGATGAGCATAAGAAGCTCAATAAGGGATACACAAAGAATGAAAAATTTTAGTTTTTCAAAACAACAAGTAAACCATGAATACTTTATCAATGTAATACTTTTCACCTTCATGAAGTAGTAAAAACTCTTCATTGAAAAAAAAATTATCATTACTTACCATTTTGTAACCAAAGGATTACCATAAAACCCATATAAAGAACACATAACATATATAAAGGTAACTTGGGACATAAACATACTTATGTGGAATAACCATACGGTCTACTTCCACACATATCACTTAATGGACTAGCCATACGGCCAATTTCCATACATACTTAATGGAATAGCCATACGGCCGACTTCAATACCCAATGCATTAGAGGTTATAACGTAACCACCCGTCCTGGTATTCACGGCACCACCCTTCTTATGGTTTATAACGTAACCACCCGTTAAAATGTCCAAGTACCAATATAAAATCATAAAACATAAAACCAATATAAAGGAATGATAACATTTCCACATCACAACATATCATAATAGAATCCTTTATCAAAACCATTTTCAAAACCATTTAAAACATTTAATAAAGAGATTTTTGAATCAAAGTGTCCCATACCACCTTGAAGCTTAAAATTTTAAACCATTAATATCCATATAAATAATTCCTTAAAAACATTTTCAAAACATGGATATTAATAAGAACAAATAATTGAAACATTTAAAATGACATTTTGGTTAAAGGGGTTTTACAAAAATTAGAGACACTTGAATACAATAATTAAGGAATAACATTTAGTCATAACTTTATAATATCATGAGAATAAATGGATTCATGATATAATATTCCAAAGGACATCATATACACCATATAAGAGTGAATTGGTGCATAACAACAATGAACCCTCAATAGAAATGTCAAATGTGATGAAATCCCATATAAAGAAGGTATCCTTAAATTAAGGACAAATCAATCTCAAAAATATGTGTGACAAATATAAATACACCCAATATAAGTGGATATTAAGTGTAAAACAATAAAAGGTCTTTCACACATATTCAATGGATGACATATTCAACGACTACAAGTTGAACCCAAAGAAATCGAAATTGGGTTAAAAAGTTCCCTTAACAGCCTAACGGCATCACATCAAAATGAGTTGATGAGAGATAAAAAGTGTATCTCATCACTTGGACATAAAATTTACATCAATAAGGATATATGAGAACATATCCCAACATAAAAATATGTAAATTAAAAGACCCAATAAAAGAAGTCTTTTAAAAAAGAGGAGGGTGAAAGGTTCCCTTACCGACTTGGGTATCTTTCAAAACAGACACCCCATGAAATAAAGACAATATATCATTGATGTAAATACTCATAAACGAAAGTATATTACACAAAGTGTAGAATAATGGGCAGTAAATACACCACTTAATGGAATTTGTGGCAAATGTAGCATAAATCTCACTGGAATATAAGTGAGATGAAAAATCCCTTATGAAAACTCGGCAGCCTAACGGCGCCACATGAAACTTCCGAATATGGATTGATGAGATCAAATAGGGTATCTCATCACATTAAAATAAAATTTACAGCAAGAGGAATATAGAAGAACATCCCCCAACATTACAAGGAGGAGTTTAAAAGAAGTGACAGAAAGGAGAGTACTTAAAAAGAAAGAGAGAGGTTAGATCTCTTATGAAAGATCGGCAGCCTAACGACGCCACTCAAAACTTCCAAAATGGATTGATGAGAGAGAATAGGGTCTCTCATCACATGAACATAAAAATTACTGAAATTGTAATATAAAATATCATCCCAATAACAAGAAATATTAGCTTTAAAAGGAATGACATAAAAGTGTGTACTTAAAAAGAAAGAGAGGAGTAGGATCCCTTTCCTCGGGTCCGACTTGACTCGATCGTTCTTTAATATCCTGAATAATAAACTTGAGTTAATTTATACTTGATTAAGAAAATTTTTCAAGATTATTGTTCCTTTTATATCACATATTTACATGTTATAAACATTATGTAATCATTAAGTTAATAATGATTGTTTTGTCGATATTTGGTTCTTAAGTCGAAAGTGGACTTCTTACAATTACATGTTGTTCATGTGGCCAAATTTTTATTATATCCGGAATTGTATTCATGATTTAGATATCATATATTTCATATATATCCAGTACATTCATGCATTTATAACATTACATAATCATTTAGAGGTAAGAAATGAAATGCACCGTTCATGGAGACGGTAAGCCGTACGTACGCATGAACGCTACTTTCATTTCTATTTCATATTTTATAGAATGGAATAATAATGATATAAAGTTATATTATAATTCCAGTATAATATCATATATAATATCATAGTTCCATCCTTTATACATCCCACATATGGTATTTAACGAATCAAATAACTTTGAGGGGGTGGTAGTCCGCACTTCCGTAATTGAAGATATCGCGTTTACCCGTAATGGAAACCATAAAGGTATGCCCAAAATGAAAAAAACAGAATCTTAAGGAAAACATAAACATATTATATATCATATATAATAATAGTGACATCATAATGGCCACCTTTTAAGGTGTTAAATGAGTATTGAACAATCATCGTTTCGGGAGGCAGAATTTCGCCAACCACGGAAACCGTATGTTCTTTAACCATTTGATGTAGTTGTGTGAGAGTGTAGCTCGAATAAATCTTATAAAAACATCCTAGTATATTTAAGATACTGGTGTTGTTACAAAAGAAGTAAATAAAAAGAGTTTTGGGGGTCGGAGAAGCAAAATAAAACAAATGAACACGAGAGAATGAATTACCTTTAAAAGTGTAACTTTTTTTGATTTGAGCCTAAAGGCTTCCTTTGAAAGGATTCTACCCAAAGTGAATCCTATAGAATGAGGAGAGGTATGTGGAGAGAGTAAAGGGGCAGGGTATGGCCGAGACAAAGGCTTGAGGAGTGTGTGAAATGATGTAGAGGTGGGGGCCTTTTATAAGAGGAGAGGAGGGGCACCTTTGGAAAGTAAGAAATATTACTTTATTTGAAAATATGTTTCGGTTTCAAAAGGTCCCACATTGATATAATTCGTGGATAAGGTGTAAAGGGTTCTAAATCCACCCATCCAATATGTTTTTGACATGTGTAGTTCATAGATTTTACATTATCTTTCCATTTTATTTAAATCGTTAAATAATGAGGTCATCGCTGCATCATTATTATGTCATAAATAATATAATTTATTTAGTGTCTAAAATTTATAAAACAAATACTATTATGTAGTAAATCTTTTTATCTTTCCAATGACTATTTATAATCAAAAATAGGATCTTTATAACCCTATGTAAAAATTGTTTTCGTAAAAAATATGATGTTTGTGTCATTTTTACTTTTACATTAAATAAAAAGTTATTTATGTCATTTCCAAACCAAAGTGGCTCCATGGGGTCCTCAAGTAGACCCATGGCTTGTCTTGGTCGGCCATGACACAACCAATGAGGGTAGTACATGTGTCAAGCTCATCTTATTTTATTAAAGCATTATTTTTACCTTAAACTACACTAATTACCACTAATCACGATTAAAAACTTAATAAGTTACTATTCACCAGAAAATTATTTTCATCCCATTGAACCACATTTTACTTCTTAATGACAACCATTTATGTCGGATTTTTGAAATTCAAAACACAAAGATGGAAAAATTTCATTTAAACGGAAAAATCCGTTTTTATAAGTACCACTTAGTGGTTTCACTATTCATCCAAAATTGATGTTTTTCAGAAAAATACCAAAAATTCACCATAAGATATATTTGATATTCCGAATTAAAAAATGAAGTCTATTTTATAAAATTAAAAACATATAAGTCAGATTAATTAATTTAATAATTAATTTCCGCTGTCAGAGCAAATAGCGTGTTTTTATGAAACAATAAGTATAAAAAGATTGACACTGGTTTAAGTCTGATTTCAAAGTGAAATTAATTCCAACGACCACTATTGGATTTAATGGTAAAAATATAATCAAATTTCACTTTAAAACCAATTCAAAAGATAATCTAATCATATAAATAAATTAGATTAAAAAGAGGGTTTGAATTAAAATACAACATTTTACATTATTCATTAAAAAAATGAACATTATCGGAAAGATACAAAAAATTTACTCAAAGTAAATTTTGATGTCCCGATTCTTAATAAGAGTTTTATTTGGTCCAAAATAATGTTTAAGAGTGAACAAAACTATATTTAATGATGTTTCAACATCAAAAGGTGATAAGTGAACCTTTAGTGAAAACTAGGGCATATACGCCTAAAATTGAATTCTTTCCGTATTTTAAGCCTCTATCCTTTATGGATAAATGTAAAAACATTTAAAAACATATATAATCATATTTTAGTTATTTATATCCATTCCCATCATTACAATGGCTACATGTTAACTACCATTTAAAATAATATTATTTTATTATTAGAGTGCAACGTAAGATTCCCAAGAAACTCGTTGTTGCGTGTTGGGTACGCCATCGAGCATAGCGTCCCCTTTAAAGTAATATCAATATTTTATTCACAAATATGGATAAATATGAAAATGTCGTATTCTTTATTTACCTGGGGAGTTACATCCATTCCCCTTTTGGGAATTCCGTCCTCGCAATTTTTAAAATTGAGCTTAGAAACATCCTTTAAAGTCCCACATCGGAACAAAAGTCGGTAAAACAAACACTTTAAAATAAAGAAAGATAATTACAAAGGTCACCCGAGTTAACCCATACTAGGATTCCAAGTATGAAAATATGGACATGGAGGATAAAAAAGGGTCATGTTCTTATGGAGAGTGATAGAAAACATATTTAGGAGAAAGTTAACCACGAGAAAATCACAAACTTGTGATGGGTTAAATGGTATTCGATTCCCCAGTAGGAAAAGTTAATAGACAACATTTTTGTTTTAAGTAAATTTTTAATGAGGAATTTATTCATAAGGAAACATAATCACTTATCATATTGAATTTCAACTTTTATTAGATTCCTTACACAAACTCATATTTTCTCCAAAAGATGAGTATTTAGGAAGACTTGTTCACATTAAGAGTACTATAATAAACTTCTAGAGAATCACCTAATCCACAAAATAGAACTATATTCTTCCCATGTCTTTAGACTTTAACCAAAACCAAAACAAAAAAGGCTAGTACATGATCAGATAATCCAGAAAAGGATAACCCTTTATAAAAAGAAAATTTATTCTAAATATCCAAAATTTGTCCATCAAAACCCAAAGTTCAACGAGGACCATATGATAAACAATTTGTCCATAAAATTATTCAATGTAAATCAATATAAGATTGAAACCCAAATATTTGAAGGATTTAGTCGCATAGTCTTCCAATATAAATCGTAACATTTATCTCCAAAAAACATTAGTTTCTCCTAAAGTCTCGCATTGAAAAGTAATTAACCTAATCACATATCCTCTATGATAGGTTAATCATTTTCATAAATAACCCAAAAACAACTTACTCTTAAAAAAAATAATCATTCAAACTAACCAGGGACTTCACGTAGTCCAGTGGTAGGCGATAAAAACCAGTTGCACTTTGATCGTGGGTTCAATTCCCGCAACTTTGTCCGACGCGACGGGTAGTCACACGGTCTGCGTTTTGTCCTTTTTCCAAAACTATATAATTCTTAAAACATTCCCCAAAATGAGATAATATCTTCAAAGATGATCATAAAATATTTTAACCTCACGTTTATCTCATGCCTTTGATTTTCCATCATAACATATAATAACCCATAATTACCTCAAAAGTAAGGATCATATAAACCCTAATGGTTACCTTAATAATTATTACCCAAATTTCCACATCGAGTTGGCCATCTTGTACATGATGCATTAGAGAAATCACAAAGGTTGAAGTGGTTGATCATGACTCCTTGATAGTTGGTTTAGAACAACTATGAGATTCCTCATTGAATCCCCCATCTCATCCAGTATCTTAATCAGATAACCACCACGGTTTCCTTCAAACCCATTGTCACTTTGGTGCCTGCTAGATCCAACCATTTACTAAAACCAAAAAGGTCAGTGTGAGTATATCAACATAACCATCATGTACTAATGAAGAAGATACACACTAAGATATACTTACTCATTCACTTTATCTAAAACTATGACTCTTTCTAAAATCCTAACCATTATGGTAATGTCACTTGTGCTTAGAGAATACCCTAACCTCTAAAGTTATCTAAACCAACCTTTGATACCAACTATAAGGCCCCAGCATTAAACCTTACTTAATATTGAATTAAATATGTAATTCACATTGAGGATCTTTTCAGGTTTAGTGTTTTAGAGAATTAGGACATAACTATTACATCTCAAAAGATTACAAAGTAGTCGCTTCTACTAAATTCCATAAAATAAAAACTCTTAAAAAGAAACATGTATAGTTCTATGTTTTAGGTAGCATGAATTTCCCTTGATCCCATCCTTGACCCTATTCCATGCTAAGTCCTGTGAAAAACATTTCAAAAACTTGGGATGAGCATAAGAAGCTCAATAAGGGATACACAAAGAATGAAAACTGTTAGTTTTTCAAAACAACAAGTAAACCATGAATACTTTATCAATGTAATACTTTTCAACTTCATGAAGTAGTAAAAACTCTTCATTGAAAAAATAGTATCATTACTTACCTTTTTGTAACCAAAGAATTACCATAAAACCCATATAAAGAACACATAACATATATTAAGGTAACTTGGGACATAAACATACTTAAGTGGAATAACCATACGGTCGACTTGCACACATATCACTTAATGTACTAGCCATACGGCCAATTTCCATACATACTTAATGGAATAGCCATACGGCCGACTTCCATACCCAACGCATTGGAGGTTAAAACGTAACCACCCGTCCTGGTATTCACGGCACCACCCATCATATGTTTTACAACGTAACCACCCATTAAAATGTCCAAGTACCAATATAAAATCATAAAACATAAATCCAATATAATGGAATGATAAAATTTCCACATCACAATATATCATAATAGAATCCTTTATCAAAACCATTTTCAAAACCATTTAAAACATTTAATAAAGAGATTTTTGAATCAAAGTGTCCCATACCACCTTGAAGCTTAAAATTTTAAACCATTAATATACATATAAATAAATCCTTTAAAACATTTTCAAAACATGGATATTAATAAGAACAAATAATTAAAACATTTAAAATGGCATTTTTGTTAAAGGGGTTTTACCAAAATTAGAGACACTTGAATACAATAATTGAGGAATAAAATTTAGTCAGAACTTTATAATATCATGAGAATAAATGGATTAATGATATAATATTCCAAAGGACAGTATATACACCCTATAAGAGTGAATTGGTGCATATCAACAATGAACCCTCAATAGAAATGTCAAATGTGATGAAATCCCTTATAAAGAAGGTATCCTTAAATTAATGGCAAATCAATCTCAAAAATATGTGTAACAAATATAAATACACCCAATATAAGTTGATATTAAGTGTAAAACAATAAAAGGTCATTCACACATATTCAATGGATGACATATTCAATGACTACAAGTTGAACCCAAAGAAATCAAAATTGGGCTAAAAAGTTCCCTTGACAGCCTAACGGCATCACATCAAAATGAGTTGATGAGAGATAAAAAGTGTATCTCATCACTTGGAAATAAAATTTACATCAATAAGGATATATGAGAACATATCTCAACATAAAAATATGTAAATTAAAAGACCCAATAAAAGAAGTCTTTTAAAAAAGAGGAGGGTGAAATGTTCCCTTACCGACTTGGGTATCTTTCAAAACATACACCCCATGAAAGAAAGGCAATAGATCATTGATGTAAATACTCATAAATGAATGTATATTACACAAATAGTAGAATAATGGGCAGTACATACACCACTTTATGGAATTTTTGGAAAATGTAGCATAAATCTCACGGGAATAAAAGTGAGATGAAGAATCCCTTACGAAAACTCGGCAGCCTAACGGCACCACATAAAACTTACGAATATGGATTGATGAGATCAAATAGGGTATCTCATCACATTAAAATAAAATTTACAGCAAGAGGAATATAAATGAACATCCCCCAACATTACAAGGAGGAGTTTAAAAGAAGTGACATAAAGAAGAGTACTTAAATAGAAAGAGAGAGGTTAGATCTCTTATGAATGTTCGGCAGCCTAATGGCGCCACTCAAAACTTCCAAAATGGATTGATGAGAGAGAATAGGGTCTCTTATCACATGAACATAAAAATTACTGTAATTCTAATATAAAATATCATTCCAATAATAAGAAATATGAGCTTTAAAAGGAATGACATAAAACTGTGTACTTAAAAAGAAAGAGAGGAGTAGGATCCCTTACCTCGGGTCCGACTTGACTCGATCGTTTTTTAATCTCCTGAATAATAAACCGGAGTTAATTTCTACTTGATTAAGAACCTTTTCAAGATTATTGTTCCTTTTATATCACTTATTTCCATGTTATAAACATTATTTAATCATTAAGTTAATAATGATTGTTTTGTCGATAATTGGTTCTTAAGTCGAAAGTGGACTTCTTACAATTACATGTTGTTCGTGTGGCCAAACGTTTATTATATCCAGAATTGTATTCATTATGTAGATATCATATATTTCAAATATATCCAGTACATTCATGCATTTATAACATTAGATAATCATTTAGAGGTAAGAAATGAAATGCACCGTTCATGGAGACGGTAAGCCGTACGTACGCATGAATGCTACTTTCATTTCTATTTCGTATTTTATAGAATGGAATAATAATGATATAAAGTTATATTATAATTCCAGTATAATATCATAAATAATATCATAGTTCCATCCTTTAAATGTCCAACATATGGTATTTAACGAATCAAATCACTTTGAGGGGGCGGTAGTCCGCACTTCCTTAAATGAAGATATCGCGTTTACCCATATTGGAAACCATAAAGGTATGCCCAAAATGAAAAAAACAGAATCCTAAGGAAAACATAAACATATTATATATCATATATAAAAATAGTGACATCATAATGGCCACCTTTGAAGGTGTTAAATGAGTATTGAATAATCATCGTTTCGGGAGGCAGAATTTTGCCATCCACGGAAACCGTATGTTCTTTAACCATTTGATGTAGTTGTGTGAGAGTGTTGCTCGAATAAATCTTATAAAAACATCCTAGTATATTGAAGATACTGGTTTTGTTACAAAAGAATTAAATAAAAAGTGTTTAGGGGGTTGGAGAAGCAAAATAAAACAAATGAACATGAGAGAATGAATTACCTTTAAAAGTGTTACTTTTTTTGATTTGAGCCTAAAGGCTTCCTTTGAAAGGATTCTGCACAATGTGAATCCTATAGAATGAGGAGAGGGATGTGGAGAGAGTAAATTTTCATGTTATGGCCGAGACAAAGGCTTGAGGAGTGTGTGAACTGAGGTAGAGTTGGGGGCCTTTTATAAGAGGAGAGGAGGGGCACTTTTGGAAAGTAAGAAATAATACTTTATTTGAAAAACATTTTCGATTTCAAAAGGCCCCACATTGATATAATTTGTGGATAAGGTGTAAAGGGTTCTAAATCCACCCATACAATATGTTTTGGACATGTGTAGTTCATATATTTTACATTATCATTCCATTTATTTAAATCGTTAAATAATGAGGTTATCGCTGCATCATTATTATGTCATAAATAATTTAATTTATTTTGTGTCTAAAAATTATAAAAAAATACTATGATGTAGGAAATATTTTTAGCTTTCCAATGACTATTTATAATCCAAAATATGATCTTTATTACCCCAAGTAAAAATTGTTTTTGTAAAACATATGATGTTTGTGTCATTTTTACTTTTACATTAAATAAAAAGTTATTTATGTCATTTCCCAACCAAAGTGGCTCCATGGGGTCCCCAAGTTGACCCATGGCTTTTCTTGGTCTTCCATGACACAACCATTTAGGGTAGGACATGTGTCAAGCTCAACTTATTTTATTAAAGCATTTTTTTCCTTAAACTACACTAATTACCAGTAATCGCGATTAAAAACTTAATAAGTTACTATTCACCAAAAAATTATTTTTATCCCATTGATCCACATTTTACTTCTTAATGACAACCATGTATGTCAGATTTTTGATATTCAAAACACAATGATGGAAAAAATTCATTTAAACGGAAAAATCAGTTTTTATAAGTACCACTTAGTGGTTTCACTATTCATCAAAAATTGAAGTTTTTCAGAAAAATCCCAAAAATTCACCATAAGCTATATTTGATATTCCAAATTCAAAAATGAAGTCTATTTTATAAAATTCAAAACATATAAGTCAGATTAATTAATTTAATAATTAATTCCCGCTGTCAGAGCAAATAGCGTGTTTTTATGAAACAATAATTATCAAAAGATTGACACTGGTTTAAGTCTGATTTCAAAGTGAAATTAATTCCAACGACCACTATTGGATTTAATGGTAAAGATATATTCTAATTTCCCTTTAAAACCAATTCAATAGATAATCTAATCATATAAATAAGTTAGATTAAAAAGAGGTTTTGAATTAAAATACAACATTTTACACTCTTCATTAAAAAATGAACTTTATCGGAAAGATACCAAAAATTTACACAAAGTAAATTTTGATGTCAGGATTCTTAATAAGAGTTTTATTTGGTCCAAAATAATGTCTAAGAGTGAAAAAAACTATATTTAATGATGGTTCAACATCAAATGGTGATAAGTGAACCTTTAGTG
This sequence comes from Viscum album, assembly GCA_963277665.1. Taxonomy (NCBI): domain Eukaryota; kingdom Viridiplantae; phylum Streptophyta; class Magnoliopsida; order Santalales; family Viscaceae; genus Viscum; species Viscum album. The sequence goes on from OY728157.1 coordinate 913,681,304, forward strand.
AAAACTAGGGCATATACCAATAAAATTGAATTCTTTCCATATTTTAAGCCTCTATCCTTTATTGGATAAATGTAAAAACATATAAAAACATATATAATCATATTTTAGTTATTTTTATCCATTCCCGCCATTACAACAGCTAGATGTTAACTACCATTTAAAATAATATTATTTTATTATTAGAGTGCAACGTAAGATTTCCAAGAAACACGTTGTTGTGTGTTGGGTACGCCATCGAGCATAGTGTCCCCTTTAAAGTCATATCAATATTTTATTCACAAATATGGATAAATATGAAAATGTCATATTCTTTATTTACCTGGTGTGTTACATGGAAAATAGGGGGGTCAAGAAAACACACAAGATGAAAGCAATAAAAGTAATGTCAAAAAAATAAATCCCTTTTGTGATCTAATATAATATTCTTGAGTCTTGAGTATAATACCATTCCTCAGTTAATAAGGAACCAAACATATGAAAAGGAACCTAGTCTAAAATTACATAAATAATAAAATTATGTAATATTATTGTGGGAATACCAAGTAATTATCCACGTAGAAGAACACTATTTTCACAAGGAACAATAAATTTCCCTTAACTAACTCATCCATGTATTCATAATCAATTACAGTAGATCCCATTGTGTAATATTCCACCGAACAAAATACTCACTCCATCCAAAATAAGATATTAACTTATCTTGATATCTATATAGTCATAGAATAATTACACGACACAAACATAGATGAAATTAATTAATGAAATTCAAAATATTATAAAAAATCATGTTCAATACATTCATATACATTCAATCGCTTATCCTAAAACACCCTCACATTTAATAACACCATGAACTATCCACATCTCTCTACACCCTGGAATCAACACCGATTAAATTTAGTTATGATAGGTTCATAATGAAGGTATCCCAAAATTCTTGAAAACAAATTTATCATATAGTGGAAAACACTCCTTAAAATATCATTTTTGTTCCATGAAAAGGGATACAATTATTAAGACAAATTTATAAAAACTCATGAGAATAAATTATAAAGGAATTAATTAAAATATATTTTGGATATCACATTTCCCTTGAATCCATATTAAAAAAATTAATTTCTATAATCATTCTTTTAAACACAGTTTACATGGTCCAACAAACCCCTTTGAAAAAATAATCTCATTTGAAAAATATGAAATTTTATAATTATATAACATTATATTTCAAAACCATTATGAATAGAAAATCATTTCTCACTTATTCATTAAAAAATAAAACAAATTTAAATTTATTTTTTATAACATTTACAAACACTATTCATTGATCCCATTGAATAGAAAAGGGTACGTCCTCTTGGATTCAAATTTGGTCAATAATGGGACATTAATTTATGAAAAAATTCAATGAGGAATAATTCTAAAATAATTATGAACTTTTTAAAATATAATGTAATGTTAAAAAAAGTAAAACATCTATAGAATCTATGTAAAAAAGATGTTATATGTTTCCTCCAATAGAAAACACCCAAAAATATTTTTTTACTTATAAATAATGTTCAATAAAAACATATAATATAAAAGAACACCTAGACCCAAATTTCACACCTATAAAATGTTTGTTTTATAGGTGTGAAGAAAAATCTATTGTATAAGTCTATGTAGGATGAGATATGAACCCAAATGTGTACGAAAGGATAAATATATATGAATTTCATTTGAATCAATGAAGAATACCACCAATTACGAGGATGAAGACGGAGATGCACCCAATGAACAATCATGGTCTGGAAAAGAGTGATTTAAGGTTGATTGTTCACCAAAATGATAAATTTAAAATTTAATTTAGGTAAATTAATAAATTATATTATTATTGGATAGGCCAAATAGAGTCCAAAGAAATGTTTCCCAAGGAACACATTTAATTAATGTATTATTTTCCCTATGGCTTATCAATCTTTAAAAAAATAGTCACCAACTGGGAAAAAGGGACTATAAATTTACAAAAAATATCACCAATTTTGATTCATAGTTTACATATCCATGCATAGGTAGTGATTTAGGTCTACATGTACATAGAAGAACAAAACGGTTTACCATAGGCTTTATAGGGTGTGGACCGAACCATGCCCTAGTAGTGTGTAATAAACTGTGCCAAAAAAAAGAATATAGAAACTTTTTTCATAAGTGTTTCAACATACTTTCCCGTAAACTTTGAGTAAAAGCCGTTCATATAGTGAAAAATTAATCAATATTATCAATTTTTCTTTGAATTCTATAATACATTATCATATTTAAAAAATGTTAAAATAATACAAAATTAATTCTCCAATGAAATGGATGGTCTCATAATTGCTACCACTCGGAAAAATTCTACACCCATAAAGACTAATTTTAATATAGATTTAAAGGGAATGTTACTTATAAAAATAACCATCAATTATTGATTCAAATCCTAAAATAACTAGATGAATAGACAAAAAACAGTGAGCATTATTAAATAATATAATTGAACCTTAAGAAGAAAATGATCTCATAGTGATAAAATAGAATCTTATCAAATTAATTAGATATATAGTAGGTCTAAAAATAATATTAATGTAATATAAGAGATTGAATCATGGAAATTTATATCACAATAAAAGTGAAAATAAATTACAATCCATTATCCCGTAGTATACATGGGAGACTAAATAAACGAAATACCTAAGAACTACAATGTTATAATACTGAATTCATGGAACCCCGAATTAAGGATTAAAATAATCAATTAAATTACTCATCATGAAATGAAAAAACTCTAACCCTATCATTAAATGATGTATATTATAGTTCCCTTGTACCGTGATATTAAATTGAATACCTGGGTGGTATCAAAAAGAAACAGATCTCTAAGGAAGCCATTGTCCAATTGAAAAAAATACTTTTTATTCGTTAACATACTCTTGTTTTATATATATTCAAAAAGGCAAAAAAAAAACACCTAAATTGTTCAATATTTATTACAATTATCTTAAATGTTACTATGTAATATGGGATGAATATCATATAAATCAATTTTCATAAATAAAGAGAATCCAAATGGGGAACCCAAATAAATACATGGTCAATTGTTTCCTCAACACCAAAATAATCCAAACGAATTGATAATACATCCAAAATATTTCAACATAAAAATGATTAAATAACATGAAACAAATAATAACCAACTCCTCAAGCATCATATATATCAATATGTATTGATCTGAACTATTCCATCTATCCATCCAATGAAAATGATTTTAATCCACTTAACCAAAATTATTGAATTAAAATCTAGACAAATGAAAATGTACATGGATAATACAGTAAAACATTTATAATATTAGAATAAAAAATAACAGTCCATTAATATAAACGTTTGTGTCAAAAGTGATATTTACAATAATCAACCAATGATAAATAATTTATATTAGCATTCTATATTTCAATGAGGATTATAGTAATAAATGTGATTGATGGACCTTACATGTCCCCACCCAAAAAATAATTCTATTCACCAGTATAAGAAAAATATTTCAAATAATACCAATATTAAAATGACACACCAATTATGAAATGTTCTCAAATTAAAAAATATTGTGGGACCCTTGCATGAAATAGATGATCAGGAAACTCATTCTGAAAAAAATCTAATAAGTACAAAAATTCAATTAATTGGGAAGGAAAATAATCCATTTACATCATCATATCTATTCCCAATTAAATTGTTTCATCTGAAAACAGATACAATAATGACTCATAAACAAATAAAAAATATTTTTCAAATTAAACCACCTTTAACTAATATAACACCAAATATATTTTCTATATTTTATAAATTATTCCACAACATTATGAATTTCTTTTAACAAAAACACATTTTTTTAAATAACAAAAATGAATTTATTTTAAACCAAAACTCAATTTCTCTGGAAATCAACATTTCAAAAATACTTCATCAATTTCATGTAACACATGAAATCACATATATAGGTTCATTACATTAGCTACATTATAAAATCCAATTCAATCTCATCAACAAATTTGAAACCTAAAATTTAACCTTTTCCAATATCCTTAACCATAGAGATCAATAAAATGGTAAAAAATCTATATAAAAAAACTATTAAAGGATACCACACTAAGAATAGACACAATGTAAGAATCAATATTCCAATCATTTCACTACCCTATAACCAATCTAGTATCAATATCATTATAGTATCATGGTCTTTTAGTCTATCTAATCCATCCTTAACCTTGATTTATGATTTAATTTTTATCTTCAAACACCACATAAGACCCCTAAAGTATCTAAATTCATGAAAATGATGATTAAATCACAATTTACATAGGATTCATATCAAAATATCCAAAAATTATGTAATAGAATAAAAATATTCAATAAGAAAATATCGATTCCCCTTGAAAATAAGCCACGTAATCAAAAACCATTCATGACACTTTTCCAACATGTACCTAACCAGTTTATTTATCCTCATCATCAATATATTAAATTCCCAAATATTAAAAGTGAATTCAATAACATTAGAAAATATATTATCCTAGGATTTGATTCCATATAATAGTCCATATTGGGATACAATCTAAATGATCCCTTCAACTATCCCACCATAATTTAAAAGGGTTTTCATGAACCTCATGGTTAATTAACCATTATTTATTGATTTTAAAATATTTATTGTGGATAAATTTCCACCTAATACAAAAATATACAGGAGAAAAAATTTAATTGAAATTAACTATCATAACATAAGATATGTATCATGAATATTTAAAAAAAAATAAACAATCATTTCATTCTTAAATAAAAAATTACGCTTCATATATATTGATAAAAATCATAATATACCACTAACAAAAGTGTCAAATTCGAGTCACTAAACCAAAAAAACCAAATCATGAATAAGTGACTTAATGTGATATATGGAGACAATATAGAAAACCACTATCTTCATATGATGAATTGATCCAAAAGACAAATCAAGTTTTCAACTATTGCCAAAAACCTATAATATATATCCATGATAAAAAATACTTCTAGGTCACCTTCCATAAAACCATTGGATTTACAGTTATATTAAATTTTATTAATTCTATTATAAAATTGACAAGAAAAAAAATAAATTCAAAAATAATTATAAAAAGAAAAATCTTTTTAACAATGTGTTAATAAAATTTATTATTATTATAATTAAATGAAAAATAATTTTAAAAAAAATAACTTTTTAGATCCTCTACTAAAACAATTCAACTTTAATGTGTTTCATTAATATTATTTCATAATTGCTTTTTATTATATACTGTAGAAAAATCAGAATTATGGTTTAATTTTTTCCAAATTTTTTTTATCACAGCTTTGAGAAGAAAATATTTTAGTAGATTATGTTAGTTGGCTTATATACATTTTTGAATAACCCATATAATCAATAATATAAAAAATCAAATGTCGTATTTCTTATTAATATAGTACAGAAACTCATAAGAAATATATTTCAATATTAATGAACTATATTTTAATACCCATGATATTGTATTCTAATATTACACAAAAACAAATCATTTTGATAAATTTAATCAACATCTTTTGATAATTATTTTTTAGAAACTAAAAAATATGATATAATATAATTAGAATTTATGAATAGAAACAAAACTCACGATATCAGTGATATTATAATGGAAATTTTTTGAGAAGGATGAAAATGTTTTCCCAGACATGGGGATGATATAAATTTATTTAAAATACCAACTAAATGATAAAAATTTATATTATTTTATAATAATAATTTTATAGGACTCCTATAAAATATCCTAAACTAGTGATGATTAATACATTCCAGCAGTACTGAACCTATCAACATCATTGGTAGTCTCTTTATACTAATAAAAATTGAACTTGTTGGAGCATACCACTAAAATGGGTTGGGTATAATTGCTCTAGCTCAGTTGATCTAGTGGTAAAACTTTATTTTAAATTATCTTCCATTCTAGAAAGGCAATCCCTCTAACAAACTAACTATCATAACTAGGGTCTTATCTTATCTACCTCTCTTCATAGTCCCACAAAAATCCCATGAGATCAAACAATTTGTTGGAAATGATTTTATTTGAATAAATTTAGAATGAATCGTATTAAATAAATGTTTTTCTAACATTACCCTCAAATAAATATCACTACTTGAAAAAACCACATAGTTTCATTATGTGGCATCCAAACCTAAGAAAACATTTCCCTTAATATAATCAACTACAATAGGAACAAATATATTCTAAAAAATTCCTCAAAAATAATATGTCTAATTTTTTTAAATTGTGACTCAAAAAATTATATTTTGTTAGAATTATTACAATAAAAATATTTAAAAACCATTTAAATACATTATAGCATATAAATTATAATGAAATTTATTTAAGTCAATATATAAATTCACATATCCTCTGAAAAAACTTAATATTTAAATATTCTTAAAAAGACATCATACATTGTCTATGTCAAACATTTTCAAATAAATAGACACAGCTGAAGAACATAAATTAATTTATTTAGAACATAATATTTCTATAAACATTAAAATTATAAAATATATACACACCATCCCTTTAAAACCATAAAATAAAACTGATAATCCTCTTGATACCTTTTATAAACACGTAGAAATAAATCCAATTCAATGAATTTGATTAAACAAAATTAAAACGATCTTGGGTACATCAAGGGATATACATATAGTTATATCCTTGTTAATGAATCATATTAAAATAGAAAATTAGAAAATGAAATATATTATAATGATATAGGAAAATAAATTCCACTTTAGTTCAATGAAAAAGTAGACAAAAAATTACAACATTCATTTCAAATACCCAAAAAAGCATAAAAGGAATTTCTCATTATCTAAAAATCCAAAATATGAATATTATAACTGAACACGGTGAAAAAGCATGGATAATGATTCTCTATGGATTTTGAGTTTCAAAAGAAGAAATGGTATTCATGTATATAAGGAGTTGATATGTAAAATATTGAAAGGTCAAAGATAACACCATGAAAAAACACATTTAAGAAGACAATAAGAAGATAGGAAAGGTGGTTGAAGGGGGCAAATCGTCTTGCACAATGTTGATGGTTGACCATGTTTGTAGAGGGGAAGAGAAGGATTCAAATACCATAAACCAAATGAGATTTTATGTAAATTCAAAAATTCAAAAATTATTTATTAGGCCATAGAATTCAGAATCATGATTTTACAAACCATGAATCCCTATTTTCCCCTCACAAGAATCACACGGGTACTCTGTATATGTTTCCTTACGACCAAGAATTTGTTGAATAGACATGAAAAATACATAAAAATGAATTTTCAAATAATATAACTTATTATACAATATGTCTGATGGTTTACATAAATGTTCATACATCATGTTCTCCTTATCTAAAATTACAGGGGTCACACATGATTTCCCTTATTCAACACATTCCTTAGACTAATTGTTTTATTACATGTGTATACCTAAACATGAGAAATAATTAATTGAGAAGCCGTATATCTTTGTAACAAAATTATTTCCCCTGATCCATCCAAAGAGGGAAAAATTTCATTAATATAATATTTAGGTATAAAATTATCCAATACCAGAAATTGAAAAAATTAATTATAAAATAATACCTAATAAACTATATAGTGATATTGTGGGAGTAATGGAGTGTGTAATGTATAACTAATTGTAGAGAGTATATTTATAATTAAATTTTTATACATATGATTCATAGTTTGGTTCGACAATTTATCAAACCATATAAAATTAGTCATGATTTCCAATAACAGTCTTAGGAAATGACAAGGTTGATCATCATGGAAATGAAAACCATGTGCTAATTATGAAAAATATATTTATAACATAATAATTTTTTTTTATGTTTATACATATTTATTGGACATAATAAGTGTTAAACTGATGGTTCCTAGAGTTATACAAAAACATCAAAATTTCAAATAAAAAACTATGGGAATGTAAAAATAATAATTGAAACATTATTTAATATACCTAAAAATATGATAATAAGTGTGACATGGATGAAAAATGAAACCTGAAATAACTTGTTAATTAAAAATAAATCCAAGTACTTTTCTTTTTTATTTTTCTAAAATTCATATTATGGGTTAGTGGTACCCACACATTTAAATCCTCAAATACAACAACAATATGATTTCAGATTTCAAATTAAAAAATCAGAAGATCAATTAAACAAATACACCATATTCTAAAAGAATAAAAAAATCCCAACCCCACTAAATAACCATGGTCTGTGAGATACAATTTTAAACCAGAAAATATTTTGTTATTCAATTTATGTTGCCTTAATGGTGGAATCATCCTTTAAAAAGTTGTTAAAAACCATGGTCATAGAACTTTTACAAAATCATTTGATTCTAAATTTTCTTTCCTAGAACATGTTAAAAGTGTAATGAAGCTAGGGGAATTCATGTAGAAAACAAATATTAGAGATCGATGAAGAGAAAAAAATAGATTTTATGTTTGAACCATAGTTTGATCTAGATGCCTATGTGTTATTCCATTCTATATTTTGTCATAATTCTAACACTCTTATCTTCATCTAATTAAAATGAATTTTTTATTTGTAATTTATACCCTCTTAGGGAGTGAAAATTCTCCACAATTAATTGGATTCAAAACTATTTTAATCACAACGTAATGACAAATTGAATAATTAAATATTTTGAATAACATGTTTTTCTTGAGGGGGAATCTCGTTGATACATTTATTTTTAATAGATAATGTGTGTAAGGCATCACGTGACTTTGGATACAATAGAGGATGCACATTTTGACCCCAAAATACATGAAATACCTCCAGTAACACTTTATCATCAAAAAAATAATGGGCATCATTATTTACACCGACATTGGTCCTTCCCTTTCATCCATCACATTGAGACCACATAAAGTCATGGAGGACATGTTGATGAAGATCCATATTTCTTGGATCCTCTTCCCCGTTGACCATTTCTATCATGTCTTGTCTTGAATGAGACAACATGGATCACATCTGAAGATGCACAATAGTATAAAAATTTGCAAATGACTTCATTCCCTCGAATCCTCCATGGATATAGAAAGGAATAATGGGAGTGTACATCGGCGATTCTCTGGATAAAACCACCCAAAAATTAGTGGACCATGGGGAATAATTTTGGTGATCATGAGAAACATCATTTCCTTAATTGGATACTGTTATGACCAGTGGAATATCATTCCATCTCTCATTCTTACAGGATCGACCACTACATTCGCTACAAATATATGATTATTACCAATGACCATTAAGGTGATTGGTAATTGAAAATAGGATATGTGATTTGTAGAAGAAATGTTTACATAATTCCTTATTCCCAAAAAAATATGATTTCAATTAGGCATCTAACAATAATGATTCAAATACGTGTAGATACAAGAATACATGGGATTCAATATTTATAGAGTGGTGTCGTATCCATGAAGAAAGAACACAACCTAGTGGTTGATACTTAATAAATCGGAGGTTTTAAATTGGAATGGACATCCCATGTAGCATGATCCACAATACTTCTTAGCTACTATCCCAATATTTGAGAACACCTAATGTACACCTAATTATATTGAAATGAAGGTTATCCAAAAAATGAAACTAAAAAAACCTATCCTTGGATTAATAATACATTGATTAATGTAGAATAATATAGAGTTGGTGATTATGCATCTGGATCATAGTAGGAGAACATAATTCAAAGGAAGAATTGAGGAGAGGTTCGAACAATTACAATAGGGGGGATCTCTACAAAGAGTAGTGACGAGTGACTAATAATCCAGATCAACCACATCTTTATATTCCAAGGGAGAATGTGAGAGGTCTAGATATCGATGAAAAATTATTGATGCCATCAAGGAAACCTAAACATGTAGAAGAATTATAGAAATCTGAGGGAAACAGTTCTCATGGATCTACCGTGACATAGAAAATAATTGCACTATCATTTCTCCCTCTATCCCCAATGAAACCCTAGATTTCTTTTTCAATTTTCTATAGGTTATGATAATTAATTCATTCTTAGATATCCTCCTTTAATCCTCATGTTATATCTCCACAAGTTTTTTTGAGAGATAAAAAAACTCAAGGACGTATATGAGAGGTGTGGTGGGATTTTTTTATTGTTTATTCAATCATGAACTCTTTTGTTTTGAGGATAATTTTGGTGATAAATTGTTAATTTTAATGTTTAAGGGAGTTAGAAACATCAATTTTTTTAAATATATTTAAAAAATTGAAAAATCAAGTAAAGTGGACCAAATTTGAAATAATATCTAATTTAATATATTTTTATTAATTAATCCACTCATCCATCCAAATTTAGACATGCAGTGTGACATTTGATCATTTATAATCATACTTAACACACTTATTAAACCTTTATACATTATTATCATTAAATAAATTAAATAAGGTGACTAATTTTTTTTTTATAAAAATTTAGAAGTTCCTTATTACCCAATGTTATTCATTTGGTTCCAAATATAAAAACCATTTTTCCTTGCCAAGTTTACAGATATATTAAATATTATATATAAATATGTTCACAGAACCCAATTACATAATATTTTTTCAAATATATATGTTTGAGTATAAAATTGATATTAAATAAATTATGATTGGTATTAATTTATATGAAATGTTTTACATTATAAAAATCACAAGCTAATTTTGTGAATTATTAGTAATGATATATGTGGATGTAAAATTTTGAAAACATAATTAATATGATATTATAAAAATATATATTTTTTATATAATATAACATTTGTTTTAAAAATCCAATAATAGATATACAAATTCATCATAACTTATTAAATGAATAATTTTACTCCATAAATAAATTTTTGGTTGGGAAAAACATTATTAAGAGTCTATGTCTTTTCGATATCATGATGATGTGAGAAAAGTCATGATATTTATTAAAAGTATTTTATTCAATATTTTTTCAAAAAATAACATTTGATGAAAAATATAAATATTTTTTCTAATGAATATTTTTTATCTCTAAATTAAAAAATTATTATTTAATCTTAATGAAATTTTAAAATTTATATACATAGATTTAAAATTATTATATGAAATAAAATGAAAATCCATATCTATGGAAAAACGTGTTTATAATCCTTTAATATTTTAAAAAGTTTTCCTGTAAATTACTAAATTAATAAATTATATTCATTCAATTATTATGTACTATATGATAATTTTTTAAAACTAATTGATTCATTTTTTAATGTAAATGTGTAATTTTTTGTAAAATAGTTCCCTATAACACTAATTTATTTAATTCATACCTAATTTTTAAAATAATTATTTACATGGAAGTAATCACTAAATATTTATAATAGATTAAAATATTAATATAATTATATTAGAAATTAAAAATTAAAGTAATTAAAGATTCAATGACTTTTAAACAAAATGTATTAATTAGAAAATAAATAAATTATTAAGTTAATAATAAAATATTATTGATAAAAACCCCAAATTAAATTCACATAATATCTATGTGTGAGATATAGAATTCAGTAATATTAATTTCTGAGATTACTTAGAATAATATAGTATTTATTTCAAGAAGATGAACATCTCCAACAAATGATAATTCTCAACTTGTAATTGTTAATGTTCATATGGATATTGGTCTAAGCATAAACCTAGTGATGATAAATATAGTTCAACTTCTAAAATATGTGCATAAAAAATGTAGCCTCATGCTTGAGGATCATTTTTTCAGTTCTAAATAAAATGAATATTGTGGTTTTTGATATAAATATTCTGAAAACATATTAATTGAATAAAAATAGTGTCATTTAATAAATTATTTCATTATAGTATTATATTTATTTGTATTTTGATGATAATGTGAAATATTCTATTCAAAAAATTAGTTATTTAAATAATAATATGATATTGAAATCATGGGGTGTTTCCATGATTCATAGATATTTGAATGAAATATCATGTTCGTTTCTATTTTACAATGGTATTATATTATGGTTGGAGACACAATATTGATTTATAATACTTAATCGTTTTTTATTTTACTAATTCAAATACAGATAGATTATGTGGTTATATGTTCAACAACAATGACATTTGGTAATGATTTTTCAAACCCACGTAATTGAATTTTGAAATGAAAATGATTATAGATTTTATCATTTCATTTAGCATTGAAATATATCTAAAGGGTATTCGAAATTTCTAAAATAATAAATATAAAAACTAATCTAATTAATAAAAATTCACATAGAATCTAAAATACATATTTTCATATAATGTTTTAAAATAATAAACATTTCATTGGTGAAGCTTGTAAATAAGTTTGTTTTATGATATACTATAGAATAATTGGTAGCATGTTGTAACATATTTTAATTAGATAATAAAACATGGTCTATACGTGAATCTAATATGGATTTTAGGCTAATACTATGGAATTTATTTTGATACCTTTAAGTATTATTTTATTTTATCACAATGTATATGTTTACAATTGTTTATTTCTTCGTTAAACCAATATATTTTATTTTTGAATTGATTCATATATGGATTTTTAGTGATGTTTATTAGATAAGACTATAACCACTTTAACATATCTTTTTATGGAAAATATATTATTTTTGGTATTATAATAATTAAAACATAATTTCCTTATCATTAGTTAGATATAAATACATTACAGAAGTTCCTTATTAATCTCATGTGTTGTCAAAGAAAAACACATTCAATGACTGGATTAATTTTTTTCCAGGAAACAATTGTATGATATATCAGTAGAACTATCAGTGTTGATATATTTAAAACAATCCATTTTATAAAATGGAAATTGTGAAAAATAAATATTTTAATGAATGATTAACCACAAAAATGTTACATTTTACTTTATATTATTTGTGATGATCATTAATTAGAAGCTATTTTTAAATTTCAATATGCTTCTGATTTTGTTCCTTTTATTAATATTGAATTTTTATATTATTAATTATAAAAAAATTATTCTATTATTATTTATTTTGTAATGTTTATGTATCAATTATTTAGGTTTTTTAATATGTATTTAATCAAAAAAAAATTTGAAATTTTTTTACCCATTCATAATGATTTTATTCATACTAATAATAAATGAATCATACAATTAATTTTATAAATAATATATTATGTGAATGAATAATATTTCATATTTTTTATTATCTGTATAATATAATATTTTTATTATAAAATTAAATATTCTTATTTTATGCAACTTTTATTATTATTAATTCTCATTATGTAGTTTAGTATCATTTTTAAATTTATATTATTTTTTATTTCTATAAATATATAGATAATTTATAATGATATCTAAGAATTATTAATTTTATTGATTCATCAAATTGCGTCAATATGGAATCCAATCCTAGAATCCTATTTACTAGGGTGTATATTAGATAATGTAAAAATGGTCTAGATCTTATAGTGGATCCACAATTAAGGGATAATCATTTCATAGACATTAATCTCATGTAACATCCCAATAATATGGGTTTATCTCAACTCATTGATACATATTGAAACTGAGGGAGATCTACAGTTATGGAGTACTTGCCCATTGGAAAATAATAGTTTTGGGGAGTGCACTGCTCAAATAAAGAAACACCACACTATATAATTTGGATAAGTACAAACTCTACCTATTAAAGGATATATGAGACCCATTACCAGGAGAGATAAGGTGGAGGTCATACCCATAAAAATCTACTATGACCAATCTTGGAAAATTTTTCTTGTGTAATGAGTATGTGGACTAAATCCCCTGTGATGTAGGGGATTTTTTTACCCATGTATAACATTATAGATCAATCAAAATCATTATCATTGTCCAAAAATTGTAAAATGGAGATTCATATTCATATCACATAATATTGTATCAACAATTTGGAAATGACAAGCAAAACATTATTTGTGAATGTAAAATTATATAGGATACTCAAGGGAAAAACATTAAGTCTTGAAGAAGGTGATACACATGTTATATGAGTATGTGATAATTAAATTGAATATATGAGGGGTTACATGGCATGTTCCCACACATTATCAGATGAAAAATATTCTCCCACATATATTGAATGGGAATCCATTTCTATCAAAAAATACACCTACATTTGTTATTATGTCTTTCTCGAACACCCAAGGATTTCCCATGTCATCACTACACATGCCCATGAAATATTGTTGATTATGAATACACAATTGTGGATACATACTGTAGTCGTGGTAGTGTTCTTTGATGTTACCATGCCCATGTACTCTCATGGTACATGATAATCTTTTAGAAAAAGGATACATGTGATGCAACAAATTTCAAATATATTTTGATATTATATTCTACATTTAATCCCAAGAACCAACTGTGGGATCCTACAGAACTTCTGTTCTTTTGGGTACACGACATGTAACATGACATATTGTAGAATGCATAGTTTATTAATGTTTATTATGAATTCATAGCTTCCACAAATAAAACTATATGTAACACCTTGTAAACAAATATTGGTCTTTAATTGAGCCTCTCCTTCAGAGGAAACTACATTACATCCACCAAATATGATTAGGAAAACACCTTTATCAAATGACATTGTAATTTCTAGATAAAAGTAACCATGAAAACATAAATATAATCACTTATCCACTACATTCATTATTAACCAATTCAATGTCACTAATTACATATCAAATCCCATTATATTGAACTATTATATCAAAAAACATTTTCGCAATGAACGAATACCATGTGATTGTTGAGTCAACGGTCGGAGATAAACAAGTGTTGAATGTTAAAAGAATGAGGTATAAAAACCAAAGCCACAACCAGCAGAATGATCAATCAATTTTTTTTATAAAATTATGTATTTATATTTATTATAATCATAAATTTAGATTAATCAAATTATATATCAATTCTTTAATGCCCATTATATAAATAATTCATCCCTCACAACATGTCTGAACCAAAAAATAAAAATATATGAATAATTGGTTTATTCAAATAATTGTATAAAATATCAATAAACTAGAATAAAAAATGTCATAACGTTAGTTATATCAATAATTTGTGAAGTCTTAATCCTATAGATAAAATTATTAATATCCTGCTATGTTTTTTATCTATAACTAGATTCACCTTGATCTAATTTTTGGTGATCCACAAAACCAATATTCCAATGATAAAAGGTATCCATATCTATAATATTTTTGGGCTACATGGATAAACATGATTATGTTTCTTAATAGAAGATATTTATATTTGGTTAGTTATATGTGGAATAAATAAAAGTTAAACCAATTATTTTAATTGTTTAAATAATTTTTTATCACAATGTCAATTCAGAAAAATGTCAGACATTGTAAAATGATATATCACATTAATATAAAACCAAATGTTTTAAAATCAATGGTTTTCCAATATTTATAATTTAGGACTCCATTTATTAGTTAGAATATTATTTTGATAAATCTATATTTTATTTATATAACTTATATATTATATTTATTACAACCTCAATGAGAATCATCGAACCTTGAAATATCAAGTCAAATAATCCCATATTTTTTAATATATTTTTAAAATTATTCCACAATATTACATGGAATAAATATAGTTATTACACTCTACCATTGATTAGGTATTTTTATCATAAAAAGTAACACCTACTCACAAGTGATGACATTGATATCTAAACAGGGTCATCCACTCCCTTTAGTAATCTTGTTAAACCACATTGTATAAAAAAAATTCACTAAAGGGAAAACAATTCGAAAAAATGGTCTTATCATGAATTTTATCAAACTACACAGGGTACAACGAAAAGATAAATACACACTATATTTAATAAACATAATATACAATACCATGAAACTGATTATTCAATTATATCCATATCTACGACAAATGATAATATAAGAACCAAAGATTATACATTTCATAATCATTAATTAAATGAACAATTCAAATTGTTGATATTTTCAGGTTTAGAGTTTTAGATATTTATGTAATGACATATACATAACAACTTTCATATTACAAGTAGGTTAATCTTCCAAGTTACCATTTTTTTATAAAATAAAAAATATTTGAAAAAAAGATCAATGTCTTGTTCCATGTTTTAGACAGCATGATTTTTTCTTGATCCCAACCATGACCCTATTGATCATTGTATTCTGTGAAAAACATATGAAAAACATGAGAGGTGCATAAAAATCTTAGTAAGGTATTCATAGAGAAGGAAAAAAATTAGTTTTTCAATACAACTATTAAACCCTAAATACTTTATCATAAGAAACACTTTTAACCATTAAGAAGTAGTAAATAATATTCATTTAAAAAAATATAAATACATACAATTTTGTAACCAAAAAATTACCACAATACCGATAAAAATAACACATAACATATAAAGGTAACTTGCGACATAAAAATACTTAAATGGAAAAACCATACGGTCGACTTCCATAAATATCACTATTTGGAATACCCATACGGCTGACATCCATACCCAATGCATTGTAGGTTATAATGTAAACACCCATACAGGTTTATCGCAGCACCACCGGTTATTTGGTGGATCACGTAACCAACTGTCAAATGTCCATGTACTATTATAAAATCATGACACATAAAATATTAAAAATATAAACATTTGACTTATAAAATTTAATTTGAAATCACAAGAAATAATTTCAAGATAATAAAATAATAAATAATTTTCAAAAATCATAATCAATACCAAAACCACCAAAAACATAATATGGTATTTATTTTCCTTTTAAAAAAACATTAAGGCTTATAGTGGAAGCCAGATAACGATTACGGCGGTGGAGATGTCATTGTCTCCATAATCATTAAAAACCGTCTTTTTTTATTTTAGATATACACTTCATAGAAAAATGATTACCTTTTAATGAATGTAAAATACAAAGGTGATTATACAATTTATAAAGTAATTTCATGTATTATAAAAATATGCCTCAATGAATGAAGATTTAGATGATGTCCCTTACCTCATTCCTGAATAGACTCGTTTGTTCTTTAATTTCTTGAATAATATACTAAAGATAATTTCTAATTGTATAAAAAGATATTTCAAGTTTATTATTCCTTTTATATCAATTATTACAATGTTATAAACATTATGTAATCATTTATGTTAATAATGGTCATCTGTTCAATATTTTGTACTTTAGTCAAAAATGAACATCATATATATACAAGTTGCCAATGTGGTCAACAGTACATTATATACAGTATGATATTAATTATTTATATATCATATATATCATATAAATAATGTATAAATATATATTTTTAGTGGTACATATCATTTTGAGGTAAGAAATGAAATGCACAATTCATGAAGACGGTAAGTCGTATGTAAGCCTGAATGATACATTCATTTCTATTTCTTATTTTAAATGAATTAAAACAAATTGATAAATAGGTATATTACAATTCCAGTATAATATCATATATAATATCATTAAATCTATACTTTATACATCCATGTATGGCATGAACGATTCATATCACGTTGAGTGGGCGATAGTCCACATTTCCTGAAATGAAATCATCGCATTTACCCACAACTGAAACAATAAAATTATGATATAAATTTAAAATACAGAATCATAAAGAAAACATAAATATAATATATATAATATATAAATTCATTTCCATCTTAATGGACTCCATGACAGTCTGCATGAGATAATCGAACAATCATCGTTTCATGAGGCGTTAGTTTTCCATCCATAGAAACGGTATGTTTCCCCCCATAAGATGGAGGTGTGTGTATGTTTTGTTTAAGTAATTCTCATAACATCATCCTAGTATATTTAGGATACTATTTTAATTTTAAAATAAAGGAATAGAAATTGTATAGGGTTTGTAGATGTAAAATAAATGAAAAGAAGTTAAGAGAAACTATTAACATTAATTTGGGTAACTCTCTTTCATATGAACCAAAAGGGTTTCTTGAAGTTCCTACTGCCTAAGGTAAGGCTTCAAGGAGAAGGAAAAGGATGTAGAGAGATTAATTGTCTCAAGTATGGACAATCCATGGTGGTTGATAGATGTGAGTAATGGGTTAGAAGTGATGTCTTTTTATAACAGGGAGGATGGTCTCTTTAAGAATGTTTGAAACAATTATATTATTATAAACATATCATCGGTTTAAAATGGTCCAAAAATCATTAACATCGAATATAATATGACTCATGTTCGAAATAAAATCATACAATATTAATTGGACAGGTTTTGGATATTATTTTATTATTTATAATCTTATTTAATTAAATCATTTATTAATGATGTAAATAATGCCTTATTATTGTATCATAAATAATTTAATTTATTTTAACTCTATAAATTATAAAAAACTATGATATATGAAATTTTTAAGCATTATAATGAATAATTATAGTATCATAGATATCTTATGTAACTCCTTGTAAAAATTAATTTACTAAAAGGAATTTTTTATGTCATTTTTTCCTTTACATTAAATTAATTAATCTAAATTGTCATTATCACTCTTAAGTGTCTCTATGGGGTCCCAAAATCAACCCAAAGATCCCCATGGTTGGCCATGACTCATCCAATAAGGTTAGGGCATGTTCTGTTGTCATTCGGTTTTATTATAATATTACTTTCATCCTGAATTACCCTATTTACCTTTAACCGCGGTAAATGAAAGTCAAATGATACTATTCACCGAAAATTATTTTCATCTTATTGAACCACATTTTATTTACTAATAACAACCATGTATGTCAGATTTTGGAATTCAATTCACAAAAATATTAAAATTTCATTTAAATTAAAATGATTGTTATTGAACTACTAATAAGTGTTTTCATTATTCATCTAAAATTAATATTTTCCAGAAAAATACCAAAAAATTCATCCTTATCTATATTTGACATTACAAATTCAAAAATAAAGTCTATTTTAACAAAATAAAACATAAAATTTGGATTAATTAATTAATAATTAATTCACGTTGTTAAAACAAAAAAGTGCTTTTTTAAGAATTAATAACTATCATAAATTGACAGTTCATTATTTACAATTTCAAAATGAAACTATTTCCAATGACAAACATTGGTTTAAATCATAAAAATATAATCTAATTACACTTTTAATCAAATTGAAATGATAATAAAACCATATAAATAAATTAGAATAAAATGCTGTTTTGAATTTAAATACAATATTTTTCACTATTCATTAAAAATGAACAATATAAGAATAATACCAAAATTTCATCCAATGTAAAAATTGGTGTCAAAATTCTAAATAGGATTTTTATTTTCTCAAATTTAATATATTAATGTGACCAAAACAAGATTTATAAATAGTTTTCTGTCAGTATAGGGTAAATTAACAATTAAATGAATATTAGAGTATTTACGCAAAAAATTACATTCATTCACATTTTAAGCCTCTAAATATTATGAGATAAATGTAAAAACATTTAAAAAACATGAATATTCATATTTTAGTTAGTTATATTCATTCCCACCAATAAAATGACTAGGAATTAACTACAATTTAAAAATAATAATAATATTTTATTAGTATTCAAAGTAAGATATTAAATTAACCAGTTGTTGTGTCTCGGGTATTCCATAAAATATAGCATACCATTTAAATTAAAAATAATATTTAATTAAAAATATAATTATGTATGAAAATATCATATTTCTTTATTCACCTAGATGTTACATCCTTCCCCCCTTTTGGGAATTGCATCCTCACAATTTTTTATCACTTATCAAATAAGTGCGGTTATTTATCCCAAATATCATTTTCAAATTCAAATGTTTCCTCTCAATACATATGGTTATTCCATAGAGCCCTTACCCAGTGAATTACATTATTCCACAACCCTTTCTCTCTAGGGCCACAAATCTAGAGTGGTGGTTCCTTACAAGAGATATTCACTTCCATCTAAACTACCTATGGTCTCAAAACATTAAATGGATCTGAAAAATATTTTATCAACATTGAAACATGAAAAACATTATGTACTTGAGATAAACATGGATGTAAATACACTATGTTGGAAACTAATCCAACTTTTCTAGTATATTATATGATCCAATGAACCTCAGACTCATCTTTCACTTCTTACCAAAACACATCACACTTTTACATGGAGAAACTTTGAGAAAGACATGATCACCTACCTCAAAAGAGAGATAATTCCTCTTGTTATCCGCATAAAATTTCTGTTTTCATTGAGAAGTTCTCATGTTCTTCTGAATCAACTATACTTTTTCTGCCATCTCTTCTACTAAATCTATTCAAATCAACTTCCTTTTACCTACTTCATCCAAAAAAGCTAGAGTTACACACGACTTTCCATATAATGCCTCAAACGGATCCATGTGTATACTAGAATGAAAGCAATTATTATATGAAAATTCAACAAATGAATGTTGTTGGTCCCATACTCCCTGGTAATCCAGCGAACAATCACTTAGCATATCCTTCATAGTCTCTATTATTCGTTCTATATGACCATATAATTATGGATGAAAATTTATACTAAAATTTAATTCAGTACCCAATGACATCTAAAAGCCTTTCCAAAAGATAGAAGTATACTTGGGATCATAATCAGATACAATGTAGTGGGGAACACAATGCAACCTGACTATCTCTTTAACATACAACGGAGAAATTTGATCTAGAGACAATGTATCTCGAATAGAAAAGAAATGAGCAGATTTAATCAATAGATCCACAATGACCCCAATTCCATTGTAACCTTGATATGTCTTTAGTAATCCCACAACAAAGTACAAGGATATATTTTCCAATTTCTACTCTGTCACTCATAAAGATTGCAGCATCCCTTTTGGTAACTACGGCTCTTTTTTTACCTGCTGATAAGTCAGACACTTCACAGTAAAATTAGCAATATCTCTTTTAATTCCATCCCAACAGTAATACACTCGAATATCTCTGTACATATTAGTACTACAAGGATGAACAGAAAATGGGAAACAATAAGCTTCACATAACAACTCTTTATTCAAATCTGAATTAATAGGAACACAAAATCATTTCCCAAACCTCAAAACAAAATCATTATAAACATTAAAATCAGTAAACTCGCCCTTATGAACCAACTATACCTTTTTTTTAACTCACTATCATTCTTCTATGCTTTCTTAATTTTTTCTGATAGAGATGATTTCACTGACACCTGAAACAAAACCTATTAATTTCCTGAACCAACAAATTCTATTCCAAATTACAACAAATCACAAACCAAAGGATCTCATTCCAAATGTATCATGGTTAATGAAGCATTAATTTTTTGACTCAAAGTATTAGCCTCATTTTATGCTTTTCGTGGAGGGTATTGGATCTTGAAATCATAATCCTTGATTAATTCCAAAAATATCCATTATCTCATGATTAATTATTTTTGAGTTAATATATACTTCAATATTTTGTGATTAGTATATATTTCACATTTTAATCCATATAAATGAGGTCTCCACATTTTTAATGCCAAAACAATAGTAGCTAAATCAAAATCATGTGTAGTGTAATTTAACTCATTAGGTTTCAACTGACGTGAAGCATAAGAAATTATATAATCATTATGCATAAGGACACATCCAAGTCCTTTCAACAAAGCATCACTGTAAATAACAAACTCAACATTTTTGGAAGGCAGTCCCAAAACTGGATCATTCAATAATCTTCGATTCAATTCCCAAAAAAATCATCAAATTCTTTTGTCCAAATGAACATGTCACCTTTTCGAGTTAACATAGTCATTGGAATAGATAACCTTGAAAATATTTCAACAATCCTTTTGTAATAACATGTCAAACCAAGAAATATATGGATATAGGTTATATTTTTGGGTCTTGGATATTATTCAACATCTTTTGTTTTATAAGGAACACCAGTGATGCCATTTTTTGAAACAATGGGACCAAGGAATTAAATTTTTTGTAACCAAAACATAGACATGTGGAATTTTACATACAATTTATTTTATTTCAAAGCATCCAAGACAACAATTAAATGAATTTCATATTCCTCTTTACTTTTGGAAAGAACCAAAATATCATCAACAAACACTACAACCATTTATAACCAGAGTAAACTTAGTTATCACTATAATATACTAATCAATTCTTATTCTAACTATCTTAGGATACAGATTTTGAAGGTTGTTCTCTTCTATATGCCTTCCCAATATAGATTCCCTATTTCCCCTAATAGAAACTATTCTGAACATAGAAATATTGTAGGTTATGGAACATGGTAATCTTTAAATTCTATATCATTTCAATATTTCTATAAATTAATTTTTCGATATTAATTTTACAATACCATAACTCCTAAAGTGTTCTAAACCGAACACTGATACCAACTATAAGAACCCGGCCTTAAACATTTCATAAAAATATTTAAATGAAAAAATCACATTAAGGGCCTTTTCAGGTTTAATGTTTTAGAGATTTATATCATAACAAATACATAAAAACAAGAATATTACATATAGACATATCTACCCAGTTTCAAGTTTTATTTTCTTAAAATAATAACTCTTTGAAAAAACGAGTCATGTCTAGTTACATGTTTTAGATTGCATGAATTTTCTATTATCCCATTCTGGACCTTCTTCCACATTATATCCTATGAAAAACATTTCAAAAACTTGTAATGAGGAAAAAATTATCAATATGGTATATACAAAGAAGGAAAACTGATAGTTTTTCAAAATAACCAGTATAAAATTAATACCTTTTCATAAGTAATAGTTTTCACCATTTATAATTAGTAAATAATCTTAATTGAATAAAAGATAAATACATACCATTATGTAACAAAAATATTACCATAAAACCCATGTAATGAACACATAACTTATAAAGGTAACATGGGACATAAACATACTTAAATAGAAAAACTATATGGTTGACTTCCACACATATCACTAATTGAAATATCCATATGCCCAACTTACATACCCATTGCATTGTGGGTTATAACATAACCACCATTCATGGTTTATCATGGCACCAACCATCATTTGGTTTATCATATAACCACCCGTTAAATGTCCATGTACCATTATATAATCATAACACATAAAATATTTCAAAAAAACATTTTACTAATAAAATATAATTTGCAATAACAAGAAATAATTTGAAGATATTGAAATAATCAATCCTTTTTAAACAAACCATTTTCAATACCAAAACACCCAAAAACAGAATACGAGATTTCATTTCTTATAAAATAACATTAAAGCTTATAGAGGAATCCAAATAACGATTATGGCGACAGAAAGGTCCTTGTTTACAAAAACGTTAAAAACATTACTTTTTTCATTTAGAAAAATGATTCATAGAAAAACAATTCCATTTGAATGAAAATAACAATCAAATATATTTATACATGTATAAAGTAAAGTCGTGTATTAAAAAAAAATTTGCCTCATGGAAAGGGGATTGAGAGGATGTCCCTTACCTCTTGTCCGACTTGACCCATTTGTTTTATAATCTCCCGAATAATAAACTAAAGTTAAATTTTAATTTCATAATAAAATATTTCAAATATATTAATCCTTTTAAATCAATTACTTCCATGTTATAAACATTATTTAATCATTTAAGTTAATAATGGTCATTTTTTCGATATTGGGTACTTGAGTCGAAAATGAACACCGTATATTTACAAGTTGTCCATATGGTCAAAAATACATTATATCCAGAATAATATTAATTATTTAGATATCATATATATCATATATATGCACAATATATATATTTATAATAGTATATATCATTTGGAGGTATTAAATGAAATGCACCATCATGGAGATGGTAAGTAGTACGTACAAATTAACTGTACTTTTATTTCTATTTCTTATTTTAATGGAATTAAAACATAATGATATATAGGTATATTATAATTTCAGTATAATATCATATATAATATCTATAACTCTATCCTTTATACATCCCATATATGGCATGAACGAGTCATATCATTTTGAGGGGGCGGTACTCTGCACTTCCTCAAATGAAATTATCGCATTTACCAATAATGGAAACCACAAAGGTATGCTATACATGAAAAATATAGAAGAATAAAGAAAAAATAAACATTATATATATCATATATAAATACAATTCCATCTTAATGGATACCACGATATGCGGGAGGAGATAATCGAACAGTCATCGTTTCGTGAGGTGTTAGTTTTCCATCCACAGAAAGAGTATGTTCTTCACCCATTAAATAGAGGTGTGTGTAAGTGTTGTCAGAATACATCTCATAACAACATCCTGGTATATTTAAAATAATGTTGTTGTTATTAAATAAAGTAAAAAATATAGTTTAGGGGTTGGTGAAGTAAAATAAATGAAAATAACTTAAGAGAAACTGTTAACTTTAATTTGGGTAACACTATTTGGTATGAACATATAGGGTTTTTAATGTTCCTAATGCCTAAGATAGGGATTCTAGGAGGTGGAAAAAATGTAGTATTCTTAATTGGGCAAGGGTTGGATGATCCAAGTGGCATGAGAGGTGTGAGGATAGGGGTAGATGTGGTGTACTTTTATAAGGGGGAGGAGGGGCTCTTTAGGAATGCTTGAAACAATTATTTTTTTATAAACTGACCCTCTATATAGAATGGTCCAAAAATCATTAAATATGAAAATTATATGACTCGTGGTGGAAATAATATCATCAAATAATAATTTTAAAGGTTTTGGATATTATTTAAATATTTATAATCTTAGTTATTTAAATCATTTGTTAATGAGGTTAATACTGCATCATTATTATGTCATAAATAATTTGATTTATTAGATATCAAAAAAATATAAAAAAATATATGTAAAAATTATTTTTATCTTTATAATGAATATTTGTAGTCGAAATTATAATTTATACAACAACTTGTAAAATAAAAATTACTAGAAGAAATTTGTTTCTGTCTTTTTTGTCATTACATTAAATTAATTAATCTAAAATGTCATTATCAGCTATAAGTTGCTCAATGGAGTCCCAAAATCGACCCAAAGATTCCCATGGTCGTCCATGACTCGTAAAATAATGTTAGGACAAGTGTTATGTTAATTTAGTATTATTAAAATATACATTTTTCCTTGAATTACCCTATTTACCTTTATGCGCTGTAAATAAATGTCAAAAGTTACTATTCATAAAAAAATATTTTCAACTTATTGAACCACATTTTACTACTAATAACAAATATGTATTTTGGATTTTTGAAATAATATTAATAAAGGTGGTAAAATATCATTTAAATGAAAATGTTAGTTTTTGAACTACTACTAAGTGGTTTCACTATTATTCAAAATTTGAAGTGTTTTAGAAAAATAACAAAAATTCAGCCTAAGATATATTTTATATTTTGAATTTAAAAATGATGTCTATTTAACCCAAACAAAAAAATAAAAGTTGGACTAATTTATTTAAAATTAATTCTGGTTTGTTAAAACAAAAAAATGTGTTTTTTATATATAATAACTTTCAAAAGATTAACATTGGATTATGTCCAATTTCAAAAAGAAATTGAATCCAATGACCAGTAATGGATTAAATGGTAATAATATAATGTAAATAAACATTGAAAGCAATTTATAAGATAATAAAACCATATAAATAAATTATATTAAATCACATTTTTTGTATTACAATACCATATTTTTCACTATTCATTAAAAAATGAAAAATATACAAAAAATACCAAAATTTCGTTCAAATTAAATTTTGGTGTCCATATTATAAATAACAATTTTATTTTTTCAATTATAAAATATAAATGTGAAAAAACATCATTTAAAATTGGATCTCCCTGAAAAGGCAGTAAATCGATCTTTTAACCAAATTAGAGTATTTTTTATTAAAATTATATTCATTAACATTTTAAGGTTATAATATTTATTGGATAAGTGTAAAAACATTTAACAAACATCTATAATCATATTGATGTATGTTTTATTTATTCACACAAATAAAACGGCTAGGAGATAACTACCATTTAAAAAGTAGTAATATTATATTATTAGTGTGCAATGTAAGATTTCAAAGATAACCATGGTTGCGTCTCAGGTTTTCCATCGAATATAGCATCCCCATTATATTAGCAATAATATTTAATTCACTATTATTAATAAATATGGAAATATAATATTTTTTATTTACCTGGTATGTTACAGATAAAATCCAAGATCCTTTTATATCAAAGGGCATAGAGATTTTTCATATACCACATCTCTATTATGATAATTTATGTAGAAAAATGGCCTATAAGAATTAGAGAAAAATTACCTCCACATATAAATAATTATACTCAAATAGATGGGATCACCCTTCTGATCCCATAATCAATGTCCAATGGCCTCCATCATAAAATTAATTACATACACTAAATTATATTTGGTAGTCCCCATCTTCCATTTACTAACCTTTAACTTTCACAACCATCACGGACAACAACTATAATCCCAAAAATGTGGTCCCTATTTAGATCATACCACTATATCAGTGAACTCAATGTCCTTTATTCGTGGAATAAATCAGTGATACACAGATTATGGTGTAAAACATAATTTTAACTCAAAAAATACTATTTGTTTGTGGTTATCGTAGATATATCTCAAATAATACATTCAAGAAACAAGAACTATTACCAAGACCAGAACATTCTGATTCACCAAACTATTAATTTTTCTGGAATGTTCGTGATCAATTAAATATATATTGAAAAACACACAAATAACCTCCACAATAATTATTTGTAATGAGAATTAACATCTAAATAGATAATTAAGGGAGATATATGAATAAATCTATCTTTGCATGAACATGATTCCCAAACTCTACACTAATCTATGCACTCAAATAGTTTAGTTGTGGGGAATCCTAGTGATTTGTCCTACAATCACTAAAATAGAATTTTGACATATCACGGATCATAGATGATCCAACACAAATAAAATTATTGCCCTCAACATTCCACATCATTCTGGTCACCTCATCCTTCCCCTACTAATTAAAAAGAGATGCAGAGATTATCATAGCTGCATGCTAGAACATCCATGTCTGTGAAAACTAATGTCACTGGATCCATGCATATCATTTCTTCTAAAATATTTTCTTCCTATGTAGAAACATCCTTATCACCTCCACCCATTGTATTATGTGTTCCATCATTTATATTATAATAAGGATGTTGTTCTTCCAACATTCATAACATCCACTAGGACAACCTCCACTAGATATCTTTCCGGGAATGATTCTATAGTTCACATAATGTTTTTGAGTCAACCATATATTTTGTTAAAGTGGTGTGGATAAAAGAATCATCTGGAATCATATTTATACTTCATAAACCATATTGGTGAACTTCACATAGGTCAACTGATCCACTAAATCTCTGAATAAAATTGTTTGGAAAAATTCAATATAGTTATATGCTTCCATGAAAACGCATTTGGGCATCTATAAGGTATTTATTTACCCTATCAAAGATGGGTACACTATCTTAATGATGTTTTAGGAGAATATAACCCAGAATATACACCTCCAAAATCAAGAATTGTATCCATGAAATATTTTTATATGGATTATTTTCCCAGAGCATGTTTAGAGCCATCATCTTTTGACTTGTACATTATGAATCTAACACTATGCAAATTATGGTACCATTAATAAATAATATCGTGAACCAGTACCATAAGTGGTTAATGGAACTGGTTTATAAGTGTCAGATTCATTTTTGGGTCTTTAAATAGATTTAATTCTATAAAAACAAATTGAAACTATAAAAATTTTAGAAATAAATCATTGGTACATCATCCTATCAAACTAGGAGTTAGTGACAATCAATCATGTGGTTAGGAAATAAAAACCTCTTCACCTCTAATTTCATGATAAATTCTATATCATCATGGGGGTTGGAAACTCTCTCCTCACAATTACATGATTTATGTGACATGTTTCCACCATTAACCTCAAGAAAATATTTTCATATTCAGTGAATGACATAAGGTTTCCTCATATGGAACACTATGTATAAAAATTTCATGCTCTGTATACTAAAAAATTCTATCTTATCTATCACATAAATACAAGTTCATATAATATTATACATTAAAAACCAATCCATCCATAGTGAATGTACAAACAGAAAAACACCCAATAAAGAGGTAAATATGGGATATCCTCTGAGAAAAATTTTTCCTACATCCAAACATCTAATGAAATAAATGATATAAAAATTTGATACTTAAAGAATCATACTATGAAACTAATAAATCATTATATGTATCCTCCTATGCATTTTTTTATCTTAATTTTCATGGGGTTACCTCTCGCCCAGAAATGGGAATTTGTGTAGCAAAAAATTATATACACCATATCCCTCACTAGTGAAACATATATTGGTATAAATACATAGAACATACTCAATACCCTTAATAATAACATTGGAACCCACTATAGACTATGAACAGAGTCCATGAAATTCTCCATATCCTCCCACAGAAAGGTATCATTGTTAGGTTAAGTGTCACATTATTGATCATCTCTAAGATATCCACTAATCAAAATTCTACATATTTTAGTTCCTATTTTAACTATTAGGCCTTGATTATGGAATATTCATATTGATAAATGGATTATAAAACAAAAATAATAAATGAGCAGTGAACAAACATGTTTTACATGGATCCAACCTGAATCATATGGTGAAAATACCACTACTATTTAATGTCATGTTTCTTCTCACCTGCCTATCATCATTATACATGGAAAAAACAAAAACATTGAAAAATTGTATACAGGGCCTACAAAATAGTGTTTCATGAGATTTTCCAATCGAGAAATCACTCTATGTCTCCAAACAGACCACTTACATTGTGAAAAGTATAAAAAATAGATTTATTAAAATATCATATCATATAATCTATCTAATGAAAAAATTAGGGAAACTATAATGTTTTTCAAGGAACATATGTTGAGATACTCTAATTGATATTTAAAATATAGGTCTCATTGTTGGAGATATTAAATGAATAAAATTCAGGGAAAAGTAAACAATTTGAAATTAGTTTACAAAATATAAGAACATTCCTCATCACATAGATGTGTTCTTCTCTATATTTGTATTGGTATACCATATCATGATAGACTACATGTTGACATGGTTAATTGTGTGTCTCGAATACCCAGGCCCTACCAGTTTCACCCATAGATGTACCAATGTATATTAGATGTTCTCATTTCCACCAACAATATCTTATTACACTGGTGTGATCCTATACTCTGGTTGTGCCCATGAGTATGGATATTACTATTCCAATATAATCAATGTGAGTATATCGATCCACTAGCATGGGGTCTCACATAATGTGGAATATGTCACATGTCATATGATATTCTTTTTCTCATTTACCCCCAATCACCATAGCTGATTACCACATAAGACATGTTTTCTCCTGGGTACACAACAACTACCATGTGATTTTATAAAACGCATTTGTTATTTGGACATCTCCCATTTATTATTCCACCTTTTCTGATCCAATCGTCAATCATATTCATTATTCAATGATTAATGATAAGCCTCATCTCACTCACATCATTGACTAGAATCCCACAACCTAATCCGACCAGGAAACACATCCGTTGAACAACATCAGTGTATCCTATTAAATGTGAAATATAATATGGAGAAATGGAAAAAAAATCTAGAGGGATTAATGTAATACATTGGATGTGTTCTCATAAATTCCCATGAATTAGAATGATGATTTTTTTTTGTTAAATTGAATTAACATTTTTCTAAAAATGTGGATGATTATACATGGACCTACACAACAGGATCAACCTAGGAATAATTCTGTTAATATATTTCTTTTATTTCATCACGGAAAAAAATGATGATAAAAACACATAAAAAACATCCTACATCAATCATGTACAATCATTAGTGATGAATGTGTCTTCTAGAATAGAAGATAGAGGTACTATTGTGTTTATCACCCGTCTCTCGATTCACCTCAACCTATTATTCAACAATCCTTGATCACAATCCACTAATGGAAATATATATCCTCTAATTAAATCACACACAAATTATTATAAAAAAACATTACGATTTTTTATAACATGTTTATATATAGGATTATTATTTTTATACTAAATTGAAAAATATTTTTTTTAAATTACATTATTTTTCCCCATGAATGCACATAAAAAAATTCATCCTGACCAGTTTATATTGCACCAAGGTTATGCCCCTCTTTCTTGAGTCAAAAATGTTAAAAAATTTAAATACATGAATATTTTTTTGAGGTATACTATTGTTGGTCAAAATATGTGCATATATGTTTTATTTTATTAAATAATTTTCATACAACACTAAGAGTTATCAAGAAACATAATATAATTGTGTATATTCTTCTAGAATGGAAAATATTATAAAATGTTTTCAAAAGTATTCAATGGAAAATAGTATCCAGTAAAGTGGTTTTACATATTAATTTTTACCTATTATATAACCACACATATTTTATGATATATTTAACTTTAAATACATTTAATTTCATTAATATATTTCTTTTAACAAAATAACATGTTTTAAAAACTGTTTTATACACATAAAATATTTTCTTATAATGTGAAATATATCCATTCGAAGTTGGAATAGAAATTATTTTTATGAAGTAATAAATAAAATAAAATTATTATTTTAATCTATGTAAAATTAGTTCTGAATTTTTCAGTTAAAAGTAAATATAAATATATTTTTGGGAAAATTGATTTTATTCCGAACAACTATTTTTATAAGAATAATATGAAATTATCTTATTTAAAAATATCTTTCACTCTTATTTAATGAATTTAACAATATTTATAGGTTATATATTAAATCCAATGTTTAATAATTCCTCTGTTATTTTTTACACGGATTTTTGGAATATGAAATCTTGTTTTATTTTTATATACAAAATTATATAAAAATAGATTTTGTTTAATTTTTTTCTCTTGTTTGTAAATAAATATCTTCCACATAAATATGTTTAATTTTTAAAATATTTATTTCATATATAGAATCATCAAAATTAATTTAATTTTATAGGTTAAACTCAATTTACCTTTTTAATTAATATTAAACAATAGAGAAATACTTTTCCATGGTTGTTGAAAAAATGAGAATGGTGGGTTAACCTTTGTGTTGTGGTGTTAAAATAAAACTTAAAACATTATTTTTATTGATTTATTAATGTTAGTGATGAATTATCACTCATATCATTGATGAATTTTTATTATTTTCTGTAGATGACATTTGTATGATATTAATATATATTAGTCATTAAAAACCTTCCTATTGTTTCCTTTCTTTCCCTTATAGAGTGATACCACACATTTTATCTTCACCACACCTCATGATCCATCTTTATCGAGTCATCCGAATCCTAATACTTTCCTAACACCCACCACAAGGACTACAATCAATGTTTTGATCATAATATTATGCTTTCAAGGTGAAAGGTGATTGTCAATGGATGTTTATTGACAATCATGAATAACACTTAAATAACGATATTCAATTCTATTTCTTATTATAGAAAATATTATTAAATTTAATCCATTCCAAATAATAAAATTATTTATATTAAATATATAATATTTTTATTATTAATATTCATCAACCATTTCCCACCTCTTTACTATCAAATGAAAGATGAATTTATTACTCAAACGTACATATGTAATACCAACTCCATACAGTGATATTAATTATATTCCATCTTAACATTTAATGGTTGGTAATTAATATATATTTAAATTTTATATATTATTTCTAAAATATATAAAGGATAATTTAATTTTATGATAGTATCAACCTTATTAACTTTCTATCTATTTAAAAATAATAACATCGCCCTTGAATTCATGTATTTGACAAAATCCATTAAATTGATGGTGATAATAACATATTCTACGATGTAATAATTATTCAATAAATTTGAGTAAATTTTTAAATTTCTCTTCATCCTTGCATTGAAAAATGATAACATCATTTGGGTTTACGTATATATTACAATTTGCACGAAGTAATGTAATTTATTTATATTCACAAAACTTTATGAATTATTATGAAAGTGTATATAATGAAAAAATGTGTTCATTTTTTATTCATAAATTTATTAATATTTTAAAAAAATTACTATGATGCAAGTACCAGACCCATCAAATCGAAACATTCTTGTAAAATAGAATTATTTTCTTCACAGTGATCATTTTAATAAAATTGTTTTTATAATAGAAATATTATAAATTATTAACAGTGATACATATTTATTTATATATGAATATAAGTTATAAATATCATTATAAAAAAATTATATTTACAATATAATATAGTAGAACGTGTATGAAGAAATAAAAGGCTCAAGTTAAAGTGTTTAGGGTAAAATATCATCTATTATGGTTATTTTCATTGATAAATTTTAATTTCAGGAAATTATATATATATATTACATTAGACACAATATATTTTAATATAATATAATTTTTAATTGTTTTTTATATTAGTACCATGATACACTTTTGTTACATAAAATGTCTGTTAAAATGTTTATAATCATTGGAAACATTAATTTACTCATTCCACATTGAAATTTTATTACAAGTCCATCCTCATGAAAATTTATTATAAATGTTTTTACTGATACATAAAATGATTTTAAATTTTTTTTTCTAATATTTCATAATTTATTTTAAAATATTTAAAAATGACACCTTTTAAGGATCTACTAACAAACCATTTATTTTAAAATACTGTTAAATGAATTTCTACTTTTTTGTACGAGGAATGAAAAGTATTTGAAACCATAATTTACCACATTTGTTTTGAGCATTATTTACAATTTATACTTTATATTTTAATATAAATGTATTTTTAAAATTTATTTACAAAATTTATTTCAAATTTAATAAAATGTTATTTTCTATTCCATGTTTTCATAAAATACTCCAAATGATATTTTAATTGAATATTTAATCATTGATACCATTCTTTATGAATTATTATAATACACTATGTATATTTTTTTATGATATCAACCACTCAAATTCATTGATTTTTTATTATTCTTATTTATTTTTAAAAACTATCCAAATGAATCATTTTTCTTTCACATTGATTAATTATGTTATGAGGAAACCACATTTAATTTCATTTCATCTCCTGATGTCAGGATTATATGAAAAAATAACATGTTGATGAATTTAGTTTCCATTACATGGGTTATAATAATATAAAATTATGGCATGTTTATGAAACTAGTTTTCTAACTTGATATGAAATTATGATATGATAATTGGATTTATTGTTAAATATTTTGTGTCACACTTATTTATGGTTCAATTATGTGAGGTGTTGGCCTATAATTAGGTTCATATCAAATAAATTATTTAAATATTGTTATCTCATAATAAAATAAATACTAGAATGAGGTGTCAAACTAGGTCAATATGGGATTCTAGAAATGATGTGATTATTGAAAGTTAACATTGACTATGTAAACATTAGAATTTATAATGAAATCAATCCACTCTGATAGTCGTGGCATTGCAGCTTTAGCAAGGAAATTAGTTTATAGACTTATGTCTATAATAAAAATCCATGTATTATTATGATGATATGTTATTAAGGAATTAGAATTATTATTGATGATTCAAAAACATTTTACTTATCTATTTTATAATGAATATGAATTGAGATATATTTCATGAATAAATAAAATTTACCGGTTAAGTGTGAATTTTTTATGTTATCTCATCTAATCAGAACCATTTTATGTTCTTATTCTCATTTAGTATGACTGAATTGTATCACTTATTATTCCAATATAAATAATCCTTGATCACCAATACATTCTATTCTTTTAATGTTATGATGAATTGTTTTATGTTGGATATATATGACAATTATACTATATGAGATTAAAAGTTTGGGTTATATTGACAATCTATCATTAAATAATATGATTATATATCATATTTATAATAAATTATAGTTATATAGTTTCAGGGAATAGATTATTATAATATGTATTGAATATTCACAACAATATGATTTCATATATTCAATAATATGAATATATATATATATATATATATATTTGTATGTGCGTGTGTTAAATGACTTGGTCACTATAGTTAGTATCCAATATAGGTAAAAAAATTGTTTAAGATAAGTATTATCGATCTTTTTTAAAAACACAATGGGCATCTATATGTATTGTAAAACATCTACACTAATTATTAATGAGTATAGCACATGAATTTCTTCAAAAATGCATTACTATCTAGTTATTTGAATGTTAATGTGACCATGAAACAAATAATACTCTGGGTAACGACATTGATGGCTGTATATTGTTAATTATCCTAGTCATCAAAGGCCCATTAGGTGTGGGAAAGAGAAATGACAGCTAAATAAATACTTTTGGGGGATATTCTTCAATTAATTAAAATTTTATATATGAATCATTTTGTAACATTTGTATAGGTTAACATTATGAATGGGTATAGATAAACCAATATTTTAATATATATATATATATATAATTTTTAATGATTTAGTCCCTCTATGAATTTTATTAATGATTTTATGATTACACATTAATATTTTTTTTCACAGACAATGATTTTTTGTCATATTAAACAATTGGACCAAAGAGGAATCAGTTTAGATCTAGATGTGATGGAAAATTAAAAAACTATCATCCCATGCGAAGAAATATAATGGGATATGGAATTTGAATTTTTAATGCAATTCCCACTAAAATCACTTCTATTATAAATATGAACTGGAATTATGATGTTGAATTAAATAGAAAAAAATGAAACATATTAAAATTTATTCCTTCGTTTAATAAATAAAAACATTCTTGTGTGGATCATTTTATAAACATAATAATATAAAATGGATCATTACCACATAAAAGGTTATTTCTATTGTCTATTATTTTATAAATGTAAAAGAGTTACATGTGGCATGTAATTTTAAAGCTGTAGCCTATTAAGGGTGGAATCTTATAATTAATATGTGGTAGGAGGTGGAAAATAACACATTGTGATGGAACTACATTAATAATTATTTTCATGTAAGTATTTTACCAAAATGATTAAATTAATATAAATATGGGATTCCTAGAACTAGAAAATGAATTAGACAAGTGTACAAGAACCTATTGGAATATTCTCATTAAACATGAAATGTATGATTATGGTAATTTCATTGATCCTAGATGAAAATTTATACTAATAATATATATATTTAATGAATAATCCACATGATGTTTTTAGTTACAATAGAATTTGATTAATTTCATTAAAATATTCAATGTTCTGTCAAGTTTAAAATAGAGGAACAAGACCTTAATTAATAACTGGGATAAAGAGATATGAATTGAATGATATAACTTAAAATAAGTCTTAATTATAAACCCCAATGAGGAACGAAAAATAATCATCTGTTATGTAAGATGTTTGGATGGATTCATGTTGTAAACTAACTTCTAGAGTTTGGTAAAGGGGCATTTTTTGAAAAATAATTATACGTAGAAATATGATATTAAT
This sequence comes from Viscum album, assembly GCA_963277665.1. Classification (NCBI taxonomy): domain Eukaryota; kingdom Viridiplantae; phylum Streptophyta; class Magnoliopsida; order Santalales; family Viscaceae; genus Viscum; species Viscum album. The sequence continues at coordinate 913,717,153 of OY728157.1, forward strand.
TTGCTGTGAACATGCTAATCATTAAATGGGATGGTGAGAAAGTATACCAAAATATTCCACCCACAATTTTATTATATACTTCTATTTATTATGGACATTATAGTTACAAGTGAAATAATTTTACTAATAATTTTGATAACAAACATTATAATATTCTTAAAAAATGATTCATAGGGAAATATCTTGAAATCAATACTTATATGGTTTCTCATATGAATAAAGAGGTGAATGGGGAACTTTATATCCAATATTTAACTAAAAAAGTCTAATTTGATGATAGATATAAGAAACCTTTATTAATTTTATAATTAAATGAAGGTACTATGTAACCACCTCATTGATAAGATGATTATTTAGTAGAATAAACTCATAATTGTATGATGGTTCCATATCATATTTATAGATCCTATAAGAAAAGTTAGTTTGGGAATGTGGTTTTTTAAAATCATATGATTCATCATTTTATAAAATTTGTTTTGATTTATGGAATTTTATATCTATCTCATAATATATTTCATGTCAACTACTAATAAATGGTATTTATGTTTTATTTTCTAATCCACCCTATAACTGTCATTCACTGTAATGATGAATATGTACATTGAAAATAAGTTACTTCCCTTGTATGGGTGTTGCTAATAATTCATAATGGATAATTATCAACAATTCCAGGTGAGAAACAATACATTAATCATATTTCTATCTATCATTAATTTTATGATTAATTTCATAATTAATTTCATTGCAATCCCATTTAACATGATATTTTATTTCCAATTTAACACATACCTAGTTAAACTAATATAAAAAAACACTGTATATATTATCTACAATTGTGATTTAAGAATTGAAAATTGAAGTAAATGGGAGTATTGATATGGGATTAAGATACCAAAGTGAATGAATTTTCAGATATATTGTTCTTTTTATTTAGAATAAATATGGGTAAATTAATCATTTCATTGTTTATCATGAGTTTAACAATAAAAAAATTATGAAATTGTATCATTAACCGAATATTGATGATCACTATAATCAATTATGAGGTTATAAATATTTTTTTAATATTGACATTCAATATAGTTATCCTCAATTTAGGTTCATGAAGAAGTTTATATAAAATAAAATTTTATTTATGATGTAGAGACATTATTAATTTATTATGATTTCTTTTCTACTTGCCAAATCTCATTCACTGATTATTGATCTAATTAAAAGATTATTTCGATATCACTTTCTCTATTTTTTATATATTACTTAAATTGTATTTGTATATGCTCATAGAGAATGTAATATACTGAATAAAATTTTAGGATTGTAATGATGAGTCTGAGGAAGGGTTATTAGATATCTAAATTTACATTGTTTAAATTATATCATGATAATGATTAATTATTGGGTCATATAATCTCATGTGGGGATATATCTATGGTAATTTCATTGATTGAATTTATTGAAAAATATTCCTAAATGAACACATTATCTAAATTCTATATTTTATATAGGGTTTTTATACCACTATAGATTCATTGTGAGGGATTTATCATGGTTATATAATCCAATGACCAAAAAATGAAAATGGGGTATTGTTATTATGTACAGATACATTGTATGAAAATTAAAAGGAGAGTAAACTAATTTATATCCTCCCACATGTTATCACACAACTATGACTTGGAGAAGTGATTATGATATATAATGATTCAATAATTAATCAAATAAAATTTATACTCATGTAGGATGACATGGTGTAGCTTATACCTATAAACAGTTTAATATACATTATGAAAATTATCATACTCACGGTTTGGAGTTTTATGTAATAATTTTCTGAATGATTAGATAGATTAGTTATCTACATGGTGGAATGTGGAATATATATACTCACAATAATTAAATGATGTATATATTCCCAAATAAAGAGTATATGTTTCACTTAAAAATATTTTTAGACATGATTATTGATTATAAATGTTCAATAAATTACAACCATGATAATGGAAAATAGGTTTATGATGATATAATTTAGAAATAACATGATATATTTTCATTGATGGGGATTTAAATATATCTATTATTTTTATCTATAATGTTGTTCTTGTAAACATGACGAGATGGGAAATATAATATCTTCCTCAGATTAAAGTTCAAAAAAACATCATTTTGTTAAATGAATAGACACAGAAATAGAATATAGTGATTCAGAATAAGGTTATTAATGTTCATTAATTCAGTATTGATAGTTATTGAGTGATTTTATTGAAGAACTAAATATGTATCCCATAAATTCAATACATTAGGAATGAGCTATTTGCTTAATATAAAAGATCACAACTGACTATTCACCATAGAAGTATGAAGAAGTAATTTGATATAAATTATTTTTTCTGGTACAGTTACATGCAAAGTGATATTATACAATATGTATATACATTCTTGATATATCCTTATTTTATTGATCAGAGATACATCTCTAAATATATATTATAACCATTAAAAAACTAGAATGATAATGGGAACATATTACCATTAATTTCATCTTCAAATTAAAGAAAATATATAATTTCGATTTTGTAATTTATGTTACAGTCGACCACATAATTATTTTATCACATTATATTAAAATAATTCATGATATATTGGTTGATCATATTTCACAGATATATACAAATGAAGAGGTATTGCTTTATGTTGTTCCTCCTTTATTAAATTGGTATTGAATATATGGTTTACAACAATTTTGTTGTTATTTATATTCATATTTATATAACACTCTAAAATAATTTAAATCAAATAGTAAAATTATAATCCTAGAATATGTTTTTTGTGTTGATTATTTTGTTTTTGATGTTGTTTGTGGTCAACACTATGAAAAAATTAACTTCTATTAATAAAACTATCATTGTTATTAAAAACAAATTTGTAATTATTGTTAAGGATACATAAAATACAAGAACTTATTTGGTATTTTTATATCATATGAAATTTAATATACATTTAATTATCATAACCAATAAAAACATATATATTTAACATATATCATATGATTAGTATATAAATATTAGTATTTAACAGATCCAATTGACGATGAAAATGTAACTGATGGTCATGAAATGTGTGATCATATAATATTAAGCCGGTCTATCAGAATATACAATTGGGTTATAATCACTGTGATTTTCCATTGATCACTCCAATGTTGAAATGAAAGTATATATGCATATGTAGAACCATTTAAGGGATAATTTCAAACTCATCAAAAGAAAAACCCAAAATAGATTCATTGAACCACCTAATGACTTTCTCACCACCAAAATAATTACCCTTAGGTAGTTTTCATGTATATTGATGTGATATGTATCAATACCATGATATTGTGAATCATTTAATTTTAACATAAATATAATAAATTTATTTATTTTCTTATTATCATTACATTATAGTGGATTTTGATTTTTGTACAGTAAAGCATAAATATTATATTAAATTAGATTTCAATATCAATTAGGATTCTTCTTTGGATTAATTAATGTATTTTTGGATGGAAAAAATTCAAAAAATGTTATTATTAAATAATGATCAATAAATATACATTATCATATTAATTTTATATTGTTAATAGTATTTTAACAGTGCTTCAAAAACTATTATTGTCAAAAAACCATCATTTCCCAAAAATTGACTATTTTTATATAATTATTGAAAATAAACATATTTTGGAAATATTTTTTTAAATAAATTTTATTCATCATATCATATTTCATAATTTATTCAATTGTTAATTTTCTATAATTTTATGAGATAATCAAAATTTGAAGAAAAAACTATATATAGTATAAATATAAAGTGTGTATTATGAAATCATAATTACCCAAAGAGGATGTGATAAAAACTGTAAAGGGTTTAAATGAATAAAAAAAATTCCCACATTGCATAATTTGAATTCATGTAATTTTTTTAAATTTCGAAGTGCCTCTCCAAATCTTACAAATAAACTAATATGTTATAGTTTATAATTTGTTCTATAATAGTACGACTCACCTCAACATCACCATGTTTAATATTTTAATATTTTTGACCGTTTCCATTATTAAATAATTATATCCATGTATATTTTTAGTAAACAACGATGAAACTCATTAATACTGTTCTGGTTTTGGTGTTCTTATTTTATAGAGTCCAAAGAAATGATGATGAAATAATTAATAATTCCTAAATCATTTCAAATATAAACCCACCCTAGATACAATTTAACATCACTAAAAATCATGTAATCATGTAATTAATCTACCTACCAATTGATACATTTATCAAGAGGTACCACCACGATCCCAATGAAGAATCATCTATATAGAATCCATAGTCACACTCTAAATATATGTGATCCTCTCCTTATCCTCATTATTTAAGTGTCTCCATTATCATATTCCTTTTATATCCACTTCATATTTTTTGGAATATGTATTTATAAGTCCCTATTACAATACAAATTATTTAAAAATGACGATTTTCCCCTTTTTCTGTCATCAACCATTATTACAAATCATTATGTGACGATGTTTTGGTGCCATAATCTCATTTCTATTTTCCATGGAAAATAAATGTGTAGTGAATAAACCTACCCATTTCATGTTAAGGTAGATTATATTTATTATGTTTTACACATTTCAGTGGGGTAATAAATATATTTATTCTAAAATCCTTTATAATTACAATTTTTTTTTGATAAACGAATCCCTGGTGTGTGATCAAAATGGATTACTTAACCCATAAAATGAAATGAATGTTACATGGGAGCCATGAATAATATAGGTCATTATGGAATTGTTGAAGGGTTTAAACTCATGAGATGTCATTAAAGGAATACGTGTCTAAACCAAATCCATCATGGGACTTTTTCCTTTATTATGTCATATATGTTGGCCTGGACCAAGGTTTATGAGGCATTGTTTACAGTTTTTCAACATTTACAATCATTCATGTTTGATTATCGAGATATATAAAACATAATTTTTTATGATTCTTAAAACTATTATTTCACATTGATGTTACAATGCCTAAAATTTATGTATTTCTTATTTTTATAACATATTTATTATGTTAATTGTCTTTATAGAATAATACTTTCTTATGAATGTCCCTTGGTTATACCATTATATTTTATATATGATAATGTTAAGGGAGTTTTCAATAAAAATGGTTTATTTTGTATTTTAAGGATAAACTTAATTTATATAATTACTAAATCTAATATAGTTCATGGTCTTAATTTTTGTATTATGATTAATATTATGTAACAATTATTGAATTAATGTGTAACTAATATCATGGTTATCATAGTTGGTATCAACAAAAATATTTAATTATTATTGGGATTAGGATTTGAAATCTCAAGTAAAAGACATTTGGATTAAACTAGGTAGAGAGAAATATATAAATATTGCAATATATACAGTTAATGGTTTGTTGGAAAAATATATATATGTTTGCATAATAAAATTGATGTTCCTCTTGCATAGGTGTAAATAGTGGTAAATTATGAATACACGGTGATTGGATGGACTAAACCAAGAAAAGATTAATAACATCTAGCATTTCATTATACATATGTTATAACTCTAATTTGATATTATTCATAATGTTCATAATCTCATTGTGAATAGTTATTGAAGGTACAAAAAATTCCCCTATGGGTATATGTTAGCGAAAGGATCTTGGTTAACATTGATTAAAGCGTATAAATTAATATGTCATGGAAATACATTATTTTATTATGTTATACCATTAGTGTAACTGTAACACCCCCAAAATGTTAGAGGGTAAAATTACTATATGATATGACTAATGTCAACAAGGCACGCCTAATTTTTCATAAGACTACCTGATGGGAACTCCACTATAAATAATGTATTTCCCGATGTAGTGATCTGGATGGGTGACTATAAGAGAATTTTCTTATAGTGTGTGTGAGTGAGTAAAATTCACACTAGAAAGGACATATGTCAGCATGTGCAAACTATAATTTTTCAGATAACCTATTCGAGCATGTGGATGGGCCCATGGTGGGGAACACATGTCTGTGGGGAAACTAGTGGGTTAGGACCCAACTTCTATGTTAATGGTGGGGTGTTTGTGTGGTCACTGCGGCCTAGTTTTTAAATTTGGTGTCAGAGGAGGAACAAAAACATAATTGTATTTCACTACCTATGTTAAGGTGTTGGGCCCACAACAATGACGTTGTTATCCAGGGTGGGAATATACACCCCTGATTGATAAAGGGTTAAATGAATAATTGATATGACTCATTTTAACAAGGTGAACCTTCTTTTATAGAATCCTACCTATTGAGATCACCATAGTAAATCATGATTGACATGATGTAGTGATTAGGATTGGGGAATTTTTGGGTTGTTTCCTAATGTGTGTGATTGACGGAGAAGAACAATGGAAGGTAAACATGTAGGAATATGTTGACTATCTATAATGACCAAGCCTTAAACATTAAATAATCATGAATTATATGAATATTTTACATTGATGATCTTTTCAGGTTTAAAGTATTAATGAATTAGGCTATAACTATTACATACTATACTGAATATAATATGTAGACACTACAACATAGTTTCAATTTTATTCTTAAATATTAACACTTAATTATAAACATGTACAGTTCTATGTTTTAGACATCATGACTTTATCATGATCACATCCTTTTCCCTATTCCACTTCCTGTCTTGTAAAAAACATTTCAACAACTTGGGATGAGAACCAATATCTGTATGGGATACACAATGAAGAAAAACAATTATTTTTTCAAAACAACAAGTTACCCATAAATAACCAATCATATGTAATACTTTTAGCCTTTATGAATTATTAAATACCCTTCACTGAATAAAGATCATTTCATACCATTTTTTATCCAAAATATTGCCCCAAACCCAATAGAAATCACACATAACATATATAGATTATTTGGGAAATAAACATACCAAGATAGGATAACCAATTGTTCAAATTCCAGAAATATCACTAAATATCCATATGAATGACATCCATATCCAATGAATTGGACGTTATAACGTAACCACCTGCTGTGGTTAATCACGACACCACACGTAATTTTTTTTACCATTTAACCACCTAAGAAATATCCAAGTACCATTATAAATTAATAAAAAATAAGATTTTAAAAATAAAAAAAATTCACTTTTAAAATTTCAATTACATTAGATCCTTTCATGATATTTACATAATTAATGCTTAATCAAACCATTTTCAAAACCATTTAAAACATTTAATAATGTGATTTTTAAAATCAATGTGTGACATACCACATTGATTCATTTAAATGAATTACTATTTTAAATCATTATTTTCAAAATTAATTAATAAAAAATACATTTTTAAAACATGAACATTAATGATAAATATTTATAAGAAAAATTCATTAAAGATTTTAAAATGATGTTTTAGTAAAATATTCTTGTAAGAAACACGTGACTAAACATAATTCAAGAATAGATTAAAAAAATTCTATAATATCATGAGAATAAGGAAATTCATGATATATTATTTCAAAGGGAAATGTATAAAACATATAAAATTGAATTGGTGCTTAACATCAATGAAGTATCAAGGTAATGTAAATTGAGATGAAATCCCTTATAAAGACGAAATCCTTATATTAAAGATAAATCAGTTACATAATTATGTGTTATAAATAATATTACATTCTATATATGGTGACATTATGTTTGAAACAACCAGAGGTCATTAACACATATTTATAACATGACATAATCAAGGTGTATATGTTTATCCCAATGAATTGAAATTATGGTTATGAAGTTCCCATAGAGAAATTTGACAGCTTAACTACGTCACATTAAAATTAGGAAAATAATTTGATGAAAAAGTATAATATCAACACTTGGACATAAATTATATACCCTTACGGATATATAAGAACATATAACAACATTATAAGATGTAAATTAAAAGACATAACAAAAAGAACAGTGTGAATAGTTCCCTCAATTATTTTTTAACATATAAAACATTCACCATATGAAAGAAGGACCCAAAAAATATGATTTTATTACAAATAAATTTATTTATAATACACAACTAATTCAATAATGGTCGTTACATACACAACACAAAAGGAAATAGTGGCAATATATCTTAAATCACATGGGAATAAGAAGTGATATGAAAACCCTTTACCACATTGTAATCAATCGAGTCGTATGATAAAAAGTTAATAACCACCGAATTAATCATACATTACCAGGAATATAAATTTATTATTGATAATACATATCTAATGGTATTACATAATACACAACATGAAATAAATAAGTGGCGAACTACGAAAATCACACATAATTACAATTGAGATAAAAACCCCAAAACTCATGTCCGACATGACCTGTTCATTCATTAATATCCTAGATAATTAAATTATGTTAATTTATTCTTTATTAACCCCCTAATTCATTTTTTTATTCATTTTATATCACTTATTTCATTTCTATACGAATTAGTTAACTATTTGAGTTTATATCGGATAGTTTGTCAATGCTAAGAACTTTAGTTTAAATGAATTTATTGTAATTATAAATTGTTCATGTGGTTGAAATTCCACAATCTCCATAATTATATTCATGATTTATATATCATATAAATAATATATATCATATATATATATATATAATATATATATATATAATAGTACATAACATTGTTAAATAATAAATGAAATGAACCGTTCATGGGGACGGTATGCCGTACATACGCATGAACACTACATTCATTTGTCATTATTATTTTAATGGAATTAAAACATAATTCTACATATATGTATTATAATTACCGTATAATATCCTATATAATTTCATAACTCCATCATTTATACATCTCATGTATGGTATGAACTAGTCATGTCACATTGATGGGGTGGTAGTCCGCACTTCCAAGAATATAGTTATCGTGTTTACTCTTAATGGAATCAATAAAGGTCTGCTATAAATTAGAAATACATAAGAATAAATTAAAATATATATATATATAATATTTAAATACATTTCCATCATAATGGCCAATATAATAGGGGTAAGAGATAATTGAACAATAATCATTTTGTGAGGCATTAGTTTTCTATCCATACAAATGGTATGTTTGTAACCCACTAGATGGAGATGAGTGATTTTTTAGTTAGAATACAAATCATATAAACAACCCAATATATTGAGGATAATTTTTTTGTTACAAAATAAAGGAATAAAAATAGTTTAGGGTTTTGAGATGTAAAATAAAACACTAGGACTTAAGAGAAGACGTTGCCTTTGAAATTGGTATCTACATTTGGTTTGAACCAAAATGTCTACATGAAGTGCCTTATGCATATGTAAATGCTTCTAAGAGGAGTAGTGGGATCTTGAGAGCTTATTTGGTTAGGGTTTGGATGAATCAAGGGGATTTATATTTGAGAGTAATGAGTTAGAATAGAGGGATTTTTAAAATGGGTAGGAGGGGCTCTTGCCCAAAGTGTGAAGCTATTATTTTATTATATAATGATATTCGGGATCAAAAGATCAAAAACAAATTAAAGTCGAGGATAAGATGACTAATGGTAGAAATAAAATCATACAATATGAATTTTAGATGTTTTGGACATTATTTTAATCTTTATAATATTATTTATTTAAATATTTTATTAATGAGGTAAACACTGCATCATTATTGTTTCATAGATAATTTAATTAAATGATATCTAAAAATAATAATAAATTTACCATGATTTTTTAAATATTTATATATTTCTATGGAATATTTATTGTCTAAAAGATAACTTATATAATCCAATATAAAAATATATTTACTAAAAAATATTTGTTTATGTCATTTTTGTCTTAACTTTAAGTTAATTAAAATAAAGTGTCATTATCACTCCCATGTGGCTCTATGGGGTCCCTAAATCGTCCAAAATGTTTCCATGGTTTTATATTTAGCACAAACTAATTTTAGGACACATGTTAGGGTAATTTTATATCACTATAATAATATTTTTTACCCTTATTTATTAGATTCCCCCTTTAACGATTGTAAATAAAATTTTTATTGCAGTAAATATTTATAATGTCTAAAAATTTAATTAACTATTCAAACAATTTAAACCACCTGATTCCAAAAATGAAATCAATTTTTCTAAATTTATAATACAGAAGTGGCCGAAATTAATTTAAAATTAATTCCTGTTGTCAAAAAGAAAAGCGTGTTTTTTAGAAATATTAACTATCCAATGATTGACACATGTTAATGTCCAATTTCAATGCAAAATTAATTCCAATAAAAAACATTAGATTAAATGATTAATATATAGTCCAATTACACATTAAAACCAATTAAAAATATAATTTAACCATATATATAAATTAAATTAAAATGGTGTTTTGAATTAAAATATAGTATTTTTAACTTTTTATTAAAAATTTAATTTTATATGAAAAATATCAAAAAATAACCCAATTTAAATTTTGATGTCCATATTCTAATGAAGAATTTTATTTTAACAAATATAAAATATAAATGTGACAAAAAATATATTTAAAATTTTTTTTCCATCAAAAGGCAGTAAATCAACTGTTTAAAGTAAATTGCGTTGAAAATCAGATTTTTTTTTATTTTAAGCCTCTAAATTTTTTTGGGTAAATGTAAAAACATTTAATAAACTTCTTTTATAATATTTTAGTTAGTTATATCCATTCTCACTATTACAATAGCTTCGCGTTAACTACAATATTTTAAAAAAAATTTCTATTAATATGATGCAACATAATATTTTAAATATACATGTTGATGCGTATCAGGTATGCCATCGAACATCGAAACCTATTAAAACCTGATTAGGAGAACGTTAACCACCATAAATCACAAACATGTGATGGGTTAAATGGTCATTGATTACCCTGTAGGAAAAGTTAATATAAAATGTTTTTGTATTATGTTACTTTTCATAATGTTATGTAATTTATCGATTAGCATAACTAAAAACATACGGGAACATAAATAATATTCCTGAATAATTTCTTTCTTTATTAAATTTCTTCCACAAACTAATCTTTTCTCCAAACGAGGAGTATTCAAACTGGCTTAGTCACATTAAAATCAATAGAATCAAGATCTAGAGTATCACATCATCCAAAAAATATATTCAATATATTTACCATGTCTTTAGACATCATCCAAAACCAAAATTTTATTGGATGTGATACAATATTCCCTCATTGGATAATAATTTATAAAAAGAAATACTACTCTTAATCTCTAAAATCAAACAAAAAACCCCAATGTTCAAGAAAGACCATTCAATATACAATTTTACATAAAATACTTCAATATTATCAAAACTAATATTGAAACCCAAATATCATAAGGATTTAAATTAAATAGTCATCATTAGTAAATAATAATATTAATCTCTAAATACATCAACTACTCTTAAAGTCACATACTGAAGTGTAATTAACCTAATCCCATATTCTATATGATGAGTTAATCATTTAAATAAATAACCCAAATCACCTGATGTCCATAATAAATCCATTGATTCTTTGAAAATAAAAATTCAACCATTACTCCTCCAATTCATTCCCATAATATTCTATTTTCGTTAAGCAAATCGTGTTCCAAAAAGAGATAATTACTTCAAAAATAAACATTATCACTTAATCGAAAAATCATTATCTTATACTAAGGATGACCACATCATAAAAAATATGATCCCATCTAAACTTATTCTTGATCCATAAAATTATATAACAAAAAATAATTAGTAATATTAAATGGGGACTTCATGTATTCCAGTGGTAGGTGATAAATCTCAATCAAACATTGGTTGTGGGTTCAATTCTCGTAGATTTTTCTGACGCTGAAGGGTTGTCACATGATCTGTGTGTTGTCTTTTCTGGAAAACTATAAAATTTTATAAAATTTCAAAAAAATAACAAAAATTCCTCAAAAGTAACCATAAAATAATTTATCCTCAATGGTAATCCAATACAATACATATTGCACCCAAAAATGTTGTTTACATTTATCACCTGAAAAATAACATTGAATATTTCCAATATTCTAACCATTATGGAAATGTCACATATGCTTAACGAACACCCAATCCTATAAAGATATCTTATCAAAAATTTGATTCCAACTATATGGAACCACCCTTAAGCATTATATAATATTGAATTATGAGAATATTTCACATTATGAATCTTTGTAGGTTTATTGTTTTAGAGAATTTTTTCATATCTCTAAAATATCCATTTGAATTTTACCAATAGAATATATTACTCTTTTTCCATTTTGTAATAAAATATAATATCTTAATAATAATTATGTCCAGTTCTAAGATTTAGACATCTCGACTTTTCCGTGATCACATACTTGTCCCTATTCCACTTCATTTCCAGTGAAAAACATTTCAAAAAAATGAGATGAGAAAAAAATAATAGTATGCAATACATAATGAATTAAAACTATTAGTTTTTTAAAATAAAAAGTAAACCATCAATAACCTATCATATGTAATAATTTTCACCATTAGGAATTTGTAAACAATATTCACTGAATAAGGATCATTTCTTACCATTTTGTAACCAATATATTCCCATAACACCCAAAGAAATCACATATAACATATACAGATAACATAATACATTATCATGCATAAATGGAATAACCATATGGTAGACTCGCAAACATATCACTAAATAGAATATCCATACGGCCAACTTCCAAACCAAATGCATTAAAGGGTATAATGTAACCACCCATCCTAGTTATCACAACACCACCCCTCATTTGGTTTATCATGTAACCAACCATCAAATGTCCAAGTACCATTATAAAATCATAGAAAATATAATATTGAAAATATAAAAATATCACTAATAACATTTAAACATTGAAAATTGCAATAGATCATTTCATGATACTGACATAATCAATGCATAATCATTCCATTTTCAAACCCATATAAAACATTTAATAAAGTGATTATTTAAATACTAGTGTCCCATAATAAGTTAAATCTATTAAAGGAATTAATGTTTTAAAACATTAATTTCCATATAAATTAATACTAAAACCATTTTTAAAACATGTATGTTAATGAGAAATATTTAGAATAATAATTATTTTAATCTTTTAAAATGAAGTTTTAGTAAAAGAGTCTCGTAACACTTGAGAAACAGTTGACTGAACATAATTGAAGAATATGAAAAAAAAAACAAATCATATAATATCATGAGAATAAATATATTAATGATATATTATTTCAAGGGGAAGTATATACACCACATAAAAGTGAATTTCCCTATAACAACAATGATTTCTCAAGGGAATGTAAATTGAGACAAAATCCCTTATAAAGATGGTATCATTATATTAAGGACAATTCAATTACAAAATTATGTGTGAAAAATAATAACAAACTCTATATAAGTGGATATTAAGTTTGAAACAATAAGAGATCATTCACACATATTTATAACATGACATAATCAAGATGTATAAGATTAACCCAAATAATTAATTTTTTTTTAAGAAGTTCCCTTAAAGAAATTTTACTGCCTAAAAACATCACTGTAAAATTCATAAAATAATTATATGAGAGAAAAAATGGTATCTAGTCACATGGAGATAAAATTTATTTTATTAAGGATATAGAAGAACATATCCAAAATTGGAAGATGTAAATTAAAATACATAACATAATGAAGTCTTCAAAAAAGAGGAGGGTGAAAGGTTCGTTTAATGATTAGGTAACATATTAAACATTCAACTTATCAAAGAAGGATAAAAAAATAAATATTTAATTACCCATAATTTAATTGATATTTCACAATGAATACATTCATGGGAATAACATACACCATACAAAAGAAAATAGTGTCAATATAGATTGAATCTTAGTGGAATAAGATGTGAGATGTAAATCCCTTACCACGTTGTAATCAATCGAGTCGTATGATCAAATTTTAATAAACACAAAATTAGTCATATAAAACCATGGATATAAAGATAATAATGATAATATAGATCCAATAGTAGTACATAATACACCACATGCTACAAATAAGTCGAGAACAATGGAAATCTCATGGAATTGAAAGTGACATAATAAACCCCTTACCTCATGTCTGATGTGACCCATTCATTCATTAATATCCTGAATAATAAAAATAAGTTAATTTATACTTTCTTAATAATATTTTTCATGTTTATTTTTAATTTTATATTACTTATTACCGTTCAATAATAATTATTTAACTATTTGAGTTCATATTGGATATTTTGTCGATGTTTGGAACATGAGTTTAAATGAATTTATTGTATTTATAAATTGTTCATGTGGCTGAAATTAAATTATCTTCATAATTATACTTGGGATATAAGTGTCATATATATAATATATATACATTATATATATATAATACTTCATAACATTTAGAAATAATAAATGAGATGCACCATTCATGGAGACGGTAAGTCGTATGTATGCATGAATGCAACTTTCATTTTATTTCATATTTTAATGTAATTAAAACATAATTATACAAAGGTATATTTTAATTCCATTATTATATCATATATAATTTCAAAAACTCCATCCTTTATACATCATACATATGGTATGAATGAGTCATATTACTTTGAAGAGGTGTAGTCTGCATTTCCAAAAATGAAATTATTGCATTTAATCATAATGGAAAGCATAAAGGTATGCTATAAATTAAAAATACATATGATTAGAGAAATCATACATGTAATATATATCATATATAAATACAATTACTTCATAATGACCACCATAAGAGGTAGTAGGAGATAATTGTCTAATCATCGTTTTGTGAGGTTTATGTTTACCATCAATAGAAACAGTATGCTCTTTACCCTTTATATGAAGGTGTGTGCAAGTGTAGTTAAAATAAATCTCATAAAAACAACCTATTATATTTTTATAGTGGTTAAGTTATAAATGAAAGGAATAAAAAGTGTTTAGGCGGATGGATATGTAAACTAATTCAAATGGACTTAAGAGAAGACATTATCTTTAAATTGGGTATCTCCCTTTTGATTGAACCAAAAGGTTTACCTCAACTGAATTATTCTAATGTTAAGGCTTCAAGGAGGAATATAGATATCTTGAGAGGTTATTTGGGCAGGGTATGGATGATCCATGGGGCTTGAGAGGTCTGATGAATGGGTTTGAAGTGACGACTCGTAATAAGGGGAATGAGGGGCTCTTTTGGAAAGTGTGAAACAATTAATTTATTATATACAGATTTTAGATTTCTAAAGGTCCAATAACTTTTTAAAGTATAAGATAAAATGACTCATGGTTGAAATAAAATCATCAAATTATTATTATATAAGTTTTGGTCATTATTTTAATCTTAATTATCTTATTTATTAAAATCATTTATTAATGAGGTAAACACTACATCATTATTCGGTAATAAATAATTTAATTTAATCATTGTACAATAATTATAAAAAACTTCCATGATGTATGAAATATATTTTTATTTCCATATAATATTTATAGTCAAGAGGATAACTTATTCAAGATTATGTAAAAATTAATTTACAAAAATATATTTTTTTATTTATTTTTTGCCTTTAATTTAATTTAATTAAAATAAAGTGTCATTATCACTCTCGTGTGGCTACATGGGGTCCCAAAATAGACCCAAATATGACCATGGTCGTATATGTATCAAAAAAACAATATTGGGACACATTGAAGTGTTATTTTACATTGTTATTATAATATTTTTTAAAATTATTTACCAGATTTATCCTTTAACCATGATAAAGAATCTTTTTACTGAAGTAAATATTAATAATGTCTAAAAAGAAAAGTTAACATTATACACAATTTTGACCTCCTAATTTGAAATATTATATCCATTTTACCAAATCCAAAACATAAAAGTGGCATAAATTAATTTGAAATTAAATCCTGCTTTCAATACAAAAATCGTGTTTTTAGAAATATTAACTATGAACAGATTAACACATCTTTATGTACATTATCAAATTAAAATTAATTACCATAACAAAATTTGTATTAAATGGTAAAATTACAATAAAATTACACATTAAAACAAATTTACAAGATAATATGTCAATATAAATATATTCTATTAAAATGATGTTTTGAAATAAAATGAAGTATTTTTCACTTTTTATGAAAAATTTAATTCCATCATAAAAATAACAAAAATTTACCCAAGGTAAATATTCATGTCCAGATTCTAAATAAAAATTGTATTTTTTCAAATAGAAAAAATAAATGTGACAAAAACTAGATTAAAATAGGGTTTTCCACTAAAAGGCGGTAAATCAACCTCTTAATGTAAATTAAGTTTAAAATCAGATTCTTTCTTATTTGAAGCCTCTAAAATTTATTATGTAAATTTAAGAATATTCATCAAACATTTATAATCATATTGTATTTATTTATGTTCATTCATACCAATATAATGTCTAGCAGTTAACTACCATTTTAAATAATAATAATCTATTATTATTATGCAATGTATGATTTCGAAGAAACCTGTTGTTGTGTATCGGGTAAGCCATCCAACATAGAAGCCCCTTTCAAGTAAAATTAATATTTAATTCCCAAAATAATAATTAAAATTAAAATGTATTATTATATTATTTAACAAGGATGTTACACTTTCATTACTCAGATAACCCATTGGGGTTCGTTGATGGACCCAATGTTGGGGACCACATGTCTATGGGGAAACTGGTGGAACCTAGAAGGCTAGATACATGTTTTGGAAAATATGGGCTGTCATTAGTCAGATAACCTATTCGGGCATGTGGATGGGGCCTAGGGTGGGGACCACATATCTTCGGGGGAACAGGTGGTACCATGCGGGCTAGGACTTGACTACCATGTCAATGGTGGGGTGTTCGTGCTATCACCACAAACTAGTATTTACATTTGGTATCAGAGGAGGAACACAACCTTAAGTTTGTTGCAGTACATAGTTTTAGATTTAGGGACTAAAAGAAGGGTGTTGTGCTCTAGGGTGGCAGAATGTATCAACCCGAAATGATAAAGTGTTATGTTCATAATTGATATAACTCATTTCAACAAGGTGATGCTTCATTTTTCGATGCCTACCTGATCAGAACATCATAGTTAAGCATGCCTGGCAAGAAGTAGTGATTAGGGTGGGTGATTTTCTAGGAAGTTTCTCAGTGTGCGTGTGTGATTGAGGTAAAAGTACACTACAAAGGACATGTTTTTTTAATATGTAGACTGTCATTAGTTAGATAACCTGTTTTGGCACTTTGATGGGCCCATGGGTGGGAACCACATGTTTATAGGGAAACTAGTTGTACATGGAGGGCTAAGACCTGATGAACATGTTAAATGTGAGGTCTACGTGCTGTCACCAGGACCTAGTTATAATAGTAAATAGATTCTCATTTTTTTTAATAGTTCTCAAATACACATTAATAATTTTTCAATTAATTCATGAAAATTTTAAAAAAATGGTGTAATTATGTAAAAACAATGTCAAGGAAAATGTGATGAATATCCTAATGTATTTTCCAATATATTTATAGTGGGAATTGAAACCATAAAGATGATATTATCTCTACTGACTCTGATTAAATGTATAATACATGGTTAAGTGAAAAACCCAAATCCACCAATGAAATTGATTTATTCAATTGTGGCATTTAGGTGGGAAACACCTCTGAATTTCAATGGATCCTATAATCCCTTAACCACATAATAATGGATCAAATCAATTCAGAATAAATTATACATCCTTTAATGTTCTATACTGGAAAATTTTATACTTGGTATTTATAATATGTAGCGTGAATCAAATAAGTGGTTCACATTGATTAAGTATAATATTTAAGAAGAAGAGATCATTATAATGGGGTAGAAGCAATTCTAATTTTTTTTATGATAAATACATTCCCCATAGTATCTGAATTTAAATTCCAATGGATTTCCTTCAACTCAATAAATGATAAAACTAATCAATTGGGTAGTATGGGGAGAATTCGACATGAAATTCAAGACACTCCTTAGTCTTTAATGTTACCCACAAAAGAAAATGAGACTACTTTAGTAGTGGGATACCCCTTATCTACAAAATCCCTTAATATCATAGATAGTGATATCAATGAATAAATTATGTGATTTTCCCACTATGTTGAAATATAGAATAGTTCATCTCAATGATACCATTGGAATATTAATAGAAAACTAGAGTTCTATTTTGGCTGTCTAATTGTGAAAAATAATGGTATTAAAAGAAAATCATCATCAAATTTTCTCATGAGAAAAAACTAATTATGGATGAAATTTACTACATATAATGATTATTCATTTAGGTGTGGGAATGAAGGATTCCTTACTAGTGATTTACAATTGGAGAAACAATCTAATGCTATGGATGAAAGTAATGCTCGATTCAACCCTCAATGAATTTTTTATTACTGCAATTAGATGTAACCAAAAATCATTTCTATCTAATTTACATATCCAAGGGATTTCAAAGAAAACAAAAACTACCCATGTTAGAATGAGTGATATTTTTTCATCACAAACACTGAGGTTGATCCCAACAATGATGTATTGAGAGGTACACAATATATTCATTCAGGAATATTGAATGAAGTTTTTAATTGTGGATTGACACATTTCATCATATCATTAATGTTTATTATAAAATCTTAATCACTACCACAAATCTTGGATATAGAGCTATTGGTGAAAAATAACAAATGAAAAAATATCCATTAAATGTACATATGTCCTACCTTGTTAAATTTTTGGAGCTAAAATATATATAATTCTTTATCATAATATCTTCAGTGTAATTTGATCCGATTTTATTTATATATCAAATATCCGTATATAGATATAATATATACTAATCCCTCATAGAAATCACCCATCGTATCTTAAATCTTCCACTAATTCTATATAAATGAATGGAAATGGATGAATTTTTTTAGAGAAAGCATCAAAAGAATGGATATTAGTTCTATACAAGTATGAATATCTAGATCATATAATTGATTGTACTTAATGGATTATCCTATTATAAATTCCCATTGAAATATAATAAATAGAAGTGTTTCCCAGAGAATTAATTGGTCTTCCTCTAATCCAAGTGGATTGATTTTCAATCGAGCTTATAATTGGGATGTTAAATTTATACAATACTCAATATATAATGGTTGTTATAAAACATGATGATCTAGAAAAATATCTATAGAATAATATGGACATAAGATTCATATCTTTGATCCCATTAAATTTTTTACATCATTTGTATCCTTGAAGAAAAACGATGGGTTAATGTTCCATTGAATTAATTATCATAAGCTCATTAATATATTGAAAATGAACATGTATCCTCTAAAATGGACTCATGAATGGTTATAAAATTTATTTGGAACACAATATTTCACATAGGTTCATATTTAGTCTGGGTGTTACCATGTTTGGGTGAATGAGTATTATATCCCAAAGGATTCTTCTTGTATTAGGAACAGGCATAATGAGTTAAAATTAATGTGATCCGGACTCACTTATTGTCTAGAAAACATCATGGAATTAATGAATAGTGTCCTTGGATATTTTATCGAATAAATATAGTTAGTCATTATAGATGATATTCATCTACTATCCAAACAGAAGGTTGTGAATAATGGGTAAATGAGAATTGTGTTAAAAAACCTATAGAATGAGAATAATTATGAAAATTACAACACATATGAGTTCATGATGAATGAATATACATTCATTGAGAATATTATCCCAATCCATGGGATTTAGTTGGATCCATTAAATAAAATATTAATTTATCAATTTAAATGATTGACATATGTGATATATATTTATAGTTTCCATGAAAATTTTGTGATTTCATGGTTTTTAATTATGCAATATCCAGTAAAAGTTACAACGCCGCTAGGGTTTATCTCGCGCCACCGCTATCCCGGATCGGATCTTCTTATCCTCTCTTGCATGGCGGTTCGAGGCAGTGGTTTCTTTGCAATCGTGACTTTCTGTTGGCTTGACTAGCATGCACTGGTGTGTGCCTCTTCAAGGTGGCACGATGATGAATATGTGCCTGAGTTCCAGCCTTGGCAGTTCGAGATTGGAAATTTGTCCATAGATCTGGTTATTTGGAGGCTTCTTCGTGGATCTTCTAGATGGTGGTGGTGGGATCTATTTTGGGATTGAGATTGGGATTTCTCTCAAAAATTTGGGGATGTTATTTTCTTGCTGTGTGTTTTGTTAACTGATTTCTTTTTATGGATGATTTCTGTGATGGATAATGTTTTCAGCTTACATGTTTTGATTTGGTGATGCTGCTTCGACCGATGCATTCTAATAAATTGCCTTTTACCTCTTGCAGTCTTCTATGCGAGACTATTGTTTTTGAATTTTCGGATTGGTATGGGAGTTTTGAGGAGTTTTTCATTGATGTGTGGTTGTGTGGTATTATTGTGCCTGTGTCTTTCATAGCATTTTTGATGTATTTCTGTGTTTGGACCTTTGTTCCTAGTGATTTTGGGCATGGGATGGTGATGCTTCCTGGTGGTTGGTCTAGCCGGAAAGCTGTTATAGTGGATGATTAACAGAGGGATGCTCGATTCTAGGTAGCAGTGTGTAAGGTGGATGTGTGAGTGCGGAGTATCTATTAGGAGATTTGGGTTTGATTATGTTAGGATTTGAAATTTGAATTGGAAATTTTGATTTGTTTGATGGATTATGGTTTTTCTTGGTTTTTTTCTGTAATGTGTACCGGTAACCTTTAAACCGTCTTTCTGAAAATGAAAAAGAAATGGTTTTCATGAAGGCATGGAAATTCCTTGAATTATAATTGACATGTGAGAAATTTTTCATGATTTTCAATCCCACTATCAAAAATAATTTGGAATGGATTCAGGTTTTTTGGAATGAAGAGTGTGATGATAGCTTCATGAAACTAAAGTAGAGGCTTATCAATGCACATGTACTTACACCACCATTATGAGGATAACGTTTCATGGTATTTTTAAACTATATGAAGAAGTTATTGTGTTATGTGTTAATAAAGAAAAAAATGTTATATAATATTCATTAATGAAAATGAATCTCATTGAACATAATTACCCAATATATGATGTATTGTTTGCTGCATTTATATTGGGTTGAAAATATTGAAACATTATCTCTTTGTGGAGAAATGTGTAGTATATATGCATCACCAAATAAAAAATTATATATTCACAATATAATAGATGAATATGATCTAATTAAGCTAATTAGAGGTAGTTGATGACTACAACATCTCAATCCACTACAACCGTCACTATGAAAATAATGTTGTAAAGTCCAAGAATTTCCCTGGATATTTTTTTATTCAATACATGAGATTTATAATAGTCCGGGAAAATTGAAGGCGGGTGATTCTGAGGCCTAGTGTGCCCAAAATCAATTTCTAATATTTTGATCAGGTGCGTTCAGTAAAGTTACGAGTGCGTTTTACAACTTTTGAACCGGTTCTCGGAATTGAAAGTTGTGGGCACACTTGATCTCAGAGTATCGACATTCATATAAGTATACTTTCAACTCGACAGTAGTTGGTATATAATGAATGTTAGTTTTTGAGATTTTATGAATAAATTACATAAAAATAATGTTGTATCTTTTTATATTTTTAGTTGGTTAAAACCTCTATGTGGAGGTTGTAGGAGGGGGCCGCCACACCTTAACCTCCCATGAGAGGTTTTGGTGGTGGGTCCCACCCGAACATAACCTCATCATAATGATTAATGTGGTGGGTACCACCCGAGGTAAAAAACTCTTGAACTCCCCTTTATGTGGGGAGAAACCTCTTGACCTCCCCACTTTATGGGTCCAAATACACTCCATTAGTTAATTGTGCATTAATTAATTAATTTTAATCTTTTTCAATTTTGTGCCAAAAACTGAATAATAGATAAATATATTATGTTGTTGGGGGACTCACATTCATTTTGGTGGAGCTTGGAAGAGGAGAGAACATGGAAAAAACAAATTCTCATGAATGACCATCGAACAATGAAGAACACTTCAACTGCCAATGACAGAAAACTTTTTCATTGATCATCAACTGATACAAATGAGGAAGCGCCGTACTTGAAGAATGTTGATGATGTTGTCCTCGACATCTTCATCTTCTTACACAACGTCAACGAATCTATGTTCTCCATTACGTGACTTTTTTAATGATCAATGAACAATGTTAGGGGTTTGAACATTGTTTTGCTTCTCGTTTTACATTTTCCATCGTGGATTATAAATTTAAGCCGCATGATATCACTATAATAAGGAGGTTTTGGGTGAAACAAACATTGCCTGACCCCTCTTCCTTCTTCGTGGAATTGGACGTTAAACATGGCATGAGAATGGAATGAGAGACTATCATCAACAGTGATTGCAGATCAAAGGTGATACCCCAGGGAGAGTGTGACATCATTCAGAATGAGAATCAGGCTACTAGAACTCATCCAGTGACCTGCATTAAGGTCACTGATGGAAGGACCAATAATTATCATCTCAAGGATGGCGGCGATGCAACCGTGCGACCGGAGGAGTAACCAGCGGACGACGGGACACGGCAGTGCAACGACAGCCAGAACAAGCCCGGTCATGAAGAAAACCAGCTTCCCAAGCCACCGGGTCATCATTGAAGAATTGGCGCAATCACGCCGCTCAGTGGAGAAAAAGGTGGCCAAGGCGGTGACACAGTGGCAGGCTCAATGCCGGCCGCAATGAAGATTGGCGGCCCGAGCCGCTGGTTCGTCGCTTGCGGCGCGATGCAATCGGCACCGGGCGGGAGGCAGCTCGCCACTCGGGCAGCCAAGGGGAGCAGGACCCCTCGCCGAGTCTCATTTGATGCGGACTGGCACCATGTGGCAACAGTTTTGGAAATCACCTGAACGGCTAAGCCAATCGAGATCCAGGGGGTGTGGCTTCACCCTAGACGCAGGTAGGGAGGACGCCATGGGCCGCTAGCCGCGCGGGCTGCTGAGCTGGACCCTGTGTGGGCTGGGCCACCCCCGTGGGCTAGGGTGCCCCCACAGATTGGGTTAGAACCATAAACCTTGTCGGACATGCGGACCTTGTCAGACCTCGGTCCAGACCTAGACCATTTTTACCAGTTTCCACTCGTTTTCCCATAACACGAGCTACGGAGGTCAAACTGACTAACATTCTATGGAGACAGGAACCTTGAAAGGAAATGGTTATTTTGGTATAACCCATTCGATGTTTGGACATTGTTGGTTTATGGCCGGGTTGGATTGAACGTAAATCCAACCTTTCCCTTAGAACAGAAATGCCAATAACTATTAGAACGAGCGTCTGATAGATGCACCGTCTATTGCATTGGGTTTCTAATAGAAAGATTGATCCTTTGGATAGATCGAAAAGGGAGTTTGTGGCAGTTGATGTATCAACAAGTGGCATGGGGAGAAGACCCTCCTGGAATCATGCATGCTTTGTGAAGAACCTAGTGGCTGGTTGTGCACTAATGACTGTTCCTGGATCCTGTGTGGGTTCGAAAGCACTGACGACTATTCCTAGATCCTGTGTGGGTTCAAATGCACTGGAAACTATTCCTAGATCCTGTATGGGTTAGATAGCTTCGACAACTATTCTTGGATCATTTTTGGGTTTGACAGCTTTGTTAACTGTTACTAGATCATGTGTGGGTTCGACGGTTCTGATTTCTATTCTTGGATCATGTATGGGTTCGATGGTTCTGATTTCTGTTACTGGATACCGTGTGGGATCAAGAAAATAGATGATATCGTGGATAAATCTTATCATTTCTATTTCTCGACATAAGTTGTATACCTGTGTGATCTGAGTCAGTAATTTTTTTGATTACCTCATGCTTGAGGTGGTTTACTTGATAACTAAGGTATATGTATAAGCATATACCTAAGTGGGGTTATCTATTTATTTCTTACTCTATGGATTATCCATGGTAGATTTTGGGAGACCATGAGGGTCTCGAGATCCCTATTGAGTATCGTTATACTCACCTCTACATAGGCTATGCCCAAACATCGTTTTGTTGGTTGTAGACGATGGATGGAGCTGACAGAGGCTGAGAGTATCAGGACTAGACGATACCTGGAGGTGGACCAAATGACAAGTCTGTACCCAGAAGAGACTGAAGGATGTGGAGTTCTGAGAAGGCTATATGTACCTACCCTTCAGTTAGGATACGTGGTGGACAATCTAGGAGCTAATTTTAATCTATCAGTTATTTTGTCCATTTTCAGTTGTACTTTTAATTTGTAATTGGGCTTGTATTTCCAGACCCTTTAATTCTTAGCACTCTCTTGTTATACAATTTTTCATAGTGTTTTTTATCCAGTTGTGAGCTCTGTTGTGTGTGTTTATAGTCATAAAGGCAATGACTTCCTTGATTTAGGGAATTAAACCTTTGGTACAAGTCGCCAGCCCTTGTCCTATAGAAGGCATTCTTGTGGTAATCACGACAAAAGCCCCTGAGGGACGATTCATGAAAAATTGGTATCAGAGTAGTTGGTTCTACCATAGAACTTATGAAACTAATCATTTCTATAAATCAATAGTGTTATGTGATGTGAGTGTGATTTTCAGTTCTGGAAGTCCAGTGTTGGTACGATGGTAGACTTATCCATACACCAGGACCCTGACTTATGATTTCTATCTCAGTGCATGTAAAAAATGATTGTGTGTGTGTTTTTAACAGTCATCATTGTGACATCTTTTGAGTCATCTCACCAGGTATAACTTACTGACCATGACAAAACTATTTTTTTACAGGATGCTTATACGCAGATAGCAAGTCAAGGGTCTAGGATTTGTATGTGAAGGAATCCCAATGAGCGACAAGGCCTCGGTGTAGGGAAATATCATAGAAAAGTCACTAGCAGTACCACTTACCATTGTCCACCGATGCCACCAACCCTAGAAGCCGAGAGTTCACACCGCCTGAGCATGTTTCCTGAGTTCCATTTCAAGAGGATGCCCAGGTACATGGGTGAGACGAACCTGCAGGTAGCTGAGGATTGGCAGGAGGCTATGGTGAGAGTCTTCAGACTAGTAGGGACACCATCAAACCTTATCGCGATACTTTCTGCGAGTCTTCATTAGGCAGCATCAAGCAGATGGTGGAGCCTAATTCTCCAGGGCTTGATGAGGTGACACTTCTATGGGCAGACTTCGAGAGCCTATTTCAGGCAAAGTTTGTCCCACCCACCCTATGTGTGGTGCAGAGAGAGTAGAAAATTAATCTACATCATGGTAGCATGACTATAGATTAGTACTCAGTGAGGATCACCGACCTCTCGCACTACTCAACAGATATGGTATGAGACCCATTATTCAAGGCCTGGACCTTCGAGCATGGGCTCAAGGGAGGGATCAGGGCTTTGATGATCTCCCTCAGTATCCTAACGCTAGCATGGGTGTTGGAGAGAGCCCGCTTAGTGGAGAGTTTCATGGAAGAGCAATCTCCAGTAGTGAGAACCAACACTAGGAATCAAGTTGCAGTGATTTATGTAGAAAGCATCAGATATATTTCACAGAGGTCCAAGAAAACTAGACTTTCAGGTGGAAGAACTCAAGACACAAGTTTGGTTTGTGTGTGGAACATGAGCAAGAGACAATCATTCGAGTAACCGACAGTGTTTCACATGCGGCTGGTAGGCTCAAATGGTCTATGACTGTCTGATCCACTGTTTGGATGATCTGTAGACAGTTGAGGTGCATCCCAGGAAGAGGCAAAGGTTTGATCGAGGTGATCCGCAGGGTGTATGCAGATGTGGTAGAGGAGCTGGTCGTGTAGCTGGTGGTGGACGATGTTATGAGGTGTTACCACCACCACCACCAGGAGGTCAACCCTAACCACATGGAGCAGGTGGAATGGGGAGATCTGATCTCCAGGTAGCTGAGGCATATGATCATGGGACTCCGAAGATGATTCGATGTACAGTCTGTGTCTACTCCACCTTAGTTGTAGTTCTTATAGACAGAAGTTCTGGTCACTCTTAAATTACCACTACCCTCGTTCGGAGCTCGGAGATTCCGATGGAGCCGTTGGCTCGATCCATATGGCTATAGAGTCATATGGGAGCAAACTCGATGATCATGCATTGGTGTTAGTAGTGTGATCGTACAGTAAGAGGTGAGAGTTTCAGCTGGGATCTCATCATAGCAGCGTCAAGCACTTATGATGCCATCTTCGATATTGAATGGTTATCTACATTACATGCTCAGATCGAATGTATTAGGAGAAAAGTGTGGTGTGTCCGGACGGATTGGACCAGGTTCATCATCACAGTTGAGAAAAGAGACTTTTTTTGCAGGATGGACATACTCGGAGGAGGGTGCAGCTAATCACTCATCAGTTGGCCCGCCTTACCCTTGGAGAAGTTGATGCGGAGAGTTTGAGCTATCCTGTAGTGGTGGACTAGTACACAGATGTTTTCTCCGATGATGTCCCAACTCTACCTCCTTGTAGAGAGGTGGAATTTTACATTGACATGTACCCCGGGACTACACCGATATATACGCCAGCATATCAGATGGCTCCCACTGAGCATCATCATTTGCTGGTACAACTGGAAGACTTTCATGGGAAGAGATTTATTTGGCCTAGGGTTTCTCCCTGGGCAGCCCCGATTCTGTTCGCCATGAAGGAGGATGGTAGCTTGAGGGTTTGTGTCGACTACCGTCCCCTAAACCATGTGACTGTGAAGAACAAGTACCCACTCCTGAGGATTGACGACCTATTTGATCAAATTAAGTGAGCTCAGTGGTTCTCGAATATAGACCTCCAATCAGGCAATCACCATCTCAGAGTTTGAGATGAGTATGTATAGAAGACGGCCTTCAGATATTGATACTGCCACTACGAGTTCTTGGTTATGACTTTTAGTATAAACAACACTCCATCAGTGTTCATGGGACTCATAAACAGGATTTTATAGCCATACCTTGATCACTATGTCATAGTCTTCATCGACAACATTCTGATCTACATGACTACTAAGGAGGAGCATGCCTACCATTTGTAGGTTGTTCTGGACACACACATAGAGAACAAGCTTTATTGTATTCTCTCGAAGTGCTAGTTTTAGATCTGAGAGGTTCACTTCTTGGGACACATCATCTAGGAGGCTAGAGTTGTAGTGGATACAGTGAATATTGAGGTGGTACATGATTTGGATCCACCCAGGATTGTGACAGAGGTACAATGTTTCTTGGTTTTGGCTAGATATTATAGTAGGTTCATAGCAGACTTCTCCAGAGTTGAGGCACCACTATTAGCCTTGATGAAGAAGGGGAAACCCTTTGTGTGGTCATAGAGTTTCCATCTGAGCTTTCATGAGCTGAGGCAGAGTCTGACTAGTGACCCCATCTTGAGGATTCCAAAGTAATGTGTATGGAATGCAGTCTTCTATGACACATTATTTACCAGAGTCAGGTGTGTCCTGATGCAGGAGCGAGTAGTAATAACTTATGGTTCTCTTCAGTTGAGACAACATGAGCAGAACTACACCACATAGGACCTGGAGTTAGCATCTGTGGTCTTCGCCTTGAAGATGTGGAATCACAATGTTATTAGAGATTGTATCACAGTCTACTCTGACATAAGAATCTCAGGTATATCATCTCCCAGAAGGACATGAACCTAAGACAAGGACGTTGGTTTGAGTTCCTCAAGGACCATGACTTCGAGATAGTAAATACTATTGGGAAGCAGAACATAGTTGCAGATGAACTCATCAATATGTCTGGTATACGGCTGAAGGCAAGGAGACAGAGCAATTGGCTACATTAAAAATATCCATTGTGGATAGAGATAGAGAAGCCTTTATCCATCCTCTTACAGTCACTCCCACACTGCATCATAATGTCAGGGAGGTGCAGCGTGGAGACGGTGACTGAGAGACATGGCGTGCTCAGATATCCATAGGGCAGGCACCAGATGAACTTTTTTAAGGTGGGGAGCATGTCATCCTCTTCAGAGAACGTACTATGGTGCCAGTGTCACATTACGAGAATGTTTTGAGGGAGATTCACACATATCCTCTAGAGGTACATACAGGAGTGGCGAAGATGTACCAGGATCTCTGGTGACCGCACCGGTGGCCGGTGATGAAGAACACAGTTGCATCATTTTTCTCAGGGTGCCTCACTGGTCAGCAAGTGAACACAGAGCAATAGGTACCAGCATGATTGGTTCAGCCTTTATAGGTCCCATAGTGGAGGTTGGATGGGATATAAATACTCTTCATGAATGGACTTCCATGTACATCTAGGGGTCACAACTCAATTTGGGTGATCATTGACCGACTCACTATGTCGGCCTACTTCCAACCGATCATAGTGTAGGGTTCACTAGAGAGCATTAGATGCCCCTATATGCATGAGATTGTGCGGCTACATTGAGTACCTTATTCTATTGTCTATGATCGTGACACGTGGTTTACTTCTCGGTTATGGAAGGGGATATAGGAGGCTTTCAGGATGCAGCTTCATCCCAAAAAATCCTTTCATACTTAAACGAATTTCCTGACCGAGCGGACCATTCAGACCCTCATGGAAATGCTATATGCTTGTGTCCACGTCTTCGGTCCTAGCTTGGAGAATAACTTACCATTGATAGAGTTTTCATACAACAACAGCTATCACTCCACCATAGGGATGACACCATTTGAGGCGTTATACAGGCATCCTTTCAGAACACCCTTGTGCTGGACTGACCCTCAGGAGTTAGCACGAGTGGGACCAAAGATGGTATGAGATACCACAAAGATGGTGAAAATCATCCAATAGTGGTTGAATACTTCACGGAGGAGACATAAGTCATATAGTGATAGGAGATAGAGACAACTAGAGTTCGAGGATGGAAACCATTTGTTTCTATGGGTCTCACCTCGATAAGGTTTATGGAGATTTGGTCGAGGCGGCATGTTATCTCAACATTTCATTGGACCTTTTTTGGTGCTGAAAAGAGTTGGGAAGGTGTCATACAACTTATCCCATCCACCTCAGTTGCACCGGGTGCACGACATCTTCAAGTATCCCAGCAAAGGAGATACGTGCACGACCCTTCTCACATCATCGACCATGGAGAGTGTGACGTCGACGATGGGGTGACTTTTACGGAGGTTCCAGTGGAGATTGACAATTTAATGGAGTAGGTCCATTGTGGATGGTCGATACCTCTGGTGCACGTTGGTTGGCTGGACGAGATCCTCCAGGAGAGGACATTGGAGTAGGAGTCTCAAATGCCTACTCAGTATCCCCACATGTTCCCCTAGTTTGTGTTGTAGCATAAGAAGAAGTAAATCACTGAGGTAGGAAGAATGTATTGACCTGGAATTTATGTAGAAATTGGTTTCATAAAAACATCTTATTTTTATGAGTTCAAAAAAACTGATGATGAATGATTCCAACGCTCGGTGTGCCCATAATCAATTTCTGAAGTTCTGTTCAGATATGTTCAGAAAATGTACGAGCGTGTTTTTATTACTTTCGAACCAGTGCTCTGAATTGAAATTTTATGGCACCATTTAACTCATAGAGTTGGTATTCTATTAATAAGACTTTCACCTCGGCGATAGATGGTCGAGAATGAATGTTATTTTGTGGGTTTTAATGAATGAATTAAATAAAAAAAAATTGAAGATTTATTTTTATTTTTAGTAGGATAAAATCACCATGTAGAGGTTGAAGGTGAGGACTGCCACACCTTATCCTCCCATGAGTGGTTATGGAGGTGGTGCCCACATGAACATAACCTCCCCTTTATGTTTAATGTGGTGGGGACCACCCAATGTTAAAACCTATTGTACTCCCAATTATGTGGGGGAGAATCCACTTGAGCTCCCCACTTTATAGTGCCAAATCCACTACATTATTTAATTGAGCATGAATTAATTAATTTGATTTTTTTATTTAGTGCAAACAACAAAATAATAGATAATCCTATTATTTTGATGGGGGCCTCACTTTTATTTTGGTGGATCTTAAAGAAGAGAAAACAAGGGAGAATCTTATTCTCTAAAACTAAGAATGACCATAAAAGAATGAATAACACTTCATCCACAAAAGGCATGCATCTTCTTCTTTGATCTTTAATCTAGACAAAGGAGGAAGAGTCGTCCTTAAAGAATGTCGACTGCGTCATCCTCGTCTTCTTTATCTTCTTACCTGACGTCAACGAATCGACGCCCACTTTTTTCTGAATTCGTAAATTATAAACGTACCATGGTAGGGGTTTGAACATTTTTTTTCTTCCCATTCTTCATTTTCCATTGTGGAATATAAATCAAAGTTTCGTGATATCACCCTAATGCGAAGGGTGTGGGCCGAACAAACATGGCCAAACCCCTCCGCCATCTTAGTGGAATTCTATATTAAACACGAAATGAGACCGGAATGAGTGACTCTCGTCAACAATGATTGGGGATCAGATGCGATGTCCTGAGTAGTGTGCGGATTCTTCCGAAATGAGAATTGTGCCACCAGAACTCATCTGGTGACCTGCGGAATTCTCGCTGATAGATAGAGTGACAATCATCACTACATGGACGGTGGTAGCGCAACTGTGCAGTGCGGTGGAGAAAAAGGGGGCCACAGACCCTAGTCATGGCAGTGTAGTGGTGGCCGGATCAAGGCCGACCGTGAATAAGGCTGGAGGCCCGAGCTGCCTGGTCCCCGGAGGTGGTACAACGCAATCGATGCCGCGTGGGAGGTGGATGGTCGCTGGGCCAACTTAGAGGAGCGAGACCCCTCCCTGGGACCTGCATGACGCAGACCGGTTCTACATGGCACCAGTTATGGAAATTACATGAACAACTAAGCCGTTCAGGATCCTTGGGGCGCGACCTCCATGCTAGAATCTGGTAGGGCGGACCCCACAGGCCGCTGGCCTCACAGGCCACCGGACCGAACCCCAAGCCGTCCGTACCGAGTGCAGGTTGGGCCACCCCTGCGGGTTGGGTCGTCCCCGTGGACTAAGTCAGACCCACGAACCGGGAAGGCCCTGCAGACCGAGTTGGGCCCAAGTCCAGACTCGACTCGGGCCGGGTTGGTCCAACTAGACTGGACCAGACCCGGACCCGTTTGTCTAGTTTCCACTCTTTTTCTCGTAACATGAGCTACAAGAGTCTGATTGAAGAACCATCTACGGAGAAGGAAACATTGAAAGGAGAAAAATAATTTTGTATAACCCAATAATGTTTTGGAAACAATTTGGGTAGTTCTAGGTTGGATCGAATGTAAATCCAACCAGGCCCTCGAAATGAAAATAACAATAACTCTCAGACAGAGCGTCTGATTAATGCACTGTCTGTCACGTTGGGTTTCTTAGGTAAAGACGAATATTTTCATTACATAAACTTGGTACTTGGTGGATTTTGATGTATCTACACTTGTATTTAGGGTAATACCTTCCCTGGATCAAGAATGATTTGTGAGAAATCCTGTGGATGGTTGTGCACTGACAACACTTCCAAGAACCTGTGTGGGGTTGATAGCACATACGACTGTTCCTTGATCCAATGTGGGTTCGACATCACTGGATACTATTCCTAAATCGTGTGGTGGTTCAACATCATCGAAAACTATTCCGGTATCCTATGTGGGTTTGACAGCTTCGTTTACTATTCCTAGATCCTATGTGGGTTCGACAGTTCTAATTTTTGTTCCGGTATCCTATGTGGGTTTGACAGAATAGATGATTCAGTGGCTACTTCTGATCATCTCTATCACTCTACAAAAGTTGTATTCCCATGTGAGATGAGTTAATATCTTTTGTTTTTACCACATTATTGATATGGGTTACTTGATAACATAGGTATATGTATGGGCATATGACTAGGTGTGGTTTTCTTTTGATTTCTTACTCTGTGGTTTATCCATGGTGGTTTTTGGTAGACCATGAGGGTCTCGAGGACCCTACTGAGTATCGTTATACTCACCCCTTAAAAAATTATGCCCGCAAGACGTTGTGTTGGATACAGATGACGGACATCAATGACTTAGGCTAAGAGTATCAGGACTAGATGATACTCGGGGGTGGACCATACGACGAGTCAGTACCCGGAGGAGACTGACGGGCGTGGGGTGCTGAGAAGGCTATCTATACCTACCCTTCATGTAAGATCCATGGTTGATGATCTAGGAGATACATTTTATCTTTCACATGTTTTTTCCCTTTTCAGTAGTACTTGTACTATACAGTTGGGCTTGTATTACCGGTCCCTTTACATTTTAATAGTCTATTATTATACATTTTTTCTTTGTTGTTTTCATCCATCTATGTGATATGTTTTGTGTGTTTAGAGTCCTAAACCGAATGACTTCCCATATTTAGGGAATTATGCCTTTGGATCAAGTCTCCAGCCCCTGGCATATGGAAGGCAGGCTTGGGGTAGTCACGACATGGGCCCTGGGAGACGGGTCGTGACCAATGTTGTAGAAAATATAAGTATAAGAGATACAAAAATTATTGCACTGATTATTATTTAATATGATAAGATATATATATATTAAAATAATTGATATGTGGAACCTAAATTAAAGAGATTCATAAATACATTCTCAAATTACATTTCAACAATCCCTTATATATATGAGAATAAATTTCCAAGTAAATGTTATGGTAATTTGGAAAAAATAGAATCATTTAGAAAATTGAAATCCTTAAAGGTTAGTGTTAATAAATATAGAATTGTGGGATTTATTTCAAGAAAATGTGTCCCATTAAATACTTTTTTGAAAAAGGTTGTTTTTGATTATACAGGTCTATTGACCTTCAATATCCATCAATAAAGCATAATGATATATCATGATCTAAAATAGCACTATCAGTGCTACAATACGGTGAAGTAAATAATAGAATACACGTGAAGATGTGAATTTTGTTAGAAAGAGAAGGTTGAAAGGAAATACACAAAGGGATGATGAAACGATTACCCATTCCTATAATGAAATGTGAACAATTACTATTGACATTGGAATTATAGTTCTGAAGACATAATGTCATAATGATTCTATTTGGCATGTGGTGCATAATCATAAAAATATAGTTCACTTCATTGTGATTCGAGATAACTTCCTAGTAATTAAACATAAAAGGATATACATAATATATGTGGTGAGGATTCATAGAACACTATATTTCTTATATCTGAATGAGATACAATAATTAATAAATGTTATATAAGATTCTTCAACATGATCTAAATTTTACGTGGCACTATACACTCTCAAATCACCCATATACTAATGGAAATATGATATTATTGTATTTACACTTGATGAAATTTTTACATCATGATCAATTGAGATGAAAAAAGGTTCATACAAAAATCTTACACATTCCATCTTATAATATAATAATAGTTTACACTCATGCATCTGAATAGCCCCATTTGAATCCCTTTATAAGAAGTGGTAAAACCTTCTTGATGTGATGTTTTTGTGGAACACAAATAAAAATGTCCTGAAATAGAAAATCAAATGGTGGAACTTTTCAACAAAATTCAGTATCACATCCAGGATGATCAATGTTCAAAAGTGTGTAGTGATAAAAATCATCGAAAAATCCAAGAATATGATTTTGGGGACTATGTAACCATATTAATATCATTGTGTCATATATTTATGAGACATGTTAAGAAGGAAAATCTAATTCAATGATACATTGGTACATTTTATGAATTACATACTCAACCACTCACATGTACTCAGTCCAAGGGTGGAGCTATTATAGAATGGTCTTTCATATTAGGAAGAACTAGATAATATCATAGATCATAGAGGCAATGTTCTACAATGTAGTATGATGCACCTAGTAAAAATCTTGTATTAAAAACATGTTTGAATACGCAATGTGGAAAATAAATGGGGTAGTGAAAAATAATTACCATCATATTTTTTAGTGCGTGAAACTAATATATTGATGGTGAAATTTTTGATGGTGGAATAATGTAATGGCCCATGTTTTTATAAATAAAATTCCATTTGAGATTAAATTAAATATCATATTTGGTGTTATGGTTATAGAAAATACATGAATATATATGGTTTTATTATATCCCATTGAATTTAAAAATCCATTTAAAATCATTAATGAGGATAATATAGTCTTTGAATAGGGATCATATCATTAGTGTAAATATAGATTTTTAACACATCCAATTTAAATAGAAAAAGGAAGTGATGGAATAAACCTGCAGAATAATTCCATTTGAAACACATTTATCAGAGATTAAAAATTATATAGAATCTATGGGAGACCCTCTTGATCAAGACCATGGAATGAAAAAACAACAAAATAACAAGTCAATCCTTTAACGGAGAATTTCACAATCATTTGGATCAAGACCAAAACCATGTATGCCAAACCACCCCATGAATGTCTCCCCAATGCACACATAACACTTAATACATTTTCTAGTGAGTTAAATATATTTGAATCAGGACCATAATATAATGAAATGTTATATTTTATTTTCAATGTAAATATTTTTATAATTAAATAACCACATTAGTTTATATATGATTTTTTTATAATAGAACAAAAATAGTATATATATTTATAATTTATTTTAAAAAATGAAGCTTTTTTGATGAATTTTTGGATTTTAAAAAATGATCTAATAATATATTAATAATAAATAAAGTTTTTTAAATAATAAATATTTTTTTTATGATTTCAATGTTAATTTTATTACTGTTTAGAAACTATTAATGTCATAACACCCCAAAATTTATCAGCCAATGTCAATTTATTTTTAATAGGAGAAAATTTATTTATTTAGAAAATTATTCAAAAAAATGAATTTTATTTTTTGAATCATAGTGTCATAATTACCCTCTATTGAATTTTTCAAAATTTTCTGAGAGATTTGAAATTTCAGCATAAAATAAAATAATAAAATAAATATATGGTGTGTATTATGAAATTATGAGGACCCAATAATAATGTAATAAATACAATAATTGGAATACAGGAAAAAATATAATTTTTACACATAAACATATTTTTTTTAATTAATTCTTTTATAATGATTTACTGAAACCTCAAAACCGTATAATATATTTTAATGTTATAAAATAATATGACTATCCACATGAGTCACCTATAATTAATGTAGGGAAATAATTTAATGAGTTCATCCCATTTCTGTATAAAATATTTTATGAAACACCTAATTAGAAAAAACTATTTGTAATAAATAATATTATAGTTTGTGGTATTGTTTATTTTATTATATATAGTCTAAAAAATAGTTCTAGGAAATAATTATGAATTACCCAATCATTTAATATACAACGCCTTCCAAGATCCCATTTTACATGACTAAAAAACCAATTTGAATTTACTTACTATTCCATAATATCTCTATCAACCTACTACGTCTCCCCCATACTTTCAAGAAGCTCTTCTCAGGAATTTGGTTTCATACTCAAAGTTAGAGATCCACTTATTATCCCCTTGTTCTAGTTTTATCATACATTATGCCTTCTATTTTTCATTCCATTTTATGGGATATGATATTAAATGCACCTATTAATATCCATTTAATTAAAAAATTAGGAGATTCCCCATTAACACCTATCACTGCACTAAAATAATTTTTAAGTGACGATGTTCTACTTTTGAAATTTCACATTAATATTCAATGCCAACGAAATGTGTAGTGAACATTCAAACCCAAATCATATTAAGGCTTTTCAATAATATAATATTTTATATATTTTAGATAGTACTTAGATTTATTTATTAAATATTTCTTCATCATGGGATAAAATATGATGATGAAATAATCCATGGTGTACAATCTATGTGTCCCACATAAGAATGGTAATCAAATGAATGTTAAAGGTGCACAAAGAATTATATAGATCTCCAATGAAATATGTATTGTTTACTTAACTGATAAATCATTATAATGATTTCAGAGTGAATCAAATCCCTAATAGGACCTTTTACAATATAATACCTTTGATTTTACCCTTGAACTATGTTTATTTTGATGTTTTTATGTTCCTTCAACATTTCCCTTGCTTCATTAATGATTATCAGGTTATATAGTGACTCTTTTTTTATATTGATGATTCTCACATATTTTATTATATATTTATATAACTGTATCAAAAATTTATTAAATTATTCTTGTTATTCAATGTTTATTCCCTTACTGGGCTTTATAGATCACCCTTTTCTTATGTATGTTCTCGGGATATTTCATTTAGTTTAAACTACGATTAGTTGAAGTATTTTTATAATTAAATATGATGTATTTCTAGTTTTATATAAGAAAATGTGAAGTAGGGTCATTATAAAAATCACACACTTTTCATAAATTTTAACGATAATTTGTTCCACACCATCATTCAAATGACATAATATTAATCCATATATGGATGGTTGTGTAGAAGTAAAACACATTATGATGATGTAAGGGAATTAATTCTATTATGAATAGATTTATATAGTTAAATGGAAGATGATTTCATAGTTATTCAACATCACATCATGGCATGTGGGGGTTTGTAAAGAACTTATGCTAAAAATATTTTGCAGGATATGGAATTTTATGTTCATGAAAATGAATCACTATAAACATCTCCATATAATAATTTTATGATATTTTTAAAAAATAGGACGTTGATAACATTATATATATATATTAAAAGATATAAATTCATAATAATATTGCAATGGTCACATATCGTGTAGTAGATTTGATGGATCTCTATCCAGTCCACCAAAACGTCCAAGATTCTACCATGAGGAATTATATACACTATCCATCATATATGTAGAACATGGAGGTAGTACCATTAGAGAATTAGGTAACATATTAAGAATATATGGTTGAGATTATATATTTAAAAAAATGATGTGTAAATGAAGACTACTAAATAAGTATATATTTTTTTGGAAAACCAATTAAATTGAGGAAGTAACATGCATACACTGATATGTGTTGATGAATAAGTATCCTTAGTTATTTTAATTTTTATGGAATAATATCAAGGGGGTAAGTTTTATAATGGTGTATAATTCAACACAAAAATATTTTATGATATATTTTAATTTATATAAATTAAATTTGAGGGATATACTTTATAAATAACCTAGAGTATAAATAATCCATGATATACAATTAAAATAACAATATTCTTTGTGATATTTGTGCCCTATTCATTAGATTGGTGGGTATGAAAATTAAATTATTTTTTAAAAAAAATTTATTTTTCTATATATATAAAATAATAATTTAAGTGGTTATAAAATATGTTATAATCATTTGATGTCATATAAGGATATTTTTTTCTAAAAACTAATATATACTGAATTTGTTTATCATCATAAATAGAATTAAAATTTATTAATAATTAATTATAATAAAATGAATAGATTATATATTAAATCATATGTTTTAATAATAATCTATTTTTTTAGTAGAAATGGAATCTGTATAAATCAACATTTATCCATAAAATTTATTGAATATATATATATATAATTTTTTTATATTCATGATTATTTTGAAATAAATTTTAAAAATCTATATAAATAATAAGTTTTTGAAATGTAATAAATAATTTTTACCTTAATAATTATTTAAATATAATGTTATCCACAAAAAATTTGGTTAAAATTAGTAGTAAATAATATAAATATTTTAACTATGGTAAAATATATTTTGATGGTTGGAAATTAGAGGTAACCTATATAAATAACAATGATGTTGGGAAATAATTTAATTACCTAGTGGTATTTACACCTTATACATAATATCAGAAAATATTTTGAAACTTGGTGAAACGTCACGTGAGTAAGACACTAATAATATATTTTATTTTATTTTATCTCTAAGTGTACAGACTCACTCCCTTATATAAGAATATAACTTCTCTTCTATTAATCAAACATAATTATTCTATATTGTCAAATACATTGCGTATACCCTTTTTAATATCCATAATAATGTCTTAATGGTTCCTATTTGATCATAATATCAACATTTCATGGACTACTACGTATTCTAATGGTGGTTATTCTACGAAGTGGTATAACTTTTTAATAACTATGTTAAATTTTATTTCTAATTCTATCTATTATAAATATAAATTTAATAAAATAATGAATAATTTCATCATAATTTCTAATATACTAAATTCTGTTTATCAATATTTATCAACATTTTTTTACCATAATTCCATCAACTGGGAAATGAATGTATTGCTCTTGAAAAAGTGTTTTCTACTGAAACAATATAGTGGTATGTTCAATTTTCCATCTCTATAATTATGTTATAGTTATTATAATATATTTGATGACTAAATATGATATTTTTTTAGAAAAATTATACATAGAATATAATTATATATTATATTCCATTTTATATTACAATCTGTTAGTAATTGATTACATTGCTCGTGTATACATGTGGACTACCACATCCTAAAAATGTTGTGGTTTGTTTTAAAAAAAATTTCAAAAATTATTTTAATAATGATAGATTTATAAAGTAAATATTATATGTGTGATATAGCAATGAAAAAATTACTTGTTATTGTTAATAGATTACTAACATCATATTGTGACTTAATTCATTTTTCATCACATAATAATGTATATTGTATTAAAATTTCATACAGTAAATAACTATAATTCAGGTTTCATGATTTAGATTATAGATATAATCAATTCATATATATAGTGTTTTTACAAAACCCATCATACCAAAAAATATAAGGAAACTTTTCCAGCTTCACAAGAATGTAATTTTTAATAATAAAAACTATTAATTAAATGTATTAATAAATTATAAGAATAATTATACATATTATATTATATATTAATTATATTAGGTAATATTCATATAATAAATTCTATTTATTATTAATTATTTTTTATATGTATATAAAAATAAAAAATTAATGAATGGGGTTTATGTTGCATTCTCATTCCTTATCATGTTTATTTATGAAAAATTTTAATTGAGTGGAATTATATAGGTAATATATTTAATAACATTTTACATTCCTACCCATGTTTTATTCATGAAATTCGTATATAATACTATTTTTTAAATTATAATATTTAATTAAATCAATTAAAAAATTTATTTCAATGAAATTGATAACATTTTTCTATATTGTTCAATGAATTTTTTATTCCATGTACATGAAATTAAATTCTATATTATAAATGTTAATACCTATAATTTAAACATTTTAAAAATAAAATTTAAATAACCTTGAATTTTTTTTCAATTTATTAAAATGGGACCTTTCTAGACATTCTCTGAATAAGTCTTATTGAATTTTTACAAAATTGTCAATAAAACTATTACATTTAGTTTAAATGAAATGCATAGATTTTCCCATAATCAATGTTTTCATTTTATTAATTCAAAATTTAACTATATTATCAGTAATTTACAATAAAATTTATTTTCAAAAATATTCATTAATTTTTGGGATATATATTTTAAAATAGAAAATAAAATTTTCATATGATGGTAGTTAAAATATTGATTGACCATTTAAATAATTTAGTGTATATGTAAATATATAATAGGTATAATTATTTTTAACTTATAACAAGATCATATGATACCAAAAATATTCTTTCTCAAGATTTCATTTGATGATAATGAATTTTGGATGATTTTATGAAACATGTTTCTTTTCTATAAGATAATTTCTTTAGAATGAATCCATTATGAAATACATTTCATTTTCATTGGTAATTTTATGATGAAATGATGAAATTTTTATGAAAACGTTTTTCATTTTTATGAATTATGTTATAATTAAATTATAAAATAAATATGAAAAGTGTTACCTTTCTATAGGTTATGACATAATGATTTGATGATATAATGAGTGTCTTAGGATATTGTATCACTAATGGTTATTGTTTAAAATATATCATTATTTTGAAACAATTTATATATTTATCTAATGAATTAGATAAATAAGGATATATAATGATATAATATGTACTGAAATGTTGATTTAATCGAGTTTTATAAGAGACTCTTTCCACGATGAAATTGGTGGGAGCGAAACTTGGATGACGTTATGAAGTAATTGGGACTCAACAAATTCCAATATGATAGTCTTGAAATGATAATTGTTTATGTTATTGATATTATATTATTATTTTTACTCCATAAACATATGTCTTATGAATATTATATGATTTCATTTGTTCAGGATTGGTTATAAATGACTCTACACTATTAAAATTGCATTCCTTTTTTTGAAAAATCCTTATTCTAAGATTCAGGATTAACTATCATTGATTTATTAGATGTGAAATTTTTTATTCAACAAACTTTTATCAATCCATAATTCATATAATGATCACTTTTGTTATCATTTATTGATATCTCTTAGGATTACCCATATTGAGAATATAATTTCCCAATTAATTATGATTGTTTTTTATAGAGAACATAGAATTATTTTATGCGGGGTATTCCTATTAATTATAATATATGAAAATAATATTTTATTTGTAATTGGATATCCTTCATGAAATAACATTATTATATATCTATTCTTCGAATACAATAATCATTTTCAACTATGGTGTTTATAGTAATATGATATATATTGAATATAAATAAAAAATAATGTAACATATATATATATATATAATTCATTTTTTCTCATAACATGATGTTTATTTTTTATAATGAATGTAAATTTTAATTAGGATACTAAAGAATCTATAGTATAGGTTGAAGAAGAAAGATCATTTATAGTTTTTGGGGGAAAACTAATGGTTCCCATTATGGGTGAAGTTCATCCAACAAATATATATGAGCATGAATCTCTTGAAAAATAATTTTTGATTATATGGAAGAATTTATATCTACTAAGGTTTAATTAGAATATTTATAAAAAATTATTATGATGTTAATGAAACTAATGTTTTTAGCAAAAATAAAACCTAATATTCTTGAATACATACATGATTCTTTATTAATTTAGTAATATTCAATAGTTATAGTGATACCACCCTATACACAAACAAAATAACAAATTTATTTTTTTAGTTTAATGATGATTATATGGGAAGGACCACATAATATAATAATGAGTTGAATGACATCGATAAAAGGGTTTATAGAGATGGGTTTTGGGAAATTTATGATGATTATTTTATGGATTACTATGTAATAATTTTTTTTTCTTATTTTATATATATTTATATCCAATTATCAAGTTTCCCAATTCATTTACCGTGACAATTTTTTGTTTTATGAACAAATTACATGATATACCAAATTTTTGGAATTATTATTTCTATATATTAAAGGTTTATTTATTTATCAACATTTTCAGTTATGTTAATTATAATTATATTTAAAATTTTAATTATTTATTATATTAAGGTTTGACAAATCTCAAAAAAAATTCATTTACACCAATGAT
Source organism: Viscum album (assembly GCA_963277665.1). NCBI lineage: Eukaryota > Viridiplantae > Streptophyta > Magnoliopsida > Santalales > Viscaceae > Viscum > Viscum album. Next base: position 913,758,746 of record OY728157.1, read on the forward strand.
ACTATATGTTTTCTTTGATGTATTGGGACCAATCTTTATTCCTTGAAGAAAAATTAACCAATGTCAATCAACCAACAATGGAATATGATTTTACACATGTGAAAAATTGAAATAAGAATCTTTTTTGAATAATATATCTAATACGATCACTATGATGAATAATTTTACCATTAAAATACCTAAATATATGGAATAAAAAAATATGTATCTCTAAACAAATTGTTTTTTAATTTTTTTACAAACATTTTTGGTTATGTGGGAACTAGTTAAAATCCAGTTCATGAGTCAATAAAAAAAACAAAACAAAATGTAAAATATTGTTTCATGACTCTACATATCTCAATATGGATGGGGGAATACATTATTTATTTCAAAAATCACTAATGTTATTATCGCAATAAGAAAAACAATCACCATTTTTAATTTGAGGTATGAAATTCCAAAACCACTAAAAACCATCACAATAAAATAAATAATATATTACTAAATAAAAGGTGAAAACCAATTAAAATTAAAACCATTTTTTGGATGATCGTCAAGAAATTGAGTAAATATTCATATATTCAAAATATTGTAATCTCTTTGAAATTATGTTCTAGACATTTTATTAATATTTATAAATTATACATAATTGAATATGAAACATTATGTAAATCATCATCACTTATTCGTGAAATTGGAAGAGAATTACATTTTCCATGAATCATGACCTATATGCATCTTGAGAATGTCATTTGGAATAAATAGTTCTTATTAACCATCTTTTACCACATAAATGTTAAATTTAGGTGTTACAAGATTCTCTGGGTCATTGATATCATTCTCCCTAGGAATATATATTAATTCATTCTTCATTATAATGAAGGTAAGAAATCTCACATTCTATTTGTATACATATAGGTTTTGGATGATATCTATTGAATATATTGTATATAATTTATTCCACTAGAAATACTATATAACAACATCCTTCAAATACACCCTTAATCCCCTTTTTCATACATTTCACAATACAAAGAATAAATTCCAATGTTTTCATCAATAATTTTCGATGAGAACTATAATGAATACTCGAATGTATTCTCTATATATGTGGGACTATCAAAGGAAAATGTTATGAAAACATTAAAAATGTATGCATGATATTAATTTCAATCCAGATTTTGTCATTAATTATTTAGAAGATTAGATTCAAACAATACCTCCTTGTCATCATACAAAAATTCTTCCGTTATACTGTTGAAATAGTTTAAGATATCCAAACCAGATTTTGGACCACCTAAAGAGACTGATGGATGGAATATCATTTTGGATTGTGAAAAACTATTTATCAGACCATGAAATATTAATTTAATAATATTGATACCAAATATTCAAGGGGAGAATGAGCATGAATGAAATAATAATTGATATCGGTGCCCGAAAACCTTTTCTCTTATATATACTCCACATTAATTGCATGGTCAACTGTCCCAATGGTATTATTTGACATAATAGACATAAAAACTATAATATATAAGAAATTAATATAATAATTTTATGTGGGTCTTGAAATAGATACTCCTTACCTACCTACATCCCATAAATATATATTATTTTTTGATCTTTATTATCAATATCCCCATCCTAGGATTGTATAAATTTATCTGAATGTATAAAAGATACAATGTTATCAGTACTGGAATATATTAATCCATAAAATTCACAATGGATAATGGGATCCAATTAATTGAACTATATTTCAAGCATACCACTGACAATACTGGGTTCCTTAGAGGGTTTTCAATTTAAATAAATTAAAATAAAGACCCCTATATGTCCTATGATAATAAAAATACAATAGGGGTTCTTAAAAAACAATATCATTTGATTTAAATTCACTAATATCAACATTCTAAGATAATAATGATGTTATTTAATAAAAAACATCAGAAAAATCAATGAATCCATAGAAATAATCAATTACCTCCTGAACATATCCTTGTAATGAAAATTAACAAAAAAATTTCGTATCATAAAAAATATATTTGGATAATAAATTTGAGTGGAATCCTATATATTTATCACACATACTATATAGGAACAAGGATCTAAATCAAGGTGGAAATAACTATACCACATTAAATGGTTGAACTAAAGTAAATTTAATCCCAACAAATTTTGCAGGAATATACCTTTTTTAGATCATCATATTATAAATTGTTTTAAAATTTTTTGTGACAATTAAGGAGGAATACAGTGAAACAATTATTTAATCACAATATATTATTGATATAAATTGAATATACATTTAAATGGGGGTATCTATTAGATTATTTATGTAACCAAGGGCATATGTTGAGATGAAAATTCATCTTGAAATCTAATATAATTGATGTAAATTATTAGGATACCATGAATAAGGTTTGAATACATTAGAATCACATGAATTTATTGAATCAATAAATATAAGGGATAGAAATAAGGACAATATGATATATTTTCATTGGGATAATGGGAATAGAACCTCCACATCCAAATCAGATAGTGAGGTATTGTTGCTTTCTCATCAAGTGGATATGAATTCGTCCATGATCAAATAGTGAATGTCAATAAAAAATTACTACACTAAAAAGTTAATTATAGTGTTCACATATATGGATTTATTATAAAAAAATTGGTTTCAATATGGGGTTTATTATAAAGAAAAAATATAATCCATTTTGATTCTTAAACCCTGCGTGCACACTTTTTTGAAAAAATGTTTTTCCATATTTAAATTTATAACCTAAAAGAAAAAGTTTAAAAAAATCATATCATCAATGTAATTAATTTTTATATAACCTAAATAAGAGTTTTAATATATGAAATGATATAATTTATGTAATCTACAATGATTAACTTATGCAAATAATAATATTTTCATAGAGGGGACATTTTGGGTTATGAAACAATGGACAATTTGGGATATATCAAGGATCAGGATTAAAAATTATTCTATAATAATTTATATACAAGATTAATTTTTAAAAATATTAATATAATGATTCCATATAAGAAATATTGAATAAGCTTCTAGTTTATAGTATAAAAATTACCCAAGTATGTTAAAATATTTTATTTTTTATATAGAATATGTAAGTATCCTTTGTTTAAGGAATATAAATATATAGAAATATTGATGAATTTATCAACACATTATGAGATATATATTTACATGATCTGTGTAATTTTATTTTCGATGAATATATTAGAGGTTGTATGTGAATGGTAATTATAATGATTTATTAGATGTATAATTTTCCTATATTGGATCAAAACACATCTTTGACGATATACCAAACATATAATTTAAAACACACATTTGGTTTTCTATTTTATAACAACATTTAGTAATAATTTATGTCTTCATAGTGAAAGGAATAAAACAAAGTGATCCTTATAAATATCCCTAGATTACAATTAGTAATATAATCATGTATATTTATATTTGTAATAATATACTCATGAAATATAAAGTATAAGAGAATATAGATATAAAGTGTTATAATGATTGTTGATTCCAATATAAAATGATTATTCAAAATAAAAATTAATATTCAATTTCAAAAGAAATATATTTATTTTTCTCTAGATTGTGAAAAAAATATTATTTTGTTATTTATACCTCCAAAAAATACATTTTTGATTGATATTAAAATAAATAGTTATTTACATAATTGTAATTTCACTACAGAATATTCATCATTATAAATCAAAATTGAAAACAATAAACTCTTCTATTATAATGTTTTGGGAATAAAAATACATGATATCAAAATACCACCACAAAATAATATACTTAGATCATTTAATAAAATATTTTGTTTGGATTAAAAATTTCAGTCATATTAAAATATAAATTTTTAATAGAGATAGAAATGTAGATGTTAATCTTATTAAAATACTATTGTAGAAAAAGCATGATGCCAAGACTGATTATTTTGTACTATTTATTTTTTTGATTGGATGCAGTTAAAGTGAAAATATAAAAAATTAATATTAAAAGGAAATTAATAGTATAATAGTATTTTAAAATGAATATATGATGTCTCCCATTATAAATTAATAATTTTAATTCATCTATTATCATTATATAATATTCTATTATTTGGACACATTATATTGTGATAATCATTTTTTGGGTAATTAAATAAGCCTTCTATAATCAATAATAGATAACCATCAAGAAAATTCGGTTTTTTGAGGGGGGTTATAAATTCCAAGGACATTTATAATATGAGATATAAAGATTACTGAAATGGTTTACAAACAAGACCTATTTAATTTAATTTCAACAGAATATAAACACAAATGTTTTTTAAATAAGATTAAAATTTTCACCGTATATATAAAATCTAATTTATCATATTTTAGTGACATAAATAATTGTATTATTATGAATTAGAGAAGAAGAATATAGATTAATTCTATTAATATTCAATAAAAAATCATAAATATTTAGTAATTATATTTATAGTGTTTTAATAATCTATTTTATATATAATTATTATGTGTAAAACATAAATATGATTACTTAATGTATAAAATTGATATAAATAATATAAATGTTATAGAATATAGGAATATTTTAGTTAATAGTCTATAAAAAACATCATGGTAATAAGAAAGATGATACATATAAAAATAAGAAACATTGTAATAAATATTTTTTAATATAATTTTATAATTATCAAGGTAATTTATTGATTATAATGAAGATAAAATATAGGATGAAATATAAGTGATGTGGATCCTACCTAATTGTGGAATATACATATTGTTTTCAAAATGTGTTCATTGGAAAAATATTTTTTCTGTTATATCTAACATAATTTATATAAAAATTTATAATTAAAATTTTAATTAAAATCTTAAATTATAAAAAAAATCAAATTATTTTTTATAAATGAAGGAAGAAAATTAAAAAAACTTGTAATGGTAGAATATTAATCAATTTTTAGGTAAAATGATCAACCGAATTTTATAATATCATATATATAAACAAACATTATTATAAATGATTATATTATAATGAAAAAATGATTAAATAATTGGAATTAATTTTTTGATGACACATATTTTTTTTGTTGAATCATTTGTTTGAAATCCTTATAATAACAATTTTGTTAATAACTAATATTTAAATATCATGAAAAATATTTTATTCAGTTAATGAACTATATATTATAGCTTCTAATGTATTAGTTATCCTAAAATATGTATTTAGGTTTTATTATTTATTTAGATTCTATATAATTTCAAATTTTAATCAAAAAACTTTATTATTACATAAAATACTACATATAAAAATGCTATTTTTGTTTTTATTGAGTTTTTTATATCGTACCTTCCAATGAATAAAATCCAAAATTCTACAAAATTTTCCCTTGTATTACTTTAAATAAAAATATTTCCATTTAAAAATATTCCTATAAATCCCTTTATATTGTTTATCCATTCATTTTAGTGTTAAAAATACTATTTAATATGCCCATTTTATTTTTAGGAATTCATTAACAAATCCAAAAAGCAAAAAATTGGTAATTTTTTCTTCAAAGGAACATTATTTTCATTATATTTTAACAACATAAGATATTATTATAATTATTAATTTATTATTTTAATGTGATTCTATATGTATATAATTTTAATTGATGTTATTATATATTAATTAGAGTATATAATTTTTTCTCATAATTCTCATTACATGAGAACATGATCCAGAAAAAATAATTTAATTCCATGTAGTTATGAATTTCAGAATCCTTATGTACATCATATATATTGTGTATTATGTATATAGAATTGATGATTGGGGATTCGTAATCATGGAAATGGATAAGATTTTATTATTTTTTCATTATTTTTCAATTTATTTTACACTATCGATTATATATTAACAACTCAATCCTAAATATTGAAGATAATAGATAAAATAATTTTCATAAATGTTTTAAAGCCTTACTAAAGATTATAAATATTATATATATAATATTTATTTTCTGGTTACATATAAATTATTTATTTATTATTTTTTATTATATTCCATTATAGAAATGTATCTCGTGTTATGTTACTTTCATTTAATTCCATAACTATTAATGGATTATTCATGAACCGCATATTAAATATTTAATAAGAATCCCTCAAACATTGAAAAATCATGGTGATTATTTTTCTTCATTTTTTTATAATAATTAAATTACTTTAATTTGAATGAATATATTCTCCCAAAAAATTCAATCCATTAATTTTGGGTTTTTATGATGAAATAAACACTTCTATATATCATCATAAATCTTTGATGATTACTATCATATATTTATGACACTTTGTTAAGTATCATTTTTATTATAATCTTTATTGTACTTGTAATGGCCCGGACCTCTCCGGCCCATTCCATTGTCAAAAAGAAGGTCAAGAAGTGTTTTGGAGGGTAAAATTGACTTTTTCCACACTTCCCAGAATATTGAAACTACACGCCGTGTAGTTTGAGTACACGCCGTGTACCCCCTTGCCGGGAATACCCCGTGTTGCAGAATGTGTCCATGTCCTGTGCAATAAATGGGTTCACGTCATGTGACCAGTTCTACACGTCGTGTAGACCTTCCCCGCGTACGTGTTACCAGTCAACGGACGTGTACCATGTTGGAGCCATTTCCTTGCCGTGTGCAATAAATGAGTACATGCCGTGTGTACAAACTACACGCCGTGTAGTCCCTCCCCGCGTATGCGTTACCCTCAAACCATGTGTTGACCAGTCAATGGCAGCGGAGCCGCGTTGGAGGCCGCGTGGAGACCGTGTGAAAACGGCCAAGTACATGCCGTGTACCATGAGTACACGCCGTGTACTTTTTCTTTTCATGCCTATAAAAGGAGGGGTCCCCTCCTCCTTTCAACTCACACCTCTCCTCCCCTCCCCTCTGAGCAGAGCTCTCTTAAGAGACTCAAAGACTCTTTCTTCCATAAATTTTCCATCCGAGCTCCGATTTACGATCCATCTGTGTCCATGGGATCGTAATGACGAGGTGGAACTTCCGAGCCTGGGTCCATTGTTTTTACTTCATCCTTTTCCTTCCAACATCCACCTGAGGAGGTTCTGCCGGGACCCAATAGAAGTGACGGACGCCGACGGACGTCTTCTAAAGTTGATCCGGGGGAGCATTGTAACCAGAACCTGTTGAGGTAGGTATTTTACCTTCGTCTCTTTCATTTGTGCATCATGCGGGGTGGGTGTTCTTTTGTTTACGTGAAACACTTTTGAACCAGTTTAATGAAGATAATAACTGGTTAAAGATCGAGGATGGGAAGTTTGTTATTGCTGTTACTTTACCTTTTCTATCTAGAGATATTATGTTGTGAAATGAATAGGCTTATGCCTACTAAAAATCACGGTCGTTGGGGGCCTTTGCTATCACAATTAAATGTTTCCATATCTTTCTAGACCGTTTTTGTGAGTGGAACTTTGTTGAATGTTGAAATTGGATAATCACGTATAGTTGGCTGTTTAATGAAAATATGGAACCCTTGTGTGGTCACCCCGGTTAAACAAAATGGAATAATGAACATGTGGATGTTGTCTTGGTTATGTGGATTTGTGTTGGGGGTGATTTTTGGGATGTTTTGGTTTGGGTGAGCAGCGGGGCTGCGGTTGACTTGCTTGTGGGAAGGTGTGAATGTTTAATGGTGATGGGCAGCGGGGCTGCAATAAATGGTATTAAAGGGATAATGATGTATGGTGTGGTTATGGTGGTAGGTAGCGGGGCTGCAGGGTAGGGATTTAATGTGAACGGGTTATGGGTTTTGTTTAATAAATTATAAATCTGTAAGAGTTAATGAATGATGGGGCTTGGTAATGAAACGAGAATAATAATCAATGAGTTGGTTGGTTAATAAGAAGGGACTTTCCGTGTTGTCGTGTTTTCCTAACTTGCTTTGTGGATGGTAGGGATATGTTTTATGAACGTTTTAAGTGGTTGGTTGTGGATAGTTTCCCAGTAGTTAAGGAACTAAATAAGCTAATTTTCTGCTGAAACGTGAAATCCTTAATGGGGTTGGGGTTGTTTGTTGTAGGCATGCTTCGTGGTAGCAGTGCCGAGGAACGTTCTCAGTTTCTCTTTTTAGAAGATATAAGTTGGGATGAGTGATTTCAATATATATATATCTATATCTTTTGTGTTTTATTGCACCACACCCATGATGAGAACATAGTGTCAAACACTCCCATTTCATGGGAGAGGGTTTTCCCCATAGTTACTAGCTCCTTCATGCTCCTTCTCCCTTAGGCTAGGATGGCTTGAGGTGACAGTACACCCAAGAATCATCAGCTAGGTTTCGATTGTGGTGGTTAGGCCCAAGACTCTTTGGGTAGCCTTATAGGATATAATGGCTTGAGGTGACCTTACACCTACGACTCTTCAGTTAGGTTTCGATTTCAGGCCCAGGTGTCTTCGGGCGAGAGTTCAATTACTATTACTATTCCCAAGAATCTTCGGGATGAGGCACAGGTGTCTTCGGGCGGGGATGTGGTTTTGGTTGTGAGGCCCAGGTGTGTGCGGGCGAAATACGTGGTTGTGAGGCACAGGTGTGTGCGGGCGGGATACGTGGTGGTGAGGCCTAGGTGTGTGCGGGCGGGGAGAGTGTGACAGCGTCAGGACATTCAGCTGACCAATGGGAAATGGTGCGGGGTACCCAATACTCTGGTTCTTATACTACTACTACCTGTTGTGATTGTGTTTGGGTGAGTGTGGCTGGTGAGGTTGGGTAGATAGATTTCATTGTAAGGTTCTTCTGTTGTTCTCACGGGACATTAGGATGTCTCCCCACTTGTGCACGAGAGCTTTAGGTTTCCCTAATGAGTATACATGTATGCTCACACTATGTTTACTTTCAGGTTTCCAGGAGGACTACCAGGGCCGTGCAGGACCCTACTAGTCGGACAGTTGGAGTTGTTGTTGTTGTTGTACCGTTGTTTTCATTTGGTATTGTACTTTGAGATTTCTTGTACTTGTACCTTGTTATAAAATTGTTTAAACATGCATGTGGGAATGGTTTGGGTTTATTTCTATACACTTGCTCTTTTTTCCTTTTGGTGGTTGACTTGTCCAATTTCCCGATCCTTAAAAAATTAAAAGTTTAATGCCTCCCATATTTTTGATAACTCATACCCTTGGTGCTAGTCTCCAACCCGGGGCCTAATGGAGGCAGGACTCGGGGGTCATTATCTCCCTTTCACCATTGCCAGCTCAGGAGGGGCATCTTTGGTAGGAGGGGGTCGTAACAGAATGGTATCATCGGATGAAGGTTGAGAGATAGGATGGAGTCTGGAGTTAGGCACAGTGAGGATGGCATGGGATGGTAGGGAAACAGTGTGAGTCAATCTTGGTGCGTGACAGAGGCCAGGGAAGACCAGCTAGTTCACGAGATTTTAGGGGCCCCCGTGATCTGATTCAAGGACTCTAAGCCTACCGAACGACCAAGTGAGACTACATTGATTGCAGGGTAGAGACCCTAGGGAAGGTACATGCATCATAATGATTGTGTTTTATGTGATTTGGGTGTTCTGGGAAAGAAATTGAAATAAAATGATAAATAAATCCTTGTGTTTTTCCATACTACTTGGGCATAAGCGATCCTAGTTTACCATACAGCTATGGCCCCTGGAGGTCATCCCCGAGTGGCTCAGACGACCGAGGCCCAGCAAATTCCGGAGGTCGATCAGTTGAGGATTGACCGAGAGGAGGAAGATAACCAGTGGTAGAAGACTCTCTGTTCTTTCCAGCTGCAAACCCTCAAGAAGTACGAGGGCAGTACTTTGGATACGGAGAGAGAGGGGTGGCTGGAGGAGCTAGGGATCACTTTCACCTTGATCCGTGCTCCGAGGGAGTACTGGGTTCCCCTAGCTGTAAGTCAGCTGAGAGGTGCGGCACGACAGTGGTGGATGCTCTACCTCAGAGAGAGGATAGAGGCAGAGGTTCCATGGGCTGACTATGAAAATGAATTCCGAGAGGAATTCCATTCTTCCATGATCAAGGAGGAGAAGTGGAAATATTTACTCTCCCTTCAGCAGGGGAGTATGTCGGTACGAGAGCTGGGGATCTAGTTCAAGGATCTCCTGTACTTTGCTCCCGATCTCTTTCCGGATGGGGAGTCTCGGGCGAGACGTTTGGAGGAGGCGCTTTGTCCTTCGCTGCAGTATTCTGTAACCCCCTTCACCATTCTGACGTACTTGGCGGTGCAGAAGAAGGCAGAGGTCGTAGAGAGGATGCACTCACTGGGAGGTGCACCGCGTGAGGTGTTTCAGCTAGGTTCGTCATAGGGGAAGGCAGTCAGCAGCAGGTCTCCTGTGACAGGACCTTCTAGGTTCAGGCCAGTGGGGAGTAGGCCCCACCAGTTCCAGTTCAGATCTTCAGGTCCTCGCCCCTTTTCCATGATCCCAGGACCGAGGTGTTTTTCTTGTGGAGGTTTCGGGCACGTTCAGAGTCGGTGCCCGACCCGAGCTCCGTACAGTGGAGGTGGGTAGGTTCAGCGCCCACCGCAGCAGCACCAATTTCCGGTGAGGCCCTTCCAGCAGTGGCAGGACCATGCTCCTCCGAGGGAAAACATTGCGGGAGGAGGCCAACCACAGTGTGCTCCTCAGGGACCTCGACCAGGGCGTAGTCGGGGAAGTGGACGACATCAGAGAGGAAGAGGAGCTGGGCACGGACAGTTGCACGCAGAAGAGTTGGCCGCTCCAGTGGGACCAAATGTGGTACGAGGTACGATTTTTTTATTCAGCACTCTTGTTTCTGCTTTGTTCGATTCAAGATCCTCGCACACTTTTGTTGCACCTAGTCTAGCCCAGGATTTGGGAATAGACGTAGATATACTTTCTGTGCCACTGGTACTGAGTACACCAGTTGTGGTCCAGACCAGTGTATCTTGTGTTTTCCGGGGATGTGGGCTGACATTGGGACCACATCGATCTAGTGGATACCTTCTTCTGTTACAGATGCAGCCATACGATGTCATCCTAGGGATAAAATGGTTGTTTTCGGTTAGTTCGATTATCGACTGCTTCCGGAGAAGAGTCATGTTCTCCGACGTGGATGGGCAGCGTGTATCTTTTGATGCCGAGAGGAGCTATCAGGCGGGAAGCAGACATGTAGAGCCTCTTCTTTCCTTGTTGGGAGGGTTATCAGTGGTTCCACCTGATACAGAGATGATGGATGTCCTGGAAGTTGTTGGGGAGTTCCTCTATGTTTTTCCTGAGAATGTTGTGACTCTACCCCCCCCCCCCCCCCGACATGACATTGAGTTTGGGATAGACTTACAACCTGGTGCCCGACCGATTACAATGGCCCCTTATTGAATGGCACCTTCAGAGTTGCGGGAGTTGCGGATTCAGATTGATGATCTGATGGAGAAGGGTTTTGTTCGACCCAGTGTGTCGCCATGGGGTTCTCCAGTTTTGTTCGTGAAGAAGTTAGATTGTAGTCTTAGGCTATGCATAGACTACCAAAGGCTGAACCAGGTAATGGTCAAGAACCGTTACCCCCTTCCAAGGATAGATGATCTCTTCAACCAGCTTAGGGGAGCAGGTTGGTTTTCTAAGATTGATCAACGATCAGGATATCATCAGCTGGGGGTGAATGAAAGTGACATCTCGAAGACAGCTTTCAGGTGCAGGTATGGGCACATCAAGTTTGTAGTGATGCCGTTTGGAGTTACGATTGCACCAGCTGTGTTCATGGGACTTATAAAAATTGTCTTCCGAGAGTTCTGGACCGGTTCGTCGTTGTGTTTATCGATGACAACCTGATCTACCCAATATAAGAGGAGGAGCACGTTGAGCATCTCAGGGCAGTCTTGGAAGTACTTCGACACCACCAGCATTACGGGAAATTGTCGATGTGTAAGTTCTTGACACAAGAAGTACACTTCCTTAGGCACGTGGTGTCTCAGCATAGAGTATCGGTGGACACGTCAAAGGTGGAGGTAGTTGTTTCTTGGGCAGCACCCAAGAGCGTGGAAGAAGTTCGTAGTTTCCTGGGGTTGGCAGGTTACTATCGGAGGTTCATTTCGGACTTCTCTCGAGTTGCTGCTCCATTGACTGCTTTGACTAGGAAGAATCAGGTCTTCCTATGGAGCAATCAGTGCCAGAAACCTTTTGACTACCTAAAGGAGAAGATGGTTAGTGCTCTCGTTCTCAGGTTTCCAGAGGAGGGGTTGTTGTAAGATGTTTTTTGTGATGCTTCAGGCCTTGGTCTGGGGTGCGTTCTAATGCAGAAGAAGTGTGTGATTTGTTATGGGACTAGGAAGTTGCACCCTCATGAGCGTAACTATGCCACCCATGACCTGGAGATTGCAGCAGTAGTGTTCGCATTGAAGTTGTGGAGACATTACCTCTTTGGGGAGCACTTTGTGGTCTTCTCAGATCACAAGAGACTGCATTATATCTTCTCCCAGCGTGAACTAAAAAAACGGCAGCGGAGATGGGTCGAGTTTCACCAAGACTGTGACTTTGAGATCCCTTACACTAAAGTTAAGGGAAACATTGTGGCTGATACCCTGAGCAGGAAGTCACATAAGGAAGTGGTTCGGTAATCCGCTGATTCTTGGAAGGCGATGGGATAATTGGCTACCCTGCACTTAGATGCAAGGGAAGAAAGTGTTAGAGGCTGTTTGTTCCAGATGATGGTGCAAACCTCCTTATCACATCAAGTGGAAGAGTCTCAGTGGGGGGACTTCGAAGAAGAGGTGATGCATGATTGTGTCGATCATGGGAATGCTCCAGAGGGATGGTCAGAGGATAGCCGACATCAGATGTTTTTCCATGGAAGGTTGTTTGTTTAGGAGGCAATGTGTGAGGGAGTTATCTATGAGTTCCATATCTCTGCCTTGGTGGTACATCCAGGATATTCAAAAATGTACCGAGGCCTAAGGGATCAGTTTTTTTGGCTCAAGGTGAAACGGGCAGTGGTGGAGTTTGTGGCTAAGTGCCTAGTGTGTCAGCAAGTGAAGGCAGAACACCGTGTTCCCGGTGGTTTGTTGCATCCTTTAGATGTCCCCGAGTGGAAGTGGGATGAAATATTAATGGACTTCGTCATAGGACTACCCAGAGCTCATGGTGCTTATGATGCTATCTGGTTAGTGGTGGATCGTCTGACGAAATCAGCTCACTTCTTAGCAATCAAGGAGTCGGGCCGGTGAGTACCTTAGCACAGAGGTACATAGATGAGGTGGTGCATTTGCATGGTGTTCCAAGGACTATCGTCTTAGATCGGGATACTCAGTTTTCCTCACGAGTCTGGAGGGGGTTACAACATGCTTTTGGAACACATCTATGCATTATCACTGCTTTCCACCCCCAGACCGATGGGCAGACGGAGCGGACTATCCAGACGTTGGAGGACATGCTGCGAGCATGTGTTCTGGATTTCGGAGGATCATGGGTACGACACTTTCGTTTAGTAGAGATTTCCTACAACAACAGCTTCCACTCTACTATTGGCATGTTACCGTTTGAGGCTTTGTATGGAAGGCCATGTAGTTCACCCATTTGATGGGCATAGGCTTGTGAGATAGGTGCTCTTGGGCCAGAGGTAGTGCAGAGCACCATGGAGAAAGTCCATCTTGTGCGTGAGAGGATGAAGGCGGCTCAGGACCGACAGAAGTCTTATGCTAATAATCGGAGGAGGCCCATGGGGTTCGTGGAAGGAGACCATGTGTTCCAGAAGGATTCCCCTCAATGGGGGCATCGGAGGTTTGGGAAAGGGAGCAAGCTCTCACCTAGGTTCATCGGACCGTTTGAGGTGTTGAGGCGAGTTGGCGAGGTGGCATATCAGCTGGCCCTGCCACCTGAGATGGAGAATGTCCTTGACATCTTCCACGTATCCCATCTTCTTCAGTACTTAAATGATGACTCTCACATTATCGACTGGGGAGAGGTAGATATGGGAGATGACGCGACCTTCGAGGAGAGACCAGTCAGAATCGAGGATCGCAAATAGAAGGTGCTCCATGGAAGAACCATTCCCTTGATTTGTGTGTTTTGGAGGCATGGCGGTCATGAAGAGAGGACTTGGGAGTGGGAGACCCAGATGCGCGCTCAGTAGCCAGAGTTGTTTTGACTTGTGTTTTCCCCTTGTTCTTCTGATCATTTTGGGGATGTTGTACTCTGTACGTTTGATATATGGAATGTTTGGCTTGTCAGTTTTGAGACCTTTTTTTTCCTTATTCCCTAGTGATGTGTAACATTTCTAGATATGTGGGAAAGGGAAAAACCTGACCCTTAATCGAGACTCATTAATGAGGATGCGATTGATCCCGTGCAGGCGAGTCAGTGACACCTAAAGCGGATAATATCTCGACATTGGTGAAGGAATTTCCCAAACCCACGTGTTTGGGAAGTGTATAGGTTGTGTGTAGTTGGGGTTAGTGTGAGTTGAAAAATCCTAATGTGTGAAAGTGGGAAGACCCAATTTTTAATCGAGACGCATTAATGAGGATGCGATTAAACCCGTGTAGGCAAGTCAGTGCCGCCTAATACGGATAATATCTCGTCATAGGAGAAGGAATTCCTAACACATATGATTAGGGTTGTTGGTTGGGTTTCTGTTATAACTAGAACCCTAAGAGGTATCTTTTTGGGTTCCTCTAGGTTGGTTTTTCAATTATCTGGGAATGAAATTTTTAAGAGGTATCTGATGTAATGACCCGGACCTCTCCGGCCCTTTCCTTTGTCAAAATAAAGGTCAAGAAGTGTTCTGGAGGGTAAAATGGACTTTTTCCACACTTTCTAGAATTTTGAAACTACATGCTGTGTAGTTGGAGTACATGACGTGTACCACCTTTCTAGGTATACCCCGTGTTGCAGACTATGTCCTTGTTGGGTGCAATAAATGGGTGCACGCCATGTGACCAGTTCTACACGCAGTGTAGACCTTCCCCGCATATGCGTTACTAGTCAACGGTCATGTACCGTGTTGGAGTCATGTCGTTGCCATGTGCAATAAAGGAGTACACACTGTGTGTATAAACTGCACGCCGTGTAGTCCCTCCCTGCATATGCGTTACCCTCAAACCGTGTGTTGACCAGTCAATGGCCACGGAGCCACGTTGGAGGCCGCGTTGAGACCGTGTGAAAACAGCCAAGTACATGCTGTGTACTTTTTCTTTTCACACCTATAAAAGGAGGGGTCCCCTCCTCCTTTCAACTCACACCTCTCCTCCCCTCTCCTCTGAGCAGATCTCTCTTAAGAGACTTGGAGGCTCTTTCTTCCATAACTTTTTCGTCCGAGCTCCAATTTACAATCCGCCAGCGGCCACGGGATCGTAACGACGAGACGGAACATCTGATCCTGGGTCTGTTGTTTTTCATTCATCCTTTTCTTTCTGACTTCCACCCGAGGAGGTTCTGCTGGGACCCTAAAAAATTGACGGACTCCAATGGACGTCTTCTAAAGATGATCCGAGGGAGCGTTCTGACCAGAACCTGTTGAGGTAGGTATTTTACCTTCGTCTCTCTAATTTGTGCACCATGAGGGGTGGGTGTTCTCTTGTTTACGTGAAACACTTTTGAACCAGTTTAATGAAGATAATAACTGGTTAAAGAAAGAGGATGGGAAGTTTGTGATTGTTGTTACTTTACAGGATATATCCTGTGATATTATGTTGTGAAATGAATAGGCTTATTCCTGCTGAAATCACGGTGGTTGGGGGACTTTGCAGGCGCAATTAAATGTTGCCCTATCTTTCTAGACCGTTTTTGTTAGTGGAACTTTTTTGAATGTGTAAATTGGTTAATCATGTAATGTTGGCTGTTTAATTAAAATCTGGAACCCTTGTGTGGTCACCCCGATTATAAAAAATGGAATAATGAACTTGTGGATGTTGGATTGGTACCATGGCTTTGTGTTGGGGGTGTTTTGTGGGATGTTGTGGTTTGGGTGAGAAGTGGGGCTACGATTGACTTGGTTGTGGGAAGGTGTGAATGTTTAATGGTGATGGGCATCAGGGCTACAATAAATGGTATTATAGGGATAATGATGTATGGTGTGGTTATGGTGGTCGGCAGCGGGGCTGCAGGGTTGGGTTTTAATGTGAACGGGTTATGGGTTGTGTTAAATAAATAATAAATGTGGAAGAGTTAATGAATTATGGGGCTTGGTTATGAAAATGGAATAATAATCAATGGACTGGTTGGTTAATAAGAAGGGACTTTCAGTGTTTTTGTGTTTTCCTAACTTGCTTTGTGGATGGTAGGGATAAGTTTTACGAATGTTTGAAGTGGTTGGTTGTTGCTTGTTTCCCATTAGTTAAGGAACTAAATAAGCTAATTTTATGTTGAAATGTGAAAACCTTAATGGGGTTGGGGTTGTTTGTTATAGGCATGCTTCGTGGTAGTAGTGCCGAGGCACGTGCTCAATTTCTCTTTTTAGAAGCCATAGGTTGGGATGAGTGGTTTATATATATATATATATTTGTATCTTTTGTGTTTTATCGCACAACACCCATGTTTAGCACATAGTGCCGAACACTCCCATTTCATGGGAGAGGGTGTTTTCCCATAGTTACTAGCTCCTTCCTGCTCCATCTCCCTTAGGATGTGATGTCTTGAGGTGACCTTACACCCAAGAATCTTCAGGTAGGTTTCGATTGGGGTGGTTTGGCCCAAGACTCTTCGGGCAGGCTTATAGGATATAATGGCTTGAGGAAACCTTACACCTATGACTCTTCAGGTAGGTTTTTATTTCAGGCCCAGGTGTCTTAGGGTGAGAGTTATGTTACTATTATTGTTCCCAAGAATCATCAGGATGAGGCCCAGGTGTCTTCTGGCGGGGATGTGGTTGTGGTTGTGAGGCCAAGGTGTCTTCAGGCGGGGATGTGGTTGTGGTTGTGAGGCCTAGGTGTGTGTGGGCGGGATACGTGGTTATGAGGCCCAGGTGTGTGCGGGCGGGATACATGGTGGTAAGGCCCAGGTGTGTGCGGGCGGGGAGAGTGTGACAGCATCAGGACATTCATCTATCCAATGGGAAATGGTGCGGGGTACCCAATACCCTTGTTCTTATACTACTACTACCTATTGTGATTGTGTTTGGGTGAGTGTGGCTGGTGAGGTTGGGTGTGTAGATATCCTTGTTAGGTTCTTCTGTTGTTCTCACGGGACATTAGGATGTATCCCCACTTGTTCAAGAGAGCTTTAGGTTTCCCTACTGAGTATACAAGTATGCTCACCCTACGTTAACTTTCAGGTTTCCAGGAGGAAAACCAGGGCCGTGTGAGACCCTACTAGTCAGACAGTTGGAGTTGTTGCTGTTGTTGTACCTTTGTTTTCTTTTGGTATTGTACATTGAGCTTTCTTGTACTTGTACCTTGTTATAAAATTGTTTAATCATGCATGTGGGAATGGTTTGGGTTTATTTCTATACACTTTCTCTTTTTCCTTTTAGTGGTTGACTTGTCCTATTTCCGGATCCTTAAAAAAATAAAAAGGGTAATGCCTCCCATATTTGTGAAAACCCATACACTTGGTGCTAGTCACCAACCCGGGGCCTACTGAAAGCGGGACTCGGGGGTCATTATCTCCCTTTCACCATTTCCAGCTCAGGAGGGGAATCTTTGGTGGGAGGGGGTCGTGACAGTAATCCATTTTTTATTAGAAAAAATATTTTTTAGAGTAACCAAAATTTTATTGTATTACAACGTATTTGTTAATGTACTAACATTAATTATACTACATATGATGAAATAATTAGAATATTTTGTCAATATAATGTATCCATGTTATATTTATAAATTAGTATACTTGGACATGGTAGGAAGAAAATTTATATATTGTTATTAAAGAGATTATTTTTATATACACCTATTATGTACATCTTATTTATCAATTTTACGATATATTTTCTCATCGATTATGGTTATATATTTTTATAATATATATATATATATATAATTTAGTAATATATGTTTAAATGAACCCATTATTATATGATAACCATTTATATATATCAATTTATTTTTAGTTTATATACCCATTATAACAGTAATTTTATGAATGTATCATGTTTTATAGATAATATATATATTTATATGATTATTTAAATAAATTAGGTTTTTGTATTTTTCAATGTATTATGATATTATTTTCAAAAGATTGAAAACATATGATTTTAAGAATAATTCAATGTGAAAATTTTTATGTTACTTATAATGTATGTAATGTTATCTCCATATATCATCATGTGAATTAATGGTATGTTATTATTATTTTATAGGAAATATTTACTTATTTTTATTAACTAATATTTAATATCACAGGGGAAAACATTCAGATAATAATTTTTCAAATAAAATTTATAGAAATATATGGTAATTATTTAAGGGCTCTTTATTTCCACTAATAATATGACCATATGATAAATAAAATCATTTATGTTTTAATATTTCATGTTTTATACGGTATAAATAACATAGAAGTTAGTATTGTTGGGTCAATAATTAATGTTACAACATAATGAATTTTAATTCCATGAAAACTGGTGTTTGGGATGGAGACATAATTGAGATATCAGCCTTTTAGATATCATTCATTTATAATATATACAAATATATGGATTTATCTTTTTCCAAAATTCTAATTGAAAATTAATATTAATGATTATTGAGTCAATTAACATCATCAATTATTTTGTTTACAAAAACATTCACAAAAAAAATAGATGATATCCCCTCTTGGATAGATATTTATTATTATAAAATAATTTCTAAAATTAACATTTGTTCCCTTTTTAAAAAACGTGGAAGTGTAGAACATAATTTTTTTTCACTAATATAGAATACAATCATATAAATGGGTATAAAATCATAGTTCTAGTGAGATTCCATGAAAATAATTTCCTAGGAATAAATTTCTGACATTATGTTAACCAATATAGATAATAATTTTTTTATTATCGGTAAACAGATGGTGAACCAGTAATAGTTTATTAAGACATATTTTATTTCAATGAAACTAAATCGAATAAAATTATCATTGTTCATAAGAGTAATTTCTATTTATTTTATAAAGTACTAAATATAGTTCATCTTTTGAAAAAGTGGACTAATGAGCTCAAAAGCTATGCATAAATTATTTAATATGTTGTTAATAAAAATAAAATTTTCTTGTTTTACTAATGGTATCAATGTATATTTCATAAGGAGAAAAATTAATAAAGTCATAGTTGCGAATAAATAAAAAAAATAAAAATGTAGGAATCTCTGAAATTTCACATATCATTAGAGTGTAAAACACACACTAGTAATTCCTTTAAATAAACTAGAGGGAATATTAAATTGGACACGAATATGATTCAGTCTTATCAATATTGTCATGGATAAACTCAAATGAAAATAATTCAATATGTAAGGATTGAGCAGTATGAATAGATAGAATATTACATTATTCACCTTGTAATGTGTCACTTTGGTTAGGGTGATGTTTATATATATAATAATCATGACCATAAGTAAAAGATACTAAATGGAAGTAAATTTTTTGAAACACTAAATCATACATGTCATGATAACTAATACACCACAATTAAGACTATATATTATTCTACTAAACACGTATTTCAAATGTTTTAATTTTATATGATATTGAAATTAATATGATTTTCTTATTATATAAATTAAAATATATCTTATCAATTAAAGTGACGCATGGTTCCCCCCTAAATTTGGAATGGATAAATTATTAGTAAGAACCCTAAATATTTATAATGTTTCCATATAGATATTCAAACCAAGAATTATATGTATTTGTGGGACTGTATAACTGAAAAAATTATTTAAACCATAAATATAGTAATATAATTGTATTTATAATATGGATTAACACCTATATTATATGTAAAATATATAATTTTTATCACAATGTGTATATATTTTTTATTTTAAAATAACCCATATTTGTAATCAAATATGAAAAGTTGTATGAAATATATTTTCTAAATATTTTAATAACATCAAAATATTATTAGATAATTTCTTGAATGGTGTTACTATATATATATTTGAAGTGAATATGGTTGAAAATTAATGTATGTATATATAATATCATAATGATTCTCAAGTAAGGAAATCATAAATAGTGAATAAGGATAATAATCCATTAGAGGGAATTCATTTCCATATTCATTTCAAAATGCATCAAAAATAGAATATCATAATGATTCCCATAAAAGAAACTATTAATTAATTATTAAAAGTTAATAAAATAATAATGTATAATAGGTTGTTACAATATCATTAATATGAAGGGAAAAATAGAAATAGTGGGGATGAATATTTGGAAACAATCCAATTTTGAAGGGTTTTAAGAGAAATTGTAAATAAGCTTTAAAGACTGTTAGAGAAAGATAAATTATGAAAAAAACATGCCCAAATATATTCTAAAAATTACAAACAATGTAAGGGAAAAATCATTAATTGGAGTTGTAGTTGGATTGTGAAAATAAAAAATAAAATTAATTTTCAGTGTTTTTTATAAAATGAATTAATTGAGACTATATCATTAAGAAATTGTTAATCCACAAAAATTAAAGATAAATTAAAATAAAGAAATATGTGAGTGAAATATAAATATACTATTTTCTATGTAAATGTGAATCTAGTAAAATTTAATATATGAAAAAATGAATAGAATGATTAACATAAAATAGATGATGGTTGATAGGAAAGTCTCAAACATAAAGTCCTTTATTCAATATGTATGTTCATATATCCTCTTTTTTAATTTAATTTCATTTAATAAAAATATTATCAATATTAATTTTAGGGAATATATCATTTAATTTTTTACAATCATAGAGTATTTATGTTCATTTTATTATTAAATGTTAAATATATTAACATTCATATAGATGATTGTTCCACAGAATGAATGTTGCATATTTTTAATAATAATTACTATTGTGATTGTGTATTCTGATTATAACTCTATCACCCAGGTTTGTCTCTCCCTGTGATTCAGTTGACCATATTTGAGTTGGCTTTGGGTTATATTAAACTGTTTTGGCGGAAATTTATATTTCATGAATTATAGTTTTTTAGAAAATTATATAATGTTCAAATATATATATATATATTATTAATTATTTCATCCCTGTATAAAGAATTATAATGTTGAAAATTGTTTCCACATAGCCATAGGTGTATTGTAATAATTATTAGAATTTTTTAAATAATATGTAGTGACTACATCCATCTCGACATATTAATTCATGTTTAGTAATATAGGATGTGAATCAATTACAATAAAAAATCCATGAAATAGGTCTAGGAAGTTAATTTAAGATAATATGTGATTTTTATACATTAGATGAAAATTTTGATCATTGTATTTTTAAACCGAGTTAACTCTATTTTCAATATATATTTAATTTATGTTTTGAATGGGTTTCACCTAATAGATTCAATAAGAGTTTCAATTTTTTGAATCATGGAAGAAAAAACCATTATACATTCATTGTGAAGCCATATAACATAATCTCTAGGGGGATTCAAGTTGAATGTTGTGATGTTTCTTCAATCAAATAAATTTTAGTCCACCATTTAATATTTTGTGAGTACCTTCCTTTTGGCAATCTTCTTCTTCCAATATCATCTATCAATGTAGTGTGTCATCTTGGATACTATTGAATAATGTTTTTTTCTTGAGTCAAGTTTCATATTGGTTTTCCTTATTGATAACTCATACTTTCATTATTTATTAGAGTTCCATTTTCAAGGGGTTTATTTAGTCACTAGACAATGGTTGGTTGTCTATATTAAATACTAATTTTTTATATTTATTAGTTGATGTGTAAGTAATAATATGTTGTCACAGAAATAGAACATGTTTGTATAATAATGAAATATTAGTTGATGGTGATCATTTATTTGAAAAACTCAATATATCCCTCTATGTCCAATTGTTTTTCAAATGTACATGTAGCAACTCAAATGTTGAGTCTACCGTTGATTTTGTTTTTCATCCATTAATTTCCATGACATGAATCCCTTGGTTCGTTCTTGTAATATTATCACTATGTAAAATGGGTTAAATATTTATTAAAATTATTTCAGTTAACCTATTAAGAGATGGGTGTTGACATTAACATGTTAATTGTTACAACATAAGATTATGAAGGAAAATGGAAACGAATGGTAAAATGTAATTTAATGAACTGGCCATTGTGGATTATCATGGTGTGTTTTGTTATATATTCTCTTATAAATTGGGGTGTATATAATAATAAAATGATTATACAAATGAAATGGGTAAATTATTCTATAATTATTTTTGAGATTTTTTCCCACGTTATACCAATGGTCATATATTAGAGTCCTATCCAAAATATGTTCACATGATTACATAGAGGACATGTCAGGATTATGTTGAAAATCTTGTATATATGGTGTAAAAACAATTATGATAAAATGCATATTTAGAGGTATATATTCAGTATTATACTAAAATTAATATATTTTTCTTTATCTAGGTTATTTTTATGCTATGGGCTTATATTTACAGTTGTAATGGTTGTTTAACCAAAATAGATATATCTTTTCAAGGTGCTAAAGAGGATTATTTATAAAATATTCTTAGTAGATTAATTGTTACCATATTTTTTCTTCATTAATTGAACACAATAATAGACATGTTTTTTAGTCAAGTTGGTGATGACCTACTAAGTTTTAATCGAACACTTTTTGTGCCAGCATTTGGTACAAAATAAGAATTCATATATATAGTTGCAGAAAAGTGAAAATGTCATTATTTATGATTGCTTCTTACTGGATGATTTAGATCATAGATACATGACCGAACTGGGGATTGATTATAGTGTCATGGGTGTATACATTTAGTTTATTTAGTCATTTATATGTATTACACAATGATTTAAATTTATATAAATTACTTAATATTATTAACATGTTCTTTTATTGATAAGTTGATTTAAATATTTTTTTAATACATTGTAATTACAATAATTTAGCTATATCTATTACACTAATATTAATTCCACTATTACAAAGGCACTATGAAAATGGTATTGTCTCCTCAAAATTTCATTTGACCTTCTGATAGTCATAATAATCTGTAAATATTCGGAGGAATTCATAGAAAATTTTAACCACCCTATATGTCTATTTCAGGGAGTTCTATATTTGGGGACATTATAATGTTTTTATGGGTATCATGTCTTTCCATTATGTTACTTATATATCTTGTGAATGTATAAATGATGTTAATAAATTTTCAGCACCTGGTAATGATCTTTGTAATAAGGATAGATAATTAATGTATGGGTGAAAATATGAGTACCCCGAGATGGGATTACTATTACTAATTTTGACTTGTTATATTTGATATCATTACACCTTAGGTAAATCACATGATGTGAATATATTTTTTTTCTACAGTTATTCTCATGGCATGATCTGGAGTGAGACGAGTATACATGAATCATGATAGAAAATTAGGGATATTTATTGACATGAATAGTTCATGATGGGACATATTTATTACATGTCATATTTTTTTGTGAATTATGAAATGTGTTCGTCAATATATCTATGGAAAAAGGAAATAACAGAACTATAATATCATTCCAATTTACTTGTTTTTCCATGTTTAGAGGGACCATGAGCTTGTGTCCCTCTAATGTTTCCAGATGTTGTGGTTGACTGTGATATGTAATTATTATTTAATTGATTATGTTTTTCATGTAGATAATATTTATCCAAGTCATATTTTAATAGAACTTCATGAGTGTGTTTATTAGAGTGATCCTAAATAAGGACCACTGATTCATCTTTTTCCTCCATAGTTTAATTTGGATATTTAGATTCATCCAATCAACTTGATGATCAACTGATCCTGGGAAATGGATATTTTTATATAGATAACATTAATTTTTGATATGGTGGTATAATTTCAGCTACATCATCTACGTACATTCACTAGGGAGGGAGTCCCCCATATAGCCATATTCGTGATAGAATTAGTCTAGATGATCATAAAGTACATCGTGATACCCTTGTTTAGTTGGATGAATATCACAACAAACTTGATTTAATGTCATATCAGGACATGATGGGGAATTCAAAAGGAACCTATATAGAAAAATCAGTCGTCCTAGAAATACTGAATGATATTTTTCATTATCCACTTACACCCAAAAATATTGAGGGGCGATAATCCTATATAATTCATTACCATGAAACATTGGGTAATGTCAATGATTGACTATGATAGGAATATTTGAAAGATGCATTTCATTTCAACACCTTCTATTGTTAATGTGATTTATATGCTGATATGTTTCTAGGAAGGAAGTCATTATGAGATCTTCACAAAGGTTAACCTATTTCTCTTGAGTATCACTTATTAAGAGATGAAATAGGATATCATTATTGAAGGGAATATATGAGATGCCCCTTGTAGTGGCCATTTCTTTATGGGATAACTAGTAGTTATTCATCTAGTGGATATAATCAATATTATTATTATTATCATCGAGGAAACAACGAACAAAATTTCCAAAAATTTGAGAAGGAACATCAAGACTATGATATTTTGTAGTTAAATTAGTATAGAATGATTAAACAAAACAGTCCTCTATGGACATACCTAGAATTTGAGTGTAATAGTTGTGTATGGCTGGTAAACCTCCAATGTTTTTAGGTGCATGACATATCATATAAGATGCAGAAGATTATGATATGTAACAATTTATATCAAAGAATCTACTATAGCTTATCATATTATTAGTTTGAGTTCCACTATAATTTCACACAGAGTTAAGAGATATGGTACCCTGGTGAATTATTCATAATACCTTCAATAGGATCCCATGGGAGACTAAATAGAGTCTGTGGAAGAGGGTTATTTCATATGTAAATTATAAAAAATTCATCAGGTAATATTGATGAAGTACCATCTTCCATCACAGTAATAATAATTATTTTATTCTTAAATTATATTTTTCACTGAGGATATTCCAATTTTAGTATATCATATATTTATAAATACCATTTAGACATATTTATAAATTTATTTGAGGGTATCTGGGCCATTAACAAACTTTCTCTAGTGTGGAATAAGAATATTCAGTGCAATTAGTTTTATTCTATTAAATTTTTTTGTTAACATTTTTTTGGAAACTCATTGTTCATTAAATTTTACAATTAGATTTATTTTCGGGTATAGATTAGTTAGTTTTATAGGAGGACAACATCGACTATTAATTGATTATATTGACCAATATATATATGGAAAGTGGTCGTTTCACCTTGGTGAGTGGGATCATTAGGATAGTAATACTGGACTAATTTACAATAGAATTGATTGGACCATAGCTCATTTACCATACCATTCTATAGATATTATATGAATAAAGAAAAATATATTTCCTATTTTGTTATAATTGTTTTGGGGAGTTTTTGTAAGAAGTTATATGACATGCAACTTAGTTTAGGGATTATGTTCCTGATCGATTTTGTGTCAGGAGAAGAGGAATATTCTACCATGCATTACAGGGTAACACTAGTATATCATTAGAAATTTAATGAGTAGTGGGATGACCATCTAGAAATTACATCTATTGATCTGTTTCATCACCTGGGGTTACTCATTTGATTTTCACCAAGAATGATTTTAGGAATTTAAATATGTTTTTATATTATCATAGATTGAACCATATGTCGAAAATGAACTATAATCTCATTCAATGCATCGTTGAACTATTTAATATTATGGGATGTTCCCATTTTTTATATATTCCTAAGATGAGATTATGTTATCATCAATTGAAAATGAGACAATCATACATTACTCAGATAATTTTTAGATGCATGTTTGACCTATAATATTTTTTGGGGACATCATTTTGATTGAAAAATATCGTGATGATATGCGTGGAATTTCTGAACTATATTACTTTTCTTCTCCCAAATCATTTTGATTCAGTGAGGGATTATGAGTTAGGAGGATCCTCTATATAGGTAGAATAAAAATATTAAATATATTTTATTCATATTTGTGCATTCTTTTTAAAAAAAAATATTAACTATAAAATGGTGGGCTATATGAGAAATATGAGACCAATTATTGGTCTAGAATGAGGTTTTTAATGTAGGAGTTCTATATGATTATATTTTGTTGGGTACATGGAAACATCACATGTAAGGATAAAATTAAATAATAATTTTAAATTTTATTCCCTAATTATTGGAATATATCTCATAAGGTTCTTATATGGAAAATATTAGAACTACATTATCTACAGAATAGCTTTATTACACAAGGAATGACATTCATTTTCGGCACATTAGATGTTGTTTACATAACTTTTAAGTGTAATAATAATTGTTCGATGAATTTTGGATGGGATGATTTAAAAAATTAATAAAAAGGATTATTATAATTACTTGTTTTGAAGAATAAAAAATGAAATACTAATATAGAAACTATGAAAGTATTAATGTGATAATATTGAGTGGAAAATTAAATAATTTTATATTATTAATTGTTACATATATATATATATATATATTATTTCATAATATTAATTAATTAACAGTTAAATTGTTGTTTCATAAATATTAATGGTGGCAATAATGTGTGATAATTACTTAAATATAAAATAAAATAGTAATATTGATGATTTGATTATTATTATGAGAATATAATTTTTCGGTGTTGAAAATTACAAATGGGGATATATATAAATATACATATTGTATATATATATATATATACTTGTGTGTGAACATAATTTGAATATATATACCTGTTGAATAAATTATTATAAAAAAGTATATACATGAATATATATATATATAGCTATTTTTTTCTATATATACTGTGTTAATTATATATATATGGGTGTCTATTCAAAGACATTAAATAAATGTATTAATGTGTATTAAATGTGGATTTTGAAAAAAAAGAAAGTGGTTATAATGAGTTGGCTCATGGTTTAAGATGATATAGATTAAGATAAATAAGTAAGTTATTAATTGAATAAAAAAGTAATAAAAATAATAAATTATGATTTAAAAAATAAAATTATAAACAAGGGAACGATTTTAACCCATATTGAATGTGTTGGTGTTGACAAAATCCCTCACATCACTCCCGCCTACATTATTATTGTTATTATCATTTAATTTAATATACTTTTATCTTCAATCTTTGCACCTATATATATCCTACAATATTGATCATATTGATTCACTATCTATGTTGTTGGGATCAGATAAATATGATGAATTTTGAAAATAATTTTTTTTTTCAATGGAATCAATATTTTATTATTGTAGTTAAGAATGAACATAAACCCTCGTCAGGATTATTGTTTTCCCCTCTAGTAGGAATTCCTTTCACTACTACAAAAAATAGACTAGGGAAGCACCGACTTTTATTAGCACTAAGAAAATGCACTGATAAAGATCACACTTTATTAGTGCTAATAAAAACAATAGATAATGTCTGCCATTAACAACACTTTTCAAGAACTAATAAAAAGCTCCCCTTATTAGTCCTACAAAAGCTCTGATAATGGCACCTTTTATCAGCCCTAAAATATTATCGTGGAAAAATGGATCCTTTATCTGTTCTTTTCTAGAACTAAAAAAAGCATAGTCTCATTTAATAATATAGGGTGCACAGTTCCCTCTATTTATCATGCCCTGAAGCTCTCATTGTATTGTACCCCCACGAAAACTCCACTGCCCCCCCAATCTTCACTTTGTTGACCGCCTCATCCACTACGCCGCCACTCTCACTCTTCCTCCACTTCCCTACTCCACCTCCACTTTCCCTACTCCATCGTGACTTCCACTCTTCCGCCGCTATACCCTGACTCCATATACTCCCCCTCGAACCCCATTCACATATCCTATTCCCTGAAAACACTACATCTCCTCCTCCCCATTGGACCCTACTCCCCACGAACCCTACTTCAAGTGTTTGTGATTCCTTTCGACGAGGTTAGATTTATGGCTTCCTATATTTGATCTTTGGATATTTCTCTTCTCATCCACATTTGTTTTATTTTTTTTCTTATTATTATATTAATTATGTTATAGTTTTATTTAGTTGGATGTTTATGTTTTAGATCATAAATTTTTGGGATGTTCTGAGTTTGGTTTGAGATTCTAAACATGTTTATGTCCCGAGTTATTGACCTCATCTATTTATTAACTAATACCCTATTTCTATAGATACTCAAATATTCCATTGAATTTTTTCAATTGAATTATATATCTCTCTTTAAAATCATATTCCAATGAAAATATGAATTTTAATGAATTTGTTAGTGTGTTTGTCCAAATTTAATGATTCATAATAACAAACAAGAAACATATTTCAATTTTACCCAAATGGATGGAAATTTTTATTATCTAAATGACATGTGTTTATAAATGTATCTACTATATTATTTTTCTCATTAAAATTATATCTTAGTTATAATTTTATTTGAGTTTGGTCACTTGTTTTGGGCTATATAATGTGATTATTTTATTATGTTGAGGTGGATGGTAAGGGAGGATTAAAAAAGTTTAATGTTTAACTGTAAGGGTGGTGGGTTCTAGAACTATTTCTAAGAGGGTTTAAAGAGTGTTGATTTTGATGGGGGTCTATCATGGTTCTGTTGATTTCCAAATCTTTATTGGAAATGGTAAGGCTCTATTAATCTCTATTTTTATATGTGGTTCTCTTCTACTATATTTGGAAGTCTTGTTTTGTATATTTTAATTTTAAATAAAATTATTTCAGATTCAAATAGGATTGATATGAATAAATATTGGATGGATGCTAATCATTTAACAATAGAGTATGATAATGGAGTGGAAGAGTTCATCGTGTTTGAAAATGATCATGCAATGGATGCTTCTCAAATCCTTTGTTCGTGTTTACATTGTTGTTATTCAAGACTAATTACTCAAGAGGTGTTGGAAGAAAAGTTGATATGTCACAGTATAGATCAGAGTTATAAATGTTGGAATTAACAAGAAGAGAATGTGTATATAGCATCTGTCTGGGATAAAACATTGTTTTATGGATCATAAATGATTACAAATATGGATAATGAAGAAGAGAGTATGGGTTATTTGATAATAGATGTCAATGGTGATGAAGATCATCTTGAGGAAATTAAAAGGGAACTTGAAGAAGAACTCCATGATTTCCCAAAAATGTTTTATATGTTAAAGAGTTGTTCAAAGATGTCATTGTATGATGGTTGCACTAAATACACAACATTGTTAGCTGTACTGAAGTTGTAAAAATTAATGGCCAGAAATAGATGGAGTGATGTCATTTATGTGTAACAACATTATCTCATGAATTTCATGCTCCTGAAAGACAAGATCTCCCATGCATGGAATATTGTGGAAAACAAATGCTATGCTCGATGGGTATGATTATTGAAAGAATAAATGCCTACTTGAAAGAATGTATCTTGTTTCACAAGTTGAAGAAATGAATTTCAGAATGCCAAAAGTGTTGTTCTTCTAAATAAAATAAATACAAATCTAGTCCTACGAAAGTTGTATAGTACATTCCAATCATTCCAAGGTTTAGGTGTCTATATAGAAGTGAAGAAACTGCTACAAAATTTTCTGGCATGTAGGGAAATTAAATAATGTTGGGAAATAATGTCTCCCAGCTACCTCTCCTAAATGGTAGAGAACTGATCATGGGTATCATGAATTTGGAAATTATCCGAGAAACATTTTTCCTGCATTATGTACATGTAGAGTGAATCCTTTTGGTTTTCAAACCATTAGTCATTTCAAATGGCCTGTTATGTTGGTATATAATAACTTTTCACCCTAGTTATGCATGAAATCGATAATTATCATGATATCTCTTCTTAAATTAGTACCCAAACAACTTGTTAACAATATTGATGTTTATTTGGATCATTTGTTCGAGTATTTGAAGTTATTGTGGGATTTTGTTGTCATGTTGTATGATGCTTATAAAATTGAATACATCATGTTGAGAGGGATGTTCTATGGGATGGTAGATGATTTCACTGGTTATTGAAATTGGAAGGCTATAACATTAATGGAACTCAAGGGTGTCCCATGTGCGTGGAAGATACAAAATCAATTATGTTTAAACATTCATCGAAATATGTTTTTCTAGGACATTGTATACTTATACCTAGTCGGCATAATTACCAATCATCGATGAAATTATTCAATGGATGTTCAAAACAACACACAACACCTAATCCACTAATAGGTGATTTTCTATATGAAAATGTAAAAGTTGTGAACACTGTTTTGGGTAAACTATTTTAAAAAAACCTTATGAAAATCGGTTGGAATAAGAGAATAGTTTTTTTAATTAACATACTAGAATTTTCTAAATGTCAGGAACCTACGTAAGTTTTAGCATGAGGAAATAAAAATTATGTGATAGAGTTATCAAAATTTAGCAAAATTTTCCTAGAAAAAGAATGGATGGAATTAAGGCAAGGCTGGATGTGGTTGACATGGGAAAAAAAGAGGAGTTGGCTCCCGTAAAGTGTGAAAATCAAATGTTTCTTCCTCCAGCTGCTTAGAATCTTTCTAGAGAGGAGAGATATCGGTTTTTCAAATTCATAAATTATGTAAAGTTTCTAGAGGGGTATTCATCAAATATCATGAAGATTGGGTCAATGACTGGTTTGATGTTAAAAGGTTTTAAGTCAAACTAATTCCATGTTTTGATGAATGATATAATTCCTATAGCATTACAATGAATTTTTTGGAAGAATGTTCATCATATGTTAGCCAAAATTTGTTATTTTTCAATGCTATATGCAGAAATGTTTTAGACCTGGAAAAATTGACTGATATAGATAGAGGAATTGTAATCATATTTTATTAATTAGAAATGTTCTCCATGCCATAATTATTCGATATGATGGTGCATTTGATTGTTCACGTGGTGAGTGTGTTTTGACATTGTGGTCTAATTCACTATAGATGGATGTACCCCATTGAATGGTATATGATGTTTTCTAAAGGGTATGTCATAAATTGATGTCAGACAGAGGGTTATATTGTGGAGAGATATATTGTTTAGGAATCCATTTAGTTATATATTGAATACTTATCCTTTGGGGAAAGCATTGGTATCCCAAAATCATATCCCACATGATGCATTGAGGGTGAGGGAATTTTTTGAAGAGATGGTGTGACAATAAATATTATAGATCGGGAGTAGGCACACCGTTATGTTTTTCATAACAGTTGGGAGGTTTCTCCATATATAGAAACCCATAAAGAATTTATTAGGAAGTTTAATCCATCATGGGATGAAAAATAGATATAAAAAAAATTCACCATTTTATAGGATAGTTTTAGGACCATATTTTTATAAAGTTAGCTGAAAATACGAATTTAATTTTAGAACGACATTGATGGCTAGCCTCCAGACCAAATGTGTACGTATTATCATACAAATTTTATATAATTAATGGTTATACATTCTATACAGATAAACATGATGAATATAGTACCATTAATAATAGTGGAGTTTCACTTGTGGATGAATCGATGCGTGTTTCTTGTATTAAGTATAGAAATCCAATATAAGTGAATATGTCATAATTTGGAATTATCAAACAAATATATGAGTTTGATTATATGAAATTACAATTTTCCAATTTCTAATGAAAATTGGTTGTTAAAAATAGTGGTGTTAAAATAGATGAATTAGGATTAGTGAAAGATGATTTTAGTAAAGAACGGTATAAAGAAGAAGATTTTATAATGACATCACAAGCTGTAAATGTATTTTATGTTCCATAAACCACAAACCGAAAGTGGTCGATTGTTCTCTTATCCTCTAAAACTAATGAAGTGTCCGATTATAATTCAATTGAGGAAAATCCATTCAGTGGTACGTAGAAATCATTTCATACAAGCCCCAATGTAGATGATGTTTTTTATGTTAGGGGAGACCCCAATGAAGTGATTTGAATAATTGATAGTGGTGTCAAATCCCTTCAACCTTTGAAAAAAATAGAGTACAACCAAAATTTATATTTTTTTTAATATTGATCATGTTATCTCATGTTATCATCATATCATTACTGAATTTTTTTAATCTAAATTTACTATCCGACCAATTTTTTATATAATGACTTATACACGTTCTGGTGCTCCTAAACTCGTGGCTAAACATGTCTCTCTAGAAGCACCTCCTGCTACTCCTCACATTGACGAGCAAAAACATGTTCCATGAAAATGTTGCGGCTCTTAAGGTTGAAGTCAAATAAACAACAGCACATGCCTCATATTCAAATGATGATATAGATTTGTTCATAAATGAGTGGGTCGCATACCTATGGGGTGCTTGTATACAAATAGTATGAAGATCTGACTTCAGGTCATGTACAATAGGCATCCATTTTTTAGAGGGGTTAAGGAGACCAAAAGATGAAAAATTGGTTTATGTAAATGTACCTATGAAAATTGTAATTTTTATTAAATAAAACATCCTTTATCTAATGAGTCATTTTTTATTTTAACCGATGAAATGAACCATCATCATCCAAGAATGATAAACATCTTTTATTTGGGCTTTGGATTAGAAAAAAAAGTAAAATAACAAAATACTTTCATACCAGACAAAATGTATTCGTATTTTGTTTATACATTAGTAGAATGATCCATGAGTCATGTGTGATGTGTATGATTCAACCACACATCAATCTGAGGTGTGGTGAGGTCGATATCACTCAAAGTGTCACACTTTTGTGTAAAATGAACAAAGTTTGTGTGAAAACAACAACTGGCATACAAAAATCTGACCAAACACATTTATATTGTGTTGAAACTTTAGGAGGACAGTCAATGGGCCATTTGTGATGTGTACAGGTCAATCCCATCTCAATATGATGCAAGGTGTGTCCAATATCACTCAATGTGTATCTCTTTTTGAAAAAAATGGATATAATTTTATGTGAATACATCAACGGACTTATGGAAAACTGAAAAAACACCATATAATTGTGTTGATACATTAGGATAACTATACATGGGTCATTATTGACATTTAAAATTCAACAACGCCTCAATCCGAGGCACGGTTTGGCTGGTTCACTCAAAGTGTCTCTCTTTTGATTAAAATGGACAAACATTTTAGTGAAAACTACAAGTGATGTACGGAAGAAGGTCCAAATTCATTCTCATTGGGTTGATACACTAGTTTAATAATAAATGGGTCATGTTTCATTTGTACGAGTGAACCCCATCTTATTTTGAGGACCATTGTTGCGAGTTTCACTCAAAGTGTCTCTCTTTTTTAAAAATGGGAACAATTTTATGTGAAAACAACAACTGACGTATGGAAATCCATCCAAATGCATTCGGGCCTTGTTGGTACACTGGGAAAAAGATCCATGGGTCATGCGTGATGTGTATAAGTCAATACCATCTCAATATGAGTCATTGTGTGGTCGGTGTCATTCAAAGAGTCTCACTTTTGTTTAAAATGGACAGAATTTTATGTGAAATGAAAAACTGACATACGGAAATCTGACCGAACTCATTCTTATTGTATTGTTAAATTATGATAACGATCCATGGGTCATGTGTGATGTGTATGAGTAATCCTCTCCTCAATCAAAGGCATGAGGTGGAAGTTATCACTCAATGTGTCTATCTTTTTAAAAAAAAATTGACAGAATTTTAACTGAAAACAACAACTGACGTACGAAAAACCCCCTTCCTACCACACACACCAAAGGCATTAATTTTTTCCTAAATAAATACATAATATTGAAATAAGAACTATTATAAAACCATATAAAAAATATCAATTCTCTTAAAATCCATGAAATTCATTCCATTAAATCAATAAAATCCCCCACCCTTTAGACACAACCCCACCACCCTGGACCACACCCAACACCCCCTGGACGACCCCCACCCCATGGATGCCCCCACCCCCTAGCCCCCCCAAGACACCCATGTCCCCAATGGACGACCACCCACACCACCTTGACACCACCCCTCCCCACTTTCAATAGCCCCCCCCCCCTCCCCAACCTCCTAAATCACCCCACCCCAGGACACCACCCCACCCCTAGACACCTCCACCCTCACCCCCTAGACACCCCCACACTTGAAAATCCCTCCCCAGCCTCTGGACACCACCCCACCCCATTGAACCCCCACCCACCCCCCTATACAACACTATGGGTAGCCCATTAGACCCCCATCCCCCCCGGACACCCCCACCCCCTAGACACCCCATTCCACCTTTGGACGGCCACCCCAAACCCCTGAACTACCTCAATAACCTGAGTCCAGAATTGAATTATTTATGTATTTAATTAAGAAATAAATTATTTTTTAATGGTGTGTGGGTATACTTGTTGTGTGGGTTATATGTGTATACTTTTTGTATGTGTAGACTTCCTAAAATTTCCTTATGAATTATGTGTTATTTTTTTATGTGTATTCATGTTGATATGATGATTTTTTTCAGGTCTTGTGGTCATGTGTTGCTGGATAATTTTATGTTACAGCAGGCAGGGAATTTATGAGAGCTATTTTACCACGGATAACGGTATCCTTTATCAGCACTAAATAAGTGCTGATAAAGTATTCGTTTATCAGTGCTAAAAAAGAACTGATAAATGATCCATTTAGTAGCTCTTTTATATCGCAAATAATGAAGACCATTATCATCATGATTTTTGTGCTGATAAAGGATACTTTTATCAGGGATTTTTTAGTGATGATAAATACTACCTTTATCATTTGTTGTTTTTTATGCTGATAAAGGGGACCCCCCCACTAATCAGCGATGTTCTTTATAATGATTTTTTATCGATGTTAAATCCCATTTTGAGCACTGAGGAAGCCCTTTTTTTGTTGTAGTGTTTCCATTAGAGTATGATTTCTTTATTTTTTTAATGATTGTTATCATGCATCTATATTCCAATTTGATTCCTATTTGAAAGAAGTTACTAATTAATTTTAATTATTTATTAATACTAATTTCCATCAGTCTTATAAAATTGTTCCTAGCCTGTGAAACCCATATGTGATGCTTGATCAAATTTTTTTGTGTGTATGTGTGTAGCCTTTGAACTATGCATGTGTTTCATGCCTAAATATTTTAAAGACCATTTTAATATCAATTATTGTATTTTCTTTTTTTTCATGTGAATTCATAAATTATACTTTTTTATTCTATTTTCTATAGTTGAGTGTGTAGTTTTTTCAAATTTGGTCAGTATTTGAGGTGTGTCTCCTGCATGATACAATAAATTGAGGTGGGTGTTCCATAATTGAGTCCACATGTATTGGACTAATCTAATATTTAGTATGTTTTACATTCATAATTTTATCTATACAGGAGGAATGGTCATGGCTTTGTATGGAATGTGGGATTTGTTTCATGATTGGGATATTAACTCATCAAGGAAGTGGCATTCCATGTTCAAATTTTTAATGGAATTTATTTAAATATGAAAATTTTTATAAATAAACTACCCTTTTGAATTAATTTAATATATTATATATAATATATTTAACAAACAAATGAACCTTCTTTTTTATATCCAATTTCATTTTATAGATAGTTATATAACATTAACTTTGATAATATATTTTTTGAACTTTGATAACATGATTAGTATAAAAATAGAATTTTAACAAATCCAATTGACATAGAAAATGGATGTGATGGTGTTATCTTCTAGGTTATTACCCTATGAAACCTAGTTCGTATATATTATAAGGGAGATAACATCATTTGTCTTTTCACCTGTCTAGTCTCAAGTTATATCCAACAACATAAGAATGAGGGAAACCACTTTATAGATAACTTCAAGCTCATCCAGATCACTTCCCAAACGATGTATACCAAACCACCCATTAAATGTATATCCATCGTATAGTTTACTCTTAGGGTGTTTGATGTTATATTAAAGGGATTTGTATTAAGACCCTAGAAATATGAGAATATACAAAAAAAATTCTGAATCATGAATATATATTAATCATATTTTTGATACCTTATAAGTGATTTTTAGTTATTATTAAATAAACAAAAATAGTATTTTTGGTTATCATTGAAATTCAATTATGTATTTTATTTCAATAAATTGATGTATTTTTTTAATTAAACATTTTTATAAAAAATCATTGATATAAAATAATAATTATCTAATATAAAACATCATATTAGTTTTATGAATTCATATGTAATTTTTAAAAGGGAATATAAACAATTAGTGTAAAAAACAACATTTCTCAATAATTAATTATTACTATATTAATAGATAAAATTGACATATTTATAAATTGATTTAGAGAAAATAAATATTATTTTGGGAATCATAACGTAACAATTATACAATAGTTTATTTTTAATAAATTTTTGAGACAATAAATATTTAGAGCACAAATTAAATACTGTATAAATATACTTTGTGTATTATGACGTCATAATGACTCAAATGTGATGTAATAGATACTATTGAGGGATTTCATGAACAAATAAATGTTTTACCTTTAAAATAATTTCATTAATTTTTATTTTATTAATTTTACAATGCACTAATGAATCTTATACAACCAATAAAATATATTAGTATTTTAAAACCATTTAATTATGAGTATGACCCACCAACGCCTAAGATAGGGTATTATTTTATCAACTTCCTTCCATAAAAGTAATAAATAATTAGAAGTCCACTCAGTTGGTATAACTATTCGATAAAAACTATGTCACAGTTTGTGGAATTATTTATTTTTTTTATATTGAGTCAAAACCATAAAAATAACGAAATCATACACTTTCACCATCCATAGATTGGCATAACCCCATAAAATTAATATTTATTCATACTTTTTGGATCATGTCCATTTTCTATGTTCACATTATTTTTACTATGGTCCATTTATAAATAATGATATACATTATATTTTATTTTATAATTAGGTAAAATGATCAAGAATCCCAAAACATGTGATATACATAACCTAAATTTAATATTTTATTGGTAGGTAATATTATATTCAGAAATAGTTTCATTGGGATGATCTCCTATATAAATCTGGAAATTATATCGTATGTATGTTTTTTATATATGATTTTCTAAATCTAGTTCCCAATGTTTCTACTCAAAATTCTCTAATACAAAATTTAATGTCCCTAACCCCATTATCCCAAATCTGATGACTTAAATAAATTTATAGGCATAAATATTATAATTAAATCTAAAATTATCGAAATGTTTTTTTTTCATGGTCTACAAGATAAAACGATTAATCCCATTTTAAATTGGTAATTGAAAATGAAAAATAATACAAAATTAAATAATGTTATCACAATCCAAGAAAATTATTCCATGAATTCACTTTCATATCCTTTAGAAATGAAATAAAATAAAAGATTTCATAAATTCATAGTACTTATTTCATATATTGGAATATATCATGAATCATTGATCATAATCAACATGTATAGTTATAATACATAAAATCATTCCCTTTAATCCTTAAAATTATAATTTAATTAATCAAGATATATTATAATATTGAAAATAAAATTGATAATCCTAATTGAAATTTTTTAATGGGTGAATTGTTTAATTATTGGAAAACAGGTCTATGGTATATGAACCTCCACTATCAATAACATTTCCAATAAGGTTTAAAAACTACTTGTATAATTATTTCAAATTTTGGAAAGCAGATATGTCTATGGGGACATATCGATCTATTAATGAGTTATATAATAGTCTTCCAAACCTTCACTGTATGTTGTAATCATTCCTAATTATAAAAACATTTTTAAATTAATGAATAAAATCTCTTTATCAGAAAATATTTTCATTGAGTAGAAGTTGTGAATTTAAAATTATTTCCTGCAGTCATATAAAAAATAACACATTAAATACCTTATATAATAATAATTTACATATTAAGAGATTATCATATCCTATATACAAGGAATAATAATATTTAAGATAAATTAATATTTCAATTAGTAATGTAAATAACAAAATTAAAGTGGTAATATTCTCACAATAGAAATAAAAATAAGTGAATTATATTCAAATATTTCACACTGAAGTGAAATTGCGATGGAGTCCCATGAAAATGTCATATCATAATTCAGATAAATTTATTATTTTTATCTATTATAATTTGACTATAAAAATTGGAAATATTAAATAATATAATAAAAAATAATTTCACACCCAACCTCTACATGACAATATAAATGGAATAGTATTTTTACCCAATCATTGAAACATGATTTAATAAATCCCATACCAATATTAATAATTCAAATCTTATACCCCATTAAAGTAATAAATAAAAAATTAATCACTTAATTCCATTTATATAACAATATGTATGATATTATAAATCAAATTTCAATATATATACATGACACATAATAAATAATGGGTGGATAAGAATTATATATCACTGAAGTAAAAGTGATATTGGAAACCCTTCCCTAAAACTTCCCTTTATCATAGAATTCTATACCATCTTAACTGAAGTTTTAAATATTTTTATTAATTTATTAAATAAATATATTATTATTTTGTATACCTTACATGATCCATTACAATAACTTAGTACTCATTCATTAATAATATTTCATAATTTTCATTATATTGTTTTTTTTTATAATGGTTTCATGGTCATTTTTTATGTGTATAATTATGGATCCCCATAAAAACTAGAAATTATACTCTAAAAGTTAAATAAATGGTTTTAATGATCATAAAGAAAAATTAAATGGTCACATATTTCATTTTCATTCTAACATGAGAGTGAATAATTTGATGATGTGTATTTTGAATATTTTCCTAACCACCGTTAAATAGTTACATTTTGATTAATAGTGTGAAAATTTATTAGTTAATGGAAATAAATTGGGTTATACAACAAATTTTAAATTCATTGTTGACCATTATTATTATTTTATTAACATCATTAAAATAGGTAATGAAAAATGAAAATACATTATTTATGAAGTTTTTAAGATCCATAATTAAGACACTGGTTTTTTTCTTTGAATGAGATGATGCAATAAAACATTTGGATATAATGTATATAGTTATAAACAAAAAATTCTAGTATATAATGATTATATATTTATTATTACTTACTAGATGAAGTAGTTTAGTATAAGATAGTATATTGAATGAAAAAAATTGGTGTATTGAGAAAATTACCATTATAATAGAATCTCCATGAAGTATACATTAGTGAGCATTGAAATGGATATTTTTTTCAGTCCATAAACGCCATAACCTTGGGATAATTTTATGTATAGCCTTGTGTATAAATGTTAATAGCCTAAACTCTTATTATTTTAAATTAGGTAACTAAGGGTTGTATATATACTTGTGGAGGGGTCGGTTAATGGTAAATAATAATAATTTTTTATGTTAAATTCCAAACCCAACTAGGAAGATGTAATTACCAATAATTTGGCTGATAATAGAATTTTTAATGGGATTTTATTATTATGAATAACTTCAAATACAAGTTAAATGTTGTGTTTTTAGGTATTTTAGGTTTTTACCAATAAACATTACCTTATTTTATTATATTACCTATAAAGTGGTAAATCATTTTTATACCACAATATCATTTATCATCCTAAATAAATAACATCAATACCTAATTGAAACCACACTAGAAAAAATATATATGAAAATTTACCCAATTATATACACAACATTAGATAAATTATATTCAAAATATATCTGTCATATGTTATGGGTTTGTATGTTTTTATAATGAAAAAGATTAAATATTTATAATGTTTTTATTGTTAATTTAAATGTAAAAAAATTTATAATGAGAAAAAATTAATCAATTGTTGTGTATTTGAACAACTATTAATTTTAAAAAATATTTTAAAATACTATTTATCATCGAAAAGTCTTTAGATGAAATTTTATTTTCTTGTTAAAATTCAATACTTTTCATTATTCATCTAAATTATACCTTCTCAGAACAAATATCCTAAGAAAATTTTATATTTAAATAACAAAAATGATTTCTATTATTTAAAATAAAATTTTTAATTGTTTCAAAATTATGTTTAAAATAGGTTCACCATTAATAGGCATCAAAAGTGCCATTTATAAAATTATTTTTATTATGGGTAAATTTGATATTTTGTAACCATAAGACTCAAAAATTGTGTATGATATTAGAAATAATTGAATGAAAATATAATAGATATATTTATGATATTATAATATTATTTATTACTTTAATTTATTAATATAAAATTTTTTGTGGGCATAAATATTTCTTATAAAAAGCATTCTTAGAGTGATTTGGGGTTTTATTTCATTAGAAGTTAAATTTAAAAAATTTGTAAACAATATTTTCTTAATTTGGATTATTTTATCGATTATCATCATTATAATGACTATGAAATAATTTTAACATTTAAATAAAAGTATTTAGTCATTTGATTAAACTCAATGTGGTGTATATTGTTGACATCGAACATAGTGTATCAATATAAAATATTCGGATAATACATATATGTATTATTATTTTACCTTATTTAATTACTTATATTATGTATTCTAATATATTTCTTTAATATATATATATATAAGGGTTGGTTTAAATGTTTATACACATGTCTTGGATAATATTTTTTCAATTCATATATATTGGGATAGACCCAACATTGATGAAATATTAATTTAGTGGGAATGACCCAGTTTTTTTGTGAAATTATTTAATGCAATGTGTTTCCCATTTATTCTAAAATGATTATACATAGATATTATAAGACATTTTTGTTGATATATTTTTATATAGTTACTTTTCATGTTATGTGTTATCATATGTACATGTGGTTGTGGTTGGTATGGTGTTACTATATGCATGAATA
Organism: Viscum album; assembly: GCA_963277665.1. Lineage (NCBI taxonomy): Eukaryota > Viridiplantae > Streptophyta > Magnoliopsida > Santalales > Viscaceae > Viscum > Viscum album. The sequence goes on from OY728157.1 coordinate 913,799,697, forward strand.
TATTTTAGTGTGTTGCTAAAGATGAATAATTGTTATAACATATTAATTCTTAATTAATTAACGATTTATTCAATAATAAAATCAAATTATAGAAGAATGGTTTTTATATATATTGGTGTCAACCTTATAATTTTTAATCCCCCCTTTATCAGTCATCCATTTGGTTCCCATAAATATTACATAGATGCACGTTTGTAAAAGGGAAAAGGACATCGTGGTTCATTGTTTCATAATATATGGGCTCAAATATGTAGACGATACTAATGTTGGTATCAGAACTAGGGTCTTCGGTTTCTTCATTGATGTTTTGTTCGTTCATCTTTATTACATCCAACATGACACATATCATCATTCCATACAGTCATTACATTATGTTTTTTTGTATTTTTTATTTTTTTCCATCACCATTTGGTTTATAGTTTATTAGTACAATATTTTAAATATTTATATTACTAATATTTTAATTCTATTATTACTCAAACTTATGAAAATGTGTTATGGACTCCCCATTATGTTCCTCACAACCCCTACTAGTAGGAAGCTTCAAGCATATAAGGAGTCATGTTTGGGGTATAGAGAACATCTATGTCTGGCCATGAAAGTGATTACTTTTTTAGTTTCCATTATATTTGGAAAATTGAAACATAAATAAATATATTTTACAACTCATGTCACTATTGTTATTCCTTATTTTCTGGATTTCATTTGATTATATCACTATAGTTATGCATTCTTTTCTGGGAGTTGTAATCTTGATAAGTGACATCATAGGATGTTTCATGAGGTTTTTTGAGTGAGGTAGGAAATCACTAGATGAACATATGTTTTTTAAAGGGATAGTCATTGCTCAGATGAGTTACCCCCAATGTTTAATATCATGTAATGTGATGAGATGCAAGCCCTGTTATTATAGGAAAACTATGCGGCAAGATGAGTATATTCATGGCCTAAGGTAGATCAGGTAATTTAGTAATACATATACTCATAAAAAATCATCTTCATTTCAGACAAGAGGTTTTTATTTTCCTAAATACCAGTATGTTTTAAGGATAATAGATATTTCATTCATTATAAATTTTTTTACATGGTTTGATCAATTCTATTATTTTTATGAATATAATGATCATATATGAAATTATTTATAATTATGATTATTTATCCAGTAGAGAGTATGAAACATTATATAATATAGTTATTTAGATCATTTTACATAGGGATTATATTTAGAAAATTACCATGAATATGTGTTGAAATATTATATACGTTTTTCCTTGTGACGATGAACCAATCATAATATCTACGTCATTATCAATTTCAAATATAATTTGAAGAGGACATAATATAAATGTAACATTTATTTCATAAAATTTAATTATAAAAATAATCTGGAATTTTTTGTAGTAAAATGAGAAAAATATATTATATTATTTATATTATCAAATCAATTTATGAAAATTGGATTAATAATATTAAAACTTCAATTTGTTATTACCTCTTATGAGTAACATCAAAGATTCTAAATTTGGTATTTTATTGAGACCATCACATATAAAGAGTCTTAATATAGTTTGATAGTGATGTGGTCAGAGGTTTGTTGAGATAATTGGATGATATTGTTTTAAATGGTGTGGGATAATAGGTTAGTATTTTAAAAGGGGGGAGGTTGGTGTTTTATAATAAAATAATATTGAAAAACATAATTTCTACTAGAAGATAAACATATTGGGTGTCTATGCTAATGGGATTTGGTTTTAAAGTATGCAAGATAATAAAATATATATTTTTCATTTAGAATAATGATAAATTTTGTGATATTTATTTTTACATATCACAATAGATATACTCTATTTTACCAATTCTCCACAATATTTTATTTTATATGATGATTATAAAATTACAACCGTAACAATTTATTCATGTTATGAATCCTAAAATAGAATCCATTTATCCAAATAAATTTTAAAATATGGGGAATATAATATTTTAATAATATTATTTTTATTGAAAAAATATATTTAATTAACTGGTCACATTCTCAAAACATGAAAAAATTACTTATGAACAAATAATTTTTTATAATTTTTTTAATTAAGATATAATGTTCTTCAATGAATTATTTTACAAAAAATAAATTTTATTTCAAAATTTTATATTTTTCATATAATGTTATTATAATGAAATTAAATTTTTTTTTATTTTTGTAAAATTATATTTTTAATTTCATCATGAAAAACATATTTTTATTATTAATTTCACATGATTTTGATTAATATTCAATATATATTTATTTTCATCTTACCCCAAAATTGTAATCGTAAAAATAATAATAATAGATATGAAATTATTGTACAAAATATGGTATAGGTAAAAAAATATCTCTTATAAATGAATTTTAACTTTAGTACAACATATCCTTCAAATATTTAAATCATTAATACACTAGAATAAGAGCATATGGTATAGTGTGACATGGTTCTATTTCAATGGGTTTTCATCATGAAATATTAATGCTTTATATCTACCATATTATGAAAAATTTCTCGTATAATATTTCTCATGATCATTAATTATTGATTATCCTCTTGTAAATGGTAAAAGGGGAACACCATGAAAATAAATCCTTCTCAATCTCCAAAATGTTACTCTCAAAATGAAATATTATACTTGTTAAAGAAATTATCTCCCCTTATGTATTAATTTTATCATATCATTACCTTTCATATAAATATATTCAATTGGTTAATTAATTGTAGATATTTTTATGATTATAATAGTTCAAAACAGTCATATTTCCAAAAACCATATTGTATACAAATTTATCTTATAATTTATGTAATGTTATAGCTGGGGTAAAACTTTCTAATTCCCTGATCTGGTACGCCATATCTCCTCAGAATCACCTATCTATATTCCAATGACTATTGATTAGAAGTAAGGGTCAGATAAGTCAATAATGGGGACAGTATAATCAATTTTATTATAGTAATATACTTGAGGAAGAAAAAAACATTGAAAAAAATATTAAAATAAAATAAAATATATCACGATAACCAATGTTAAAATACAATATAAAAGTATACAGAAAACGTTCCAAGACAATGTATGAGTGATGTGTCTAAAAAGGAAACTAAAAAGAATGAAATATATTACTCCAAAGCGGTTCTAGATCCATGTCAGGGTCCATTATCCCTTCTCAAACCCGCTATATGCTATACTACATGGGGAATTTCCCCTAGAATTTCATGTAATCATTTAATCTATTTGAGTAAAAATAAGGTTGCAATAGTTGGGTGTGAGTACCAAATAGTAGGCAACAACCAATTATGTCTAAAATAATATACAATCAAAATATTTTGTAGTTTATAATTATATATGTATAATTAATAAGTAAATATTCATCACACTATAATTTACTATTTACTTCACCACATTATCTCTTTGGATTCTCAGCACACCCGTATATCTACACCAATTTATGCACAATCTAGATCTTGAAGTGATCCCAGATAATATCATATCTCAAAACATAATTTGGATAATGTTATAGCCCTATGTATTCCCTTGTGATGTAGTATATCATAGTTCATTTGTTACAATTGTTTAATTAATACTTGAATTCCCATGATACCATTCATGGAACAGACAAAATAAGCACCATTTTAGCAATTATAAATTTATACATGAATTACCATGTTACCATACATATTACAAAAATATTGAATGACATTGTTTCCATTCATCTATTCATACATGAATTACCATTTTACCGCTCATACTACTCATAATATAATGGCCATTTTTCAATCTTTTAATTCCTAATTTAATGACCATGTTCCCATTCATAAAGCACATATAAATGAACATGTCCCCATTAATTAATAAACACATGAATGACCATGTCACCATTCATACTTAACATAATATAATGATCATGATGACATTCATCAAAACATAATTAAATCAGTAATTAATTATTTATACAATTTCCATTACAAATCCCTAAATTATCTATACATAAAAAATCCCTTAGTTTTCACTGCAATTCATTAATCAAATCAACTGTATTAATTAAGAAAATATTTCATTAATATATAAAAATCATAGTATTAATTATAAATTTATCTAATCACACCAATTACTGTACATAATTTTGAGAATAAAAAATATCATAAATACTTTTAATTAATTTAAATATTAATTTATTTACATCAAATATATTATAAAATTAGTTCAAAAATAAATAAATCAAATTATTTCTATTAGTCGCATAAAATGTTAATTAATCACATTAATGATATTCATTAAGTGGAATATTATCATATCACATAAATTACTATAGTCAATTCAATAAATAACTAATTAAATCAATAATATAAATCAATTCATCATTTAATAAATCAATTTCCACAACATAAAATATCATAATTTATTCAATAATAAATTATATCATACATAATATGAAGATTTTATAATTAATACATTATTAATTATACCAATTATAACTTTTTAATAAATCATAATTAATGTCTACATTAATAATTTCAACTAAATAATTTCAATATATATAAATTAATTAAATAATTAATTATATCATTCATGAAATTTCATAAACAGGACACTTCTCATTAATTAATTAACCGACTAACTAATCCAAGACATTCAATTGCATCACCCCAAAAATATCCATTAATATATTTTCCAATTATTCATTTCAAATCATTAATCTAATCCAAAAATTAATTAATCACATTCATTCCCAATCAATTAATTCACTAAAAAAATTTCTATTTAAATTACTTGAATTAAATCTAAATTAGACATTCACATTAAATCAATTAATTAATTCGTCCATTAAATAATCCATTTAACCCCCTTACATAATTAAAATATTATATAATCACATTACATACATTAATTTGTTAAACAAATATTTATTCCCACTAATATAAAAACTTTTTTTATGAATTAAATAATCTTATTAATCCTTGAATAAATTTATATATTAATTAATCAAATCAAAAATCCAAATATAATACCAATAATTTATTCCTCAATTTGTTATTCCAAATAAATTAAATAAAAATAAAAATAACTACTTCATGAATTAATAATTCTAACTTAATCTATTCAATAAGGCCAATATTAATTCCTCATTTAATTTTCCAAACTCAATCATTCTAATATCATATAATTTGTTCATCTATTAATTATTCCATCTCACTCAATTCAATATCCCCAAAATTAAATCATAAAATAATTATCTCAACACAACCAATTCAATAATACATAAATTAATTCTACAATAATTTATGTAAAAACACATTACCAATATCCTCAAAATTAATTTAATAATGAATTATCCAAATACTATAATCATAATATCCACAAATTCATAATTCATTAATTAATTAATTCAATGAATTAATTTAATTAATAAATAACTCAATTGATGAATTTTTAACATAAATTATTCAATTATATACAATTTGTGTCAAACATGATTTTTATATTGGAATTATTGACCACCTACCCAAGAAGAGTCGTGAAGAACAATTCCCAATGGAATAAAAATTAATATAGATGAATAAAGATGTAATATGAGATATTGATTCAATTACTAAATCCATTATTTAAAAGAATCTTGATGTAACAAAAATATATTTGAATCATGATACAATAGCAGATCAACATCCATATTTTATTCAAAAAGAGGAGTGGGTGAGAAAGAGATATCTAAATAGTAAGAACCACTTACCCAATGATGTGTAGATCTTTAAATTTCCTTTCTATTCACCATGAATTGTCGTCAGGATGAATTGGAATCCATAAAAGAGCATCCTAAATTGATATAATATGATATGAGGGGAGTTGGGGTCAAATTGCTGATAAATAGGGGGTTTTAGAAATTAATAAAATCATTTTCAGGATAAATTCATTCACTTTCACAATTACCCCAAAATGTATGCTTTAAATATTCACCTCTATTGGGGGTTAAGAGATTCTCATAAGAGGGATAATTGTTTGACAGAATATGTTATATCTGTTTGATTCCAAATGTTTTGAATATCAATGTTTTGTAGGATGCGGTGAATAGTTTGATAAAATCATGAGCCCACCATGAACTACCCATCATTTTTTGAAATATTTCTAACATAATACCAAACACACCCCATCTACAAAAAATGGAAATTAACTAATTTTCGGAAAAAAGAATACCTCTAAATTAGAATGATAAATCTCTATAAAAGGTTTTAATCCAACAATATCCACACATTATAACATCCCACCTCAGAGCTATAATCACATAAATTAATGGATTCCTTATAAAAAATATTTTGCCACTGGGACCTCTTATCCACATATCCCTCCCATGTTCCTTCTTAAACAGTCCCATTTTCTCTTAAAAATGAAAAATAATCACATCCTTTCCCAGTAAAATGTCACATTGCGATATAAAATATGTATAAAATTCTCCACAACGGATGTATCTCAAATTATCTCATGATCCACAACATACATGATCTTTTTACCAACAATTCATGTCCAATAACTATATTGACACCATCCATCATTGGCAGTCAACATTACCAATAAAACCAACTAGAATGGTTGTACATCAAGCATCTCCTATGCACAATTGCCCAATATCTGAGAGATACAACATGCACCATATAAGACACAAATTTTTATTTTGATGCCACCACATCCAAAACATGGAATTCCTCCATGGACCTACTACTAACAAATCACTCCCCACTTTTGGATGATTATTACCACAACCTGAAAAGAATATAAACAACCACGTCACTTGATCCAAAATATTAATCGACATTTTGTCCGTCCTGAGAACCTCATCAGTAAAATATCGATGGTGTACCTAATACCATAAAAATACACATATATAGTTTATTATAAGAATAACATCTATGTATACCCTTATCCAAATAAAAAACACTTCAATAGTGGTGTAAAGACAAGTATTTTCCATCATACATGAAATGATTTCATGGTTGGGGACACAATCATCTCTATTTTTGTGTACACTATTAAGTTATTGATGAATATCACCACAAATCCTATATCTTTTATGTTACCTACCCTATGTAAACATTTTAATATTTTAATAGAATTGGGTTTCCTTTAATGCAAATATCTCATCATAGAGACACAAAACTAGACGGCCCTTCAGAGAACATTCAATCGAGTTCTCAAACAATGTAATTTTCACTACCCAATCCACCCACTTCAATTCCATAATGAACATTATAATGTATTCTCAGTTGAAGAATTTAACACATTTAACAAGAAAATGTTACAAAACACTCTATCAAATCTTCACCCTTATTTCCAACACCGCGTAAAAAATGAGGCACTATCACTACCATAACATTCCCATATTTAGGCCATGGTAAACATTGTGTAAGATTTTTTTAATATTTCTCATTAGAGATGCATTTATTCACATATTTACTCATTTTAGAAAAATTTATAAATTCATATTAGGCATAATTTATATTAAATTTCACAAGAATGAAAAAATAGTTCATTTTTAATAACATAACAGAAACTCATTTTATGTGAATGCTTAAAATGATTCAAGTCACAAAATCACCTTGAGTTCTTTAAAATAATCATTAATATTAATTAATAAAACCTTACAAGTACCATAGTCAATAATAATGAAATAAAAAAAATTACATCAAACAACAAATGAGTCCACTAAGGGTAAATAAAATTAAACTATAACAACAAGCAACATTAACAACAATACCACACAGGTTACTTGAGATCTCCCAGAAACATGGTATTGATTCCCCCAAGCTCGAGCTCATAATTATGGTGAGATGCTCCTCGGTATCCTATATATCATTCTTAAATAGTAATTTAAATGAAAAATAAATAAAAATTGGGCTCTCATACAAAAATTGTAAAAACTCTTTTAGGGAGCCACATGCTAGTACCTTGAGCTAGTTCAACACATCTCCCCAAGAGTTCATCTTCAATTTGTAGTAGATTCTGACTAGTAGAGAGTTTATGATAAATAAATCATGTGGAGAAAATTCTCCTTTTATAATACTAATACACCAATGGGAATAAACAAACAATAGATAAAAACGCATAATCATAAACAATCTAATATCACATGATAAGCTTATATGGAAAAACTATATCCAACATTAACATAAAACATTCAATGCTAATATATGTGTAATGAGTATATAATGAAAAATCAATAAAAAAATACAAAAAGATCCTATGTGGATCGTGAATCACATATGGCTCAGTAATCCCTGTTCCATACCTAAATTATCTACACAACATGGAGAATTTCCCCTTAACATTTCGTGCAATCAATAATCTATTCGGGTAAAAATAAAGAAGTTCTAGTAGTGTCTGAGTATAACTCATTAGGCCACCAAAAATTACTTTTAAATCAATATCCAATAAAAAATTATATGATATTTTTTGAATAAATATCTATAATTCATAAGTAAACAATAATAACATTATCATTTACCCTTCACATAACCACATTAACTCATGGGTTACCAAGGCCACCTATACCTCAACACCTTCTTCAACCTATGTCAGAGCCAGAGGTGTTCCCATGTAATATCATATCGCAATACCTACATCAAATTATATCGAATACCATTTTATTCCAATGTGATTTTATATATTTGAGTGACATCATTTCTATTTTGTAATTCATATATGAATAACATTGTTACAATTAATAATACATACAATATAATGAAAATGTTCCAATTATTTAATTCAAACATGATTACATGGGTTTGTAATCATACTACATATAATAGAATGACCATGTTATCCTTCAAAAATTCATTCTTCAATGAACATAATGCCAAACAAAATACACACAATAGAATAACAATGTTCTCGTTCTTTAACGCATACTTGAAGAACCATCTTCCAATTCCTATGTCACACATTTTAATTACTATGTTTTCCTTATCTAATTCATACTTCAATAGGTGGGGTACCATTCATACTTCACACATTAGAATGAAAATTTTTCTATTCATTAATGCATAATTAATTCACAAATTAATTATCCATACAATTTCAAATGACAATTCAACAATTATTTAAGGAAAAAAAATATTCAACTGCAAAACAAAAAAATAATATCTATTAAAATAATTAATTTGACAATTAATGAAAGAGAAAATATCTGCTAGTTAATTAAAAAATATTCTTATCTACCAAATTCTTATAGTTAATTGAAAAATTAACAAATAACCTCATTATTATAGAAAAATTTTATTATTATTTTCACATCAAGAAAATTAAATAATAATTGAATTTATATTAGTTCATACAAAAATTAACTGATGTGTTAATTAATATTCATTAATTCAATAATTAACTAATAATAATAATTCTTCTAGTTTATTTAAAAATTATCTAATCACATCAATAATATATAGAAATTCATCAATGAATAAATCAATATCCATAATTAAAAATTAATTTTTTTATTTCATAAAAAATATTTCATTCACAATTTCAATATTTCCTAGTTTATTTGATAATTAATTATCCCAAATGTCAAATATCAATAACCTATAATTAATTCATCCATTAATTATCTCAACTTAAATAATCTTGATATGTTCTTATTAATTCCACAATTAATTTTCTCATAAATTCACATACATATGCACAATAATCATTGTTAAGTAATTCACTTACTAATTAAACCAGCAAATTCCATTTTGTCAATGCAACAATACACATTAAATAATTCATGAATAAACTAATCGTGTAAAATACAATAATAATTTCCATAATTAATTAATCACATTTAATCCCAATCGTTTAATAGATCAAATAATTATCCATGTCAACTACATTAATTAATTGAAATTAAATTAGTCACATTCAATCCCTTAATTAGTTCACCAATTATTTAATCTGATCAATATCATTATTTAAAAATAAAATTAAAAAATTTAAATTAATTCTATCGATTAATTCATTAATTAATTAATCCCACCAATACAATTATTTTATTTAACAATTAATTATTCATAATAGGTCCATTAATTAATTAATAACTTATTTAATCAAATCCACAATCATAAAAATCCCAATTATTAATTAAATTGTTTAATATTCCAACTCAATCAATTCCATAACACCATGATTAGTTCTTCAATTAATTATTCCAACTAACTGAATTACATAACCATATAATTAATTCTTAAATTAAATATTCTAACTCCAACAATTCAATTTCCCCGTAATAAATTAATTATTTAATTATCCCAAATAAATATATCTAACAACCCATAATTTATTCATCCATTTATTATTCAAATTCACTCAAATCAATAACCACTTAATTAATTCATCAATTTATTATTCGTACTCAATCAATTAAATAACCCCATAATTATTTCCTCAATTAATTATTTTCAATCACAATTTTATTCCTTCACAATTAATTTAGTAATTAAATATCCCAAATCTACAATCCTAATACCTGATATCAAAATTATTTTATTTATTAATTCACCAAATTAATTAAATAATTTAGTAGCTAAAATTTTAAACTTCTAATAGAGATTATAAAATTAAATCAACATAATTTCGATAAATGGTTATGGGTTGTAATTATATACCACCTACCTCAATAACAATTGCAATGAGTACTTGGTAATGAAAAACCCCAGGTTCAGAGGAATAGTGATGATGAATGAGATCTTGAATCAATTTATAGTCAGTAGATTTAGGTAAATCAGTATATTATAAGCATATATCTAAATTTATATCCAAAATAAGATTAACATCCTTCTTTTTTTCAGAAATATATGTTGGATAGAAATATAGTTTTAAATGCGATGAACCACATACCAAATAAGGATTAGATCATCAATGATCCCATTTATTCGACAACAAATGATGTCTGGAGGGGTTATAATTTGACTGAAAGACTCCAAAAGTTGATATAATTTGGTTTTGGGTGACATGGTATTAAACGGTGGTTAAAAGAGGGAGTTTGGGAAATTAAAATCCCATTTTTGAGTCAATTGAATTCCTATGAAGCATTTTCAAGGAACGAGCTCATGGTTTACCATAACCAATCACCTTAAACATTAACCTGTTCTAAGGGTTAATATTTTATAATTTAGGATTTTAATTTTGAAAAAGAACCCCCCATCTATGAAAATACTTACTGTTTTTGTTTTCATGGCATTCATGGTCGGGGTTTATGGTGTTGGAAAAGTGTGTTCCCACTGTTCACCTCACAGTTTTCTTCAAATAATATCCAATTTCATCCCAAACACAACCTATATAAAAACCAATTAAAATGTACTAAAATAATATAAAATTAATACCTCTAAATGATCCAGAGAAATCTCCAAAATTTTTCATGATCTTACAATGTTCCTAAATAAAAAATAAATTTAGGTTTTTCTATAATCTTTTTTGTTTTTGTGATTTATAATATATCAAATGACTAAATATTAAAAAAAATAAACGAAAATTTCTATATATAAAATTTTAGATCATTAAATTTTATACCATAAAATATTAAGGACTATTTTATTATTAAAAATCCAATAGTTAATATTATATAAAAATAAAACAAATTAAACAATATCATTTAAAAATTCCAAATGTCTTGGTAGTTGATAGTATTTTATTTATTACTATTATTTATATTAACAATATTCATTGTATTTATATTCAAATATTTATTAAAAAATTGAATTTATTTATGATGTAGATGAAAATAATTCATTAATGATTAAAAACACTTATGTAGAGTATAGTATTTATTTATTGTCTGTTGTATGGAACTATTTGCAGCGGCTAATCCTATTAAAATTAGAATAGAATATGTGTCGTAAAATAATTATATTGTCTTAGCAATAGATAATTCCATATAATTAAATACAAAATTGATTAATTTTATATATAAATTAAAGGATATAATCCTATTCATGATGTGTAATTCTCAAAGGATTTTATCTTCAAAAGAAATCCCATATATAATCCTTCTTATAATAGTCAAGTAATTAAATTCTTCAAACTAATGTGAAAATAGATTGGTTTTTATAATGTATTTGTACTGAATTGATACATTCCATGATAGAACATGTCTTAACATCAAAATCATAGGTTGGGTCATTAATGTTTTATATAGAGATTAGGGAAATCAATGCATTTTCAATTTTGAAAATTAACCATTGTCTCTAACTGATTATATATTATATTAACATCATGGGTTTTTCTACTTCTCGATGACTTATATTATATATGTAAATCATCAAAAATAATGATTTGGTATGATATTCCAAAATTCACCTATCATATGATATGTGGAAATCTTCATTTCATAATTATGACTTCTAAATTATGAAATGTTCCATATGTGTCTGTGGACATAATAAATTGCGCTTTAAAGTATTATATTGTAATTCTTATTATTTATGATATATTCATATAAAATTATTTCTAGTTTAACATGATTATCGTAGATGGTTAATATAAAAATTCTAGGAGTGCATTATTTATTACGGTAATTCAGTACTGTGGTTTTTGTATTTAGCTAGGTTGATTTTCTTTAAATTTTTTCTCTAATAATGTAATATAATATGGTCCATTAAATAAAATTTTTAGAGAATATAATATACCAACATATAAAACTACTATATATCATTTCAATCACATAGATATTCTTAATATGTAATTTATTGAAATCATTTCTAGATTATCCAACCCATTAGCAATGTTAACTAATTATAACAGAATATTGAAATGTTAAAATAAATATGAAGAAATTATGATTGATTTAAAAAGAGATTAGTCGATGAACATATATTATCATTATGATCTTGAATGGATGGATATGTGATATATAATGATGGATTAAAGAGATAACTATGATGTGTACTTACAAAAATTATATTGTTTTCTCGTATGCATCGAGGAAATTAAAACCCCATGAAAGACATTATCGAACAAATGATCCTAATTTATTAGATGTAATTATTTCATTAATGTTATAAAGATAATATATAAATTATGAGTGATGGGACACATATATAACCACTATGATTTTAATTTATATAATTTTGTCGAATGATATCTACTAAAGACAATTTATATAATTGAAATAATAATATGTGTATTATAATTTTGTACATTTCCAAATAATAACTAAATCAAGGAGGAATGATTATTTTCTATTGATTATTAGGGAATTCAATCCATGACGTGGATAAGAAATAATACAGTAGTGATTATTTTATAATTTTATCCTTCAAAAATTAATGTTGAATGTAAAAAAATCAATCATCATAAATGGATTATCCAATATTTCCTTATAAAAGATGATAATGATTCCATATTAATATGAAAAGGTTAAAAAGTAGATCAATTCCAATGATGATGGGAGAATTAATTAAATTATCTTTAAAAAAGGGTTTTTATGTCCAGTAAGATAATATATGAACCATATTTAAGGAACTAGCATTAAAAATATCTTATTATAGTGTTTTTTGAAATAGATATCACATTAGAGGATCTATTCAACTTGGAGTTTTAGGGAATTAGGAAATTAACTCTTACACAGCAGACATATATAGTATAAAGGAACACATATTCTCAGTATCCATATTTTCACCAATGGAAACACAATTCAACTAAAAGTAGATTTCTTATCGAGAAAAAACCTCATTTCATTCATCATAAAATAATATTTTTCCTTAACAATCTAAAGGATGTGAAAAAACAAATTGAATCGTGGGATGGGCATAAAAAGATCATTATGGGATACAAACAGATGGAAAATTATTAGACATTCAAAAACATGTAATCCATGAATATGTATCATATGAAATATATTTACCTGTTATGAAATGATAAATAATTTCCTTAAAAACATTTCATATCTTTTTTTAACCATAAGATTACCATGAACCCCATAGAAATCAAATAACACATTAATGTTTAATTGTACACAATAATAAATAAAAGGGAAAACCATGTGGTCAAAATCCCCAAATATCACTCCTAAAAATCGAATAGAAATACGAACTAGTACAATACCCAATGAATTGGAGATTTATAATGGGGATAACCCTTCATATAAGCTATATTGGGATCACATGTGTTCAATAATAGGGATGTACCCTTTTTATATGTTGTATCGGGGTAACCTGTGAGTTATAATGGGGCTCAACTACGTATATAATATATATTAGGCACACCCATGAGCTATAATATGTATAAACCCTTCATATAGGTTATAAATATAACACCTGTGAAATTACCATTTATCATTATAGAATAATTAAACATAAAACAAGCATAAGGGAAAAATCACATTTCCATTTCGAACTCACATTTAATCTTTACAAATCAGAGCACTCATTAATGAAAAGACATTCGTCAAAAATAAATTGTAAAATTATAATGAAATCAGTAAAACATTAAATCATTATAAAAGTGATAAATTTTATTCATGTAATATATGTTAAAGAATATTTCAATATATGTAAATATCGAACCCATTTTTAAAATCCATTTTCCACATTTAAAAAGATGATTATTGAATTAAAGTGTCCCATAACACTTTGAATATTTTGAAATAAATAACTAGTTAAAAATATTCATGTATATATAAATAAATCCATTAAATCCATTTTAAAAAAGGAAATAAATGATAATTTTTGTGAAGACTAAATAATTAAAACTTTTTAAATGATGTTTTAGTTAAATAGTCTTTTTCCATTTTAGAAACACTTGAATAGAAATAATAATTATAAATTAACATTAAAAAATTCTTATGAGAATCTTATAATTACTTATATAACATATAAAAATGGTTTTGCATAGGACTTAGTGGATAATAAAGGTTAATAACACCCATATATACCCCCAATTAATGAAAATTGAGGTGAAAAATAACATTGGCATGATCACCAAGGATCATGTATCCAATGACCAAATAGTTTAGTAGCCTTTGAAACACTAGATACATTCATAAATGTTACATTATATCATAAAATAAAAAACTACAGTAATATAGTCTCCATAGTCCACACTCATATACCCTTCAGACTATCCATGCAGGTAATTCATAAAACATTTTATCATATCATGGGAAAAATAAAACATAGAAAGGGGTGAGCACAGATGCTCTGTAAGGATAACAAAATAGGGGAAACTTTCATAAATAAACATAAATATATAAGGCAATGTATAACTAAAACAAAAGCCTTTTAAACATGATCTTTATCATAATATAGATAAAATAAAATGAAATAATTCTATTTAGTTATTCACATGGATATTCTACTTGTCGAATAATCACATGAAATATCAATAAACAGTTTCATAATTATGGAATGCATAATTCGAAACTATCATAAACACATAGTCAAGCCCTTGTGCCAATACAACATATAAGATTGTTTCAAGGCCTCGTGCGAAGACACTAGTTTGACTCATGAGATTTGCCGATGTATCAAGGAGCTATAGTGGGCTCCACCCTTCACTTATTAAGTCCAATTCATTCCTTATATGAAAAGGTTTAAACATATCATAAACCATAACATAATCGTATCACGTAAAACATGCATGAAGGAAAAATAACATTTCCACATTTCAATCACAAGATATCAATACAACACGTTGATATAATAAAAAAATTATCAAAACCATTTTCAATACCAAAATAAAAGAAAAGTAAAACATTTTATTTAATTTTCATTTAATAAAAAGTTTTGGCTTGTAGAGGAAGCCAAAACTCAAATAATGGTCACGGTGGTGGAGAAGTCGTTGTCGCCACATACGTAAGAAAAAACATTCCTTTTTCATTAAGTAAAAATGATTCGTATAAAAATATACCTTTTTAATAAATGTAAATGTCAAAGTGGTTTAAACACCGTATAAAAGAAAGTTGTGTATAAAACTAAATATGCCTAAATGAAAGGATATTGAGACGAAGTCCCTTACCTCGTGTCTAACTTGTCATGATCATTATTTAACCTCCTGAATAATAAACTAGAGTTAATTTTTAATTTCTTAAGAACCATTTTCAAGTTCATTATTCCTTTTATATCACTAATTACCATGTAATGAACATTATCTATTTATTTAAGTTAATAACGGTCGTTTTGCCGATCTTTGGTACATGAGTCAGAAATAAACTTCTTATAAATACTAGTTGTTAATGTGGTAAAATATCCATTATATCAATAATTATATTCATGATGTATATATCATATATATCATATATATCCATTATATACATGAATTTATAATATTACATAACATTTAGAGGTAAGAAATGAAATGCACCGTTCATGGAGACGGTAAGTGGTACCTACGCATGAACGCTACTTTCATTTATATTTCATATTTAATGGAATGAAATCATAATGATATATGTTTATATTATAATTATAGTATTATATCATATATAATATCATTTACACCATCCTTTATACATCACACATATGGCAGTAACGATTCAAATCACTTTGGGGGCGGTAGTCCGCACTTCCTAAAATGAAGATATCGCGTTTACCCATAATGGAAATCATAAAGGTATGCCATAAAAGAAAAATAAAGAAGAATAAAGATAACATAAAAATAATATATATCATATATAGAAATATTTTCATCATAATGGCTACAATTAGAGGTGTTAAAAGAAGATTGAACAATCATCGTTTCATGAGGCAATAATTCTCCACCCACAGAAACAGTATGTTCCTTAACCATTAGAAGAAGGTGTGTGTAAGTGTAAATTAAATCCATCCCATAAAAATATCCTATTATATTTAAGATACTGGTTTGGTTACAAAATAAAGGAATAAAAAGAGTTTATGTTATTGGAGAAGCAAAATAAAACAAAAGAACACAAGAGAAGACATTACCTTAAAATCGGGTAACTCTTTTTGATTTGAGCCAAAGGCTTCCTTGGGATAACTTCTGCACAATGTGAGGATTATAGAAGTAATAGAAGGAAGTTTAGAGAGTATTTGGACAGATTTTGGCCAAGCCAAATGGCTTTGAAGGTGTTAAAAAGGAGGTAGAGGTGGGGGACTTTTATAAGAGGAGAGGAGGAGCACTTTTGGAAAGTCCGAAAATGTTACATTATTATTTAATGAGTTTCAGATTATAAAGGTCCCAAAATTATATATTTCGAGGATAAGGTGATAAGAGTTACAAATCCACCCATCCTATAGGCTTTATACAACTTTATGTCTTATATTTTATATTATCTTTTAATTTTATTTAAATCATTCATTAATGAGGTTATCGTTGCATCATCACGGTGTCATAAATAAATTTATTTATATAATGCATAAAAATTATAAAAAAATAACCATGATGTAGAAAATTTTATTAGCTTTTCAATTACTATTTATTTTCTAATATATCATGTAAACAGTCAAAACTAATTGGTTTTACTTGGGAGATACATACTTTGGTTATCCTTTCCCTTTAAAAAGTTAATATAATAAAATTTCACTGTCACCCAAAAGTGATTCCATGGGGTCCCAATGTATAGAACATGGAATCCCATGGTCGGCAATGACAGGAACAGTATAATTATGACACATTTTGGGGTCATTTGTTATTATTATGATATTATTTTGTTACCCTTAACTACCCAATTAGTAATTAATCATGATAATTAAACATAATTACTATCGTTACTATTAATAATGTCAAAAAAACAAAAGTGTCTTAATTAGATAATATGAACCTTATGATTCAAAATATTGAATCCATTTTACCAAATTCCAAACATAGATATTGTATTAATTTATTTAATAATTATATCCATTGTCAAAACAAATAGCGTGTTTTTAAGAAACAATATCTATTAAAATATTGACAATTTTTTATGTCCAATTTTAAAGTTTAATTATTTATAATGACTACCACTGGATAAAATGGTAAAATTATATTCTATTTATACTTTAAAACCACTCAATGGTATAATTTATCACTATAAATTATTTTGATTAAAAATTTTGTTTTTAAGTATTTTTCACTATTCATTGAAAATTGCATGTTCTCAGAAAGATAAAAAAAATTGAACATAGGATAATTTCGATATTATGAATCCAAAAATTCAGTCCATTTTGAAATATACAATTTATATAATTTCAAAAAGTTTGTATTACTATTCATAATAGCTACTTTGATTGGTCGCGGTGTGTTAGAATCTCGAACATGTGTACGATGCAAGCTATAGCATTATTCAAAGAGAAGCGTACCTTGGAAGCATGGGGTGTTACATTATCCCCTCCTTCAATAAATTGTGTTCTTGAAATTTGAAAATGTTCTTCAAAAATACATGGTTGAAAATAGAAAATACCTTTGTGGAAAACCCATATCAGAAATAGGGATAATAAAAATGTAACATTAAATGAAAGAAAGAGAAGTACAAAGGTCACCCGAGATAGCCCGTACTAGGATTCTATAAAAACATCGATATGAAGGAGAAACAAACCATTATGGTCTGATGGAGAGTTGTATATAATAGGATTAGGATAATTTTTACTACAAGAAAATCCAAAATTTGTGATTGGTTAAATGGTCATTGATTCCTCAATTTGAAAAGTAAACGGACAATATTTTTTTAAGTTACCTTTCATAAAGTTATGGAACTTATTTAATAGATTTTCTAAGAATGTAAGGAAATATAATTACATGTCATGTAGACTTTCATTGTTTAATAAATTTTTAACACAATCCCATCATTCACTCTAAAAGGTAATAGAAATCCAAAATATTCTATTTATAATAATTGTATAAGGTTACAAATATTAACACATAACAGTTAGATTAGGAAAACTATTTTGTTATAATAAGGGACTTCTTATACGCTAGTGGTAGGTAATAAAGGCTTGTCACACTATGGTTGTGGGTTCAATACCTAAAGCTTTGTCCGACATGACGGGTTATCCCCCGACCTACAGGATGTCATTTTCATAAAACTATAGTATTATAATATTCCAAAAATAATATTTATAAATGTTTTAACCTTAAACAATACTATCCAAAGTTAAACATAATCGATTCCATCCATTATAGTTATCCAAAATACCTCTATCCAGACTTTCTCTAAAATGTCTCTAAATTCCAAAATGAATTCATCTGGATTCCTAAACAAAGTAAGGTTTCTCTTATTGTCACATACTAAAAATATGATTACCTTCATCAAATTAAAAACTTTATAAAAACCACAAGTAGTGCAGTACAATCCTTATATATATCACATTATTCTTATAACCATAATATAGTTCTTGAGTCAAAAAACACAAATACAATAATTATTCCACTTCATCTCTAGTAACAACATAAGATTGTCCATGCTCCCTTGGCCTTTTCTGATGTATGTTTCCTTGGAGATAGGGAATTCATTTCCATAATTCCCCATTTCTATTCAATTTTAGCATTCAACAATGACTGCCTCATTCATTCCCTTGTAATCATGATCCCCGTGACCTTTTTCTCCACATTTATAACAAACTCCCATTTCTTTTAGGCAAGTACCAGGGTGATTATTCCTGCAATTATCACATTCTGGAAAATTCTTCTTTCCCTTTATCCATTTATCTATCAATTGTTCCACCGTTCTCTTCTTCTCCTTCTTTACTTTATTGTCGTAAGACTAATAGAATTCATTTTTTGTCTTAATAGCACATGAGACAATGTCTTCGTATAACAAGAAGTATTGTGAGACTAATGATCGATGGAGAAATGGTTTTAACCAATCATAGAAACAATCAATATTACTTCTTGTGATACGTATATAATTTGTAGCATGCATCGCTATCCTTGTAAAGTTATTCTCATACTTTGCAACATTCGTATCCCCCTTTTGTCTCAGACTCAGAAATTGCCTCTCCATATCTGCTCTATGATCATGAGGAAAGTATTTTTCTATGAAAATCTATTTTACCTCCCTCAATTCCATATTTTATACATCATCATCTTCCTTCGTGTTTTGTATCAATGGAAACCATTGACCAGCATCTCCAGTGAGGCGGTAAAATGCCATGATAACCCTTTCCCTTTCACTACTGCCAAAAGCTTTGTATATTTTCTCTATGGAATTTATCCAATGCTCAGCTACTAATGGATTTGTACTTCAATTGAATGTTGGTGGTTGTTGCCTCCTGAATCGGTCTAACATTGATCCTCCACATTGTGGATCATGGTTCTCCATACGAGTATGGTTTTTATTCTTAACCTAAGTTAGTTGTCCCAGAATGGTGATAAGCTGACCAGCACAAGTTGTATCATCAGCTCCATTATAATTATCTTGACCAGGAGGGAAATCCCTACATAGAGTGCATGCAATGATACAGTTTCCATTCCTTCCACTTGGCGCCATTTCTAAACAATGGCATAAACTTGATCCATTTATGAATCAAAATACATAATTACATACTTGTAAAACACTTAACATAAATTGAACAGTTTATGAATATAATCCATAATCATAAAAATGTTTTCATTGAGGAAGTATATACTCATAAACCATTCATAATGGTTTGTAAAGAAAATGAAAATTATCCTAATCATATCCCCCGGGAGTGTCGTAACCAAGAGTGCAGTAAGTCCCGTTGTAATTCACCAGTTTTTATTTGAGTCTAGCTCAAAGCGGTGTTTTCAGGATTTACCCCTAGGTACATATGTGCCAGAGCCACCTCTACCATCTCGTATCCAGACAGGAATGTATTTCTTGGAAAACTCACAAAATCTTTATAATACCAAATTTCTAGGAAGTTCTTCTATACTAATCCTCAAAGTCTATCTTAGGGATATGTTCTATAATCATAGTTTTTCTAAATATATCTTCCATGTTTAGTACTAATCTCCCTCTGATACCAACTGTAATGCCCTGACACCAGTTTCCCAGAGTCAGTGCATTGTTATGTAACATTGGTATTATAACCATAGATCATGTCTCGAAAGACCGATTAGTTTAGAATCCTTGGAAACACTAGATACATTCATAAATGTACATTACATCATAATGTGAAAATACAAAATAATATAGTATCCATATTTCACACTCATATCCCCTTCAGACTATCCCTGCAGGTCAGTCATAAAATATTTTTTCACATCCTAGGGAAAATAAAACATAGATAGGTATGAGGTGAGATGCTCAGTAAGGATAACAATATAGCAGAAACTTTCATTAAAAGAATAAACATTTAAGGTAATGTATAACTAAATAAAATCTTTTTAAACCTGAAATTCAGAATAATATGGAAAAAATAAAATTAAATAATACCATTTACTTATTCACATGGATATTCTAATAGTTCAATAATCACATGAAATATCAATAACCACTTTCATAATGGTGGAATTCATAATTCCAGACTATCAGAACCACATAGTCAAGGCATTGTGCCAAGACTACAAATAAGATTTTGTCAAGGCCTCATGTGAAGACAATAGTTTGTCTCATGAGACCTATTGATGTATCAAGGAGCTATAGTGGGCTCCACCCGTCACATATTAAGTCCAATGTATTCTTTATATGAAAATATTTAATCATATCATAAACCATAACATAATCGTGTCACATAAAACATGCATAAAAGAAACATAACATTTCCACATTTCAATCACAAGATATCAATAAAACACATTGATATAATAAAAATAGTATCAAAACCAATTTCAATACCAAAATTAAAGAAAAGTAAAACCTGATATTTATTTTTCATTTTAAAAAAAGTTATGGCTTGTAGAGGAATCCGAAACTCAAATAATGGTCACAGCGACGGAGAAGTCGTTGTCACCGCATACGCAAGAAAAAAAATTCCTTCTGTCATTTAGTAAAAATTCATTCTATAGCAATATACATTTTTTATAAATGTAAATGTAAAAGGGGTTTATACATCGTATAAATGAATGTTGTGTACAAAACAAAATATGCCTCAATGAATGGAGATTGAGATGAAGTCACGTACCTCGTGACCGACATGACTCCATCATTCATTAACCTCATGAATAATAAACTAGAGTTAATTTCTACTTTCATAATAACATTTTTAAAGTTCATTATTCCTTTTATATCACTTTTTACCATGTTATGGACATTATGTAATTATTTACGTTAATAATGGTCGTTTTGCCGATCTTTGGTACATGAGTCAAAAATAAACTTCTTATAATTACAAGTTGTTCATGTGGTAAAATATCCATTATATACAGAATTATATTCAAGATGTAGATATCATATATATCATATGTATCCTGAATATACATGCATTTATAATATTACATAACATTTATAGGTAAGAAATGAAATTCAATGTTCATGGAGACGGTAAGCCGTACGTACGCATGAATGATACTTTCATTTCTATTTCGTATTTAATGGAATGAAATCATAATTATATCATGGTATATTATATTTCCAGTATAATTTCTTATATAATATCATTTACTCCATCCTTTATACATCCCACATTTGGTATTAACAATTCAAATCACTTTGGGGCGGTAGTCCGCACTTCCTAAAATGAATATATCCCGTTTACCGATATTGGATATCATAAAGGTATGCCATAAATGAAAAATACCAAAGCATAAAAAAATATAAACCTAATATATATCATATATATAAATAGTGTCATCATAATGGCCACCATGAGAGGTGTTAAAAGAATATTGAGCAATCATCGTTTTGTGAGGTAGTAATTTTCCACCCACAAAAACAATATGTTCTTTAACCATTAGATGAAGGTGTCTGTAAGTGTAAAAAATATCCTTCTCATAATAACATCCTAGTATATTAAAGATACCTTTTTTTGTTTCAAAATAAAGAAATAAAAAGAGTTTAAGGGGATGGAGATGCAGAATAATACAAAAGAACCTAAGAGAAGACATTACCTTAAATCGAGTAACTCTCACTGATTTGAGCCAAAGGATTCCTTGGGAAGACTTCTGCCCAATGTGAGGCTTCAAGGAGTAATATAGGGAAGTCGAGAGATTATTTTGGCAGAGTTTTTCCGAGCCAAATTGCTTTTATGGTGTTAATAATGTGGTAGAGGTTGGGGCCTTTTATAAGAGAAGAGGAGGGGCACTTTTTGGGAAGTCAAGAAATGTTACTTTATTATAAAATTATTTTTGGATTTTAAAGGTCCCAGAATTTTATATTTTAAGGATAAGGTGATAAGAGTTATAAATCCACCCATATAATAGACTTTAGACATGTTTATGTCTTATATTCTACATTATCTTTTTCATTTTATTTAAATCGTTCATTAATGAGGTAATCACTGCATCATCAAGGTGTCATAAATAAATTTATTTATTTAATGCCTAAAAATTATAAAACAATTACCTTGATGTAGGAAATATTTTTAGCTTTAAAATTAAATTTTATAGTCTAAGATATAATTTACACAAACAAATCGAAATTTGTTTTACTTGGGTGATACATACTTTGGTTATACTTTCCCTTTGAAAAAAATAATATAATAAAATGTCACTATCACCCAAAAGTGATTCCATGGGGTCCCAAAGATTGGCACAAGGCATCCTATGGTCTGCCATGAAACAAAAAGTATCCTTAGTACACATGTTGGGGTCATTTGTTATTATTACGATATTATTTTATTGTCCTTAACTACCCGATTACTAATTAATCATGATAATTAATGATAATTTCCGTCGTTACTATTCATAATGTCAATAAAACAAAAGTGTCTTAATTACATAATTTTTAACTTATGATTCAAAATATTGAATTCATTTTACCTAATTCCAAAAAAAGAATTTTTAGTAATTAATTTAAATATTATTCCCTCTGTCAAAACAAATAGCGTGTTTTTAAGAAACAATATCTATCAAAAGATTGACAATTGTTTTTGTCCTATTTTAAAGTGAAATTATTTCTAATGACCACCATTCGATAGAATGCTAAAATTATATTCTAATTATACTTTAAAACCACTCAATAGAATAATTTATCACTATATATTATTTGGATTAAAATAGTTTTTCAAGTATTTTTCACTATTCAGCGAAAATTTGATGTACTTAGAAAGATGCCAAAAATTGAAAATAGGCTAATTTCGATATTCTGAATCCAAAAATGATGTTGATTTTTCAATATAAAATTTAAATAATTTTAAAATGTGGGTATTACTATTCATAACAGCTATATTTATTGGTCACGGTGTGTTAGAATCTTGAACTAGCGTACAATGCAAGCTACTGCATTATTGAAAGAGAAGTGTACCGTGGAAGCATGTTGTGTTACAACAAATATTACATTTACTAATTAATAATAAACATAATTTATCTTCTATATTATTTTTTGAGTTTTAATTATTATTATTTTATATCATTAATTTCTATGATATTATATATAATTAATTATTTGAGTTCATCTTATACATTTTTTCAATATTCAGTAATTGAATAAAAAATGAACAGTGTATGAATGTAAATATATAACGTGGTCATAATACCATACATTAAAAAATTATAATCATAACATTAATGTCATTTTTATTAAAAAAATATTCATTCATATCAATCCAATAAACATGGTTACAAATAAGTGAAATGTAATAATCATGGAGATAATAAGTCGTAGGTATGCATGAGTAACAATTTCCATTTTTCATTGATCGTTATGGAAATAATTTCAGTATCAGTTTATCATTCCATAATTATAATAAAATTATTAATATGATATTAATAATTTAAATATATTAAAATTTTACTTATTATTGATATAATGAATAAAAAAGAGTTATATCGCTTCATGGAGGAGATAGTTCACCAGTTCACATTACCGAAATTATCAGTTCTGGGAACATTGAATGTAAGAATGTAATTGATATATTATTAACCTATAATGATTAATATGTCAGTAATATCATATATTAACATTAATTAAATTATTATGACAACTCAAAAGGGACAGTTATGGAAAAATATATAGATCTGGTTGTGGAGGATTTACTTCACAAGTACGCACAAATGATTAATTTTGTTCCCATTAAATTGAAATGGAGAAGGATTTGGGTAATTATATTAACATACTAACATCTCATTATATTGAGTATAAATTTTATACTATATCATCTGGGATGACAAATATTTTATGTAAGTTGAAAAAGATATACAATATATATAGTAACATAAAAATGTTACCTTTCCATCAGATGATCAGCTATATAATCTCCATAACACCTCTAAAGATAGTTTCATTCCAAAAATGAGGCTTCAAGAAGGTGGTGATATATTACAATAACAGTTTTGGTATGACTGTGGATGAACCTAGAGGTTTTTAATGTGTGAGTATAAGAAGGGAATGTGTGATATTTATTGTAGAGAAGAGGGGAACCTTTGGATTTATTAAACTTATCAAATTAATATATATTCAATTTCAATTCTAAATGGTCCCAAACATATTTATTTACAAGATATAATTGTTTTGGGTTTTAAATTAATTATAACATTAAAATAACATAAATTTTAAATATTTTTAATCCTTATATTTTATTAATGAGTTTTAACTAATACCGAATTATAAAGTATTTCACACTTTGAGAGTAAAATTAAATACAAAATCAGTCAAAAATGGCCCATGAATGAGTCATTAATGTAATTTTAATATTTTATCCTTTATTTTTAAAATTAATTTATTTTAATAAATTTTATATCAAGTAATAAAATATTTTAGATTTTAGGTTATGAATTATGTCAATTTTATTACTATTTAGATTTTACATTATTAAAATAAACTAACCACTTTATTCCTTCGACCAAACTAAATTAAATCAATACTAATGTAACATACATCCCCATATCATTAGATTGAGAGGGAGGGATAATGCAACTTGGACATATGATACATTCACAAGGCTCCAAAGGCACAAAGTAATTACTGAGGGATTCAAGAATATTTTGGGGAATGATTTTCCCTTAAGATACAACCGACCACCCAAACAGACCCCTAAGAACAAACTATATGATGAATTAAAAAAAACTACCCAACCCATACATTTCCATAAGAAATCCAACAATTCCCAAAGTATTCCAAATAATAAATACAACCAAACACAATATCAGAGTTAAATGTGGAAGACAATACAAGAGACCCAAAATAAACCATGACACACTCCACAGCTCGACAAACAATCTCCATGCTCCAGGCAGCTACACATCTCCAGAGCGTCACCACAAAACACTAGCATATGAGATGCTTTAACTTTACCTATATCCTAGAATATTAAATCAGATAAATCACCCATTTCCAAAGTAGGGGCTGAGTACTAATACTAAGTAGTTTTTCCCCAAATGACTTCCCTACACATGAAAATATGATAAAACCATTACCACATTTATATAAAATAGTTTATATAAAACATTCAAGTGTGCAGAAACTTACAACAATTGATACACACTATTTCAAGACATTTACACCAAAATTCCCACTACACATAAGAAAACAAACAACCATTAAATAATCCAATTCACCATTACACTTTAGTAAATCAAATTCTATCTACCAAACAACACAGAAAAAGGAAACAAAAATGAGGGATCTTCTATCCAACCCTTTTAATCATTCCAAACTAGTTTTACTTTTCACGCACTTATTTTTTTTATGGTTTCCCTTCTATCCCTTATCCATCCCCTTATTATAGTGGTACATCCCACCAATTTCCACACAATCCTGAAGCCAATTCCATATCAACCAACAGCCACAAATCACTGATGCCACACAAAAGAATGCCATCAATTCCAATATATGAAAATTCACATAAATCAATCACCAATTTATTGAAAACACCTATGAAACAAATTCCATACAAAACAACATTTCAATAAACTAAATATTTATTGAAAAACATTTTTATCTTCCATTTTTACAAATAAATCCAAACAACCTATTTTAAAATCTCTATTTTAAAATCCATAACTACAGCATTTCACCACAAAACCCCCTTCTCCCAAAAATCCCTAAAACATAACAAGAAAGATTTCCAAAAATACATAGACATCAAACAACCATTTTATATTAATAAAAAAAATTAATTTTAACAATGCATCATGTTCTAGAATAGTGGGGTCTAGAGGGAATCCACCTACATTTAGGTTTCCAGAAAAATCAAACAACATGCAACCACACCCCATATCTAGACAACGCAGCACGTAAACCATTCTAGATCCCATTACCTGACATCCACAAGCTTTTAATTCAGCACTAAACGAATCCAAAACCCTATATATATATATTCAATGAATGTATATCTAGTAAAACAAGAATGAAGGATAAGTAGACCTTGAGAAAACTAAGGGAATCCCAGAGGATAGAATTATATGGGAGAAACCGCCTTCAAACCACCCTTAAACCCCTTTGATTTGCATCTAAAACATGTAGGAGATCACCTAAAACCATTGAGAACCCAAAATCCCAAGTAGATGTTCGAGTGTTATAGAGTTTGGAGTGAAATGAGGAACCACTGAGGAAGCCTGGATTAAAGAAGCATAATTTTATGTGGTCAAATGGTTTGCGTGCACTATTTTTCAAACTATAAACATGCCAATTCCTCACGAGAAGGGGTTTGCATGGTTTCCTCACATGGTCTAGAAACCCACGCATAGGCTGTGCGAAGCCTGCATTCTCCCCCTACCCAGTTTTTTAGCGAACCCACACAATTTTTTCTAGCCCTGGTCAAATTGGGCGCCCTTAGAAAAGACATGAAACTTATTCAAAACCATTCCCAATTCTCCCAACTATTTCCCAACTCATCAAAAGCAATTAAATAAATAACACATAATAAAAAACCTAGATACCTCAATTGGGGGGGGTGATAAAATCTCCCCACCATTGTAATTTTTGTCCTCAGATAGTAGTGAACCATCGTTTTTCCAAAAGATCTTAGGCCATAGCTCGACCATCTCTTTCCCCCATTCCCAAGTCTCCCCTTGAATCATACCATTATACCAAAAAATACAATCTAAACTGATCATTTTACAAAAAATGAAATTATCCTTCATATCTATAATCCTCACTAGAACGTGCACCGAATAACCACTAGGTTCTTGCTCAACATGATCCAAATGAATAACATGGTGATGATCCAACTTATACTTTTCAAATTGCGACACATGACAGACATTTTTCACAACACTAAACCGCTTTGGAAAGGCCAAATGATACGACACATCACCAATCAACTCATGTATCTGAAAATAACCTATATACCTGAATGATTACACACATGTCTTCCCAAAATGACGATGTATAAAACTAGGAGATATTATAAAAAAACATAATCAACCCCCTGGAATGATGATGGTATTCAATGATGGTCTACATAATATTTCTAACAACATTGAGCTCTCTCCATTCCATTCATGATAACACAAGATTTCCTATATTTCATCATGGAAAATCCATTATCTGATCATCAATGTCTCACCCTTTTCCACCCAAATAGTGGAGAATGACACAAGTTCCCATAAAAATCCACTAATGGAGACATATGTGTTGATGCCAGATAAATGTTATTATAATAATGCACCCAAAATGGTATGTGATCATCCCATGAGACACGAAATAATATCACAAAACCCAGTAAGATAACTTCCATAGTTTTTCCCGTCCTCTCAGATTGGATATCCATCTAAGGATGATATATCGGGCTCTTAGTCTAATGTCCTCCATGGGCTTGCTACAACGATTTCCAAAAATGAGATGTGAACATTGGATCACATTCTAATACTATTAAAACTGGAACATCAGGCCTCTATATCAGCACCTCGATATTGATTTTCGAAATATAAGGCACTATAAGAGATTTAAGAATCTGGATGAAATGGTCAGACTTAGTGATCCATTCCACAATCACCCATATGACATCATGCTTCTAGACCCTTCATGGGGTAATAGTCAAAAAATACATTCCTATCTTTGTCTATTTCCACACTAGGATAGGTAAATATTGCATCAATCCTACTAGTCCTTAATACTCTACTGTGACTTTCTGATAAGTCAAACATCTGGAGGTAATCCCGACTGATCCCTTTTCAAACTAGCCCACCATAACTATTCTTTCAATGCATTATACAATTTTTTAATTCCAAGATGGATAGACAACCTAGAAAGATGTTAATACCTAATAGGATCCTCAAAACAAGACAAGTGTACTACAATCCTATTCTGAAAACACATAAATGAATTCCCATTAAGTTCCTAATTCTCAATTGTCTCACCACCATTGAGTTTTGACCTCATCACTATGCTCTCAGAATCCGATGCATGCTCCACTTTATACAAACATGAAAAGCCAAGAAACAACAAAAATACAATGAAGACCACTCTTCCACAATGGTTTTCACATTCCAACTTCATATCGGTTATGATCGACCTCAACATCCAATTATCATAAGCCTGTTTCACTACTTGAGCATATGTTTTCTTACTTAATGAATCAGCCACCAAATTTTCATTACCCGGTGTGTACATTATTTCGAAATAAATAATCTGGAGATCTTCCATCCATCTCTATCGCCTCCAGATCAAATCCTATTGTGAGAATATATTCTATAAACTCTTGTGATCGGTAAATATTATAAATTTCTCACCAAATAGATAATAATGATACAATTTTAAAGCATGGACCAATACAACAAATTCAAAAATCATGTATTTGGTAGTTATTCTCATGAAAACAAAAATTACATGTTCCATAGACAACATAACGATCCACATTAATGAGAAACAACTAAAACCCTAATCCTAATTCGTTACAATACACCACAGACACTTTCCAATGTTTTAGAAAATCAATGATTTCAGTTATTGTAAAGTGACCCTTTGTCTCTTCAATTCATTTCTGGCACTACTCATCCCATATATATAGGATATTATACATTTTCAGGGCTACCATGGAGAATCCTATCTTGTGAAATCACAAAAAAAATGTTGATAATACCCACCTACACCGTGGAATCAGCGCATCACGAAAAAATTATTTTGTGGTATTGATAATATAATGACCTCTATATTTTTTAGTATCAATTGAAACAACCCACTATGAAATAAAATGTCCATCAAACCAAACCTCTTGTATCCAAAAGTAACTCATTTAAAATTTGGAATAAAAACGAATTTCCCTCATGACCCCCGACATGATCGCTATGTGCTGCTCATGTTATACCATTGTCCTAGAATAGAACAGTATATCATTAACAGATACCACTACAATAGAATCCAGATATCTACGAAATATATGGCTCATCAATGACATGAACACCACTAGAGAATTCAATATACCAATGTAAAAAACCACACACTCGATATTGACATATCTACTTCTGAAAGCTGTTTTCAGAATATCATATATCCTCACCCACAATAGATATTATGTGGATCTCTATTCAATCATGAAGGACCATTGGGCTCCCCATAGCTCGTCAAACAAATAATCAATGTGTGGAAGTGGATATTGGTACTTTATTGTAACTTAATTTCGTCTACGATTATTGACACATATCTACAAGGTTCCTTAAACATTTTTAACAAAAAAATACACCCTGCCCATGGAGATGTGCATGGACAAATGAACCATTTGAAAAATCCAATATCTAAAACAACATCGTTAAAATAGTTGTATCCAACAGATTTGTTGCACCCACCATTGCACTCTGCTAACCTCTAATTATATGTCTAACACCATCGTCTATCCAAAAACATTTCATTTATTCATAGAAATTGATGTGCTCCTTCATAATTGTTAACCCATCATTTACCAGAATTATATCATAAGAATCCATATCAAGTAGTGATAAATAAAACATCATTTCAATGCTATCAAAATCTATGAAAAATGCTCTATAAATGAATTATTGAAATTCTATTGGTCCTAGAAGTGTTTTTTATTTCAAACAGAAGCCATCTTTTCCCACAGAAAGCCGAAAAAATCAATGATGTGAGCAGAAATAATCAAATGTGAAGCACATGTATCAAACAATGCATTCACCAACATTGAATTTAACTGAACCATATCTCCAATCGTGGATTGTCCCAATGGATCATCCATATACGCTTGATCTACTCCAAACTTCTACTTTTAGTCCACAATCTACTTTTATTACCCTGTAGAGGCGTCGTGGTATTTTGAGAATCACTATGACCAATTTACTCTGCTGTCGTGGGGTATGTTGATTCCCCATGATACTCTGATATCTTATGGTTCTATTAAATTCAATTTTATATAAAGCATTATTTGATGTGTGTTCATTACATACTTTTATTTCTACTCGCATCATTGATTTTTTCGGCTTAACGTTGGAAATGATACCTTCTGTTTTGAAACTAAAAACTCTTCTAGGTCAAAGGTAGTGTCAAGCAATCCTCTATTGAGAGTTTTCTTTTGTTTTGGATGGAATTGAAATGTTTTTGGATATCTTGAAGCTCGAGATGGATGATTAGGATATAATTCTGGGAAGTGGAGTGGTTGATAGTGTTGAAGTACCTCATCGATCTCATGGAAATAACGGTCAGTTTTGTTATAGAGGATGGAGTTAGAAATATATTTAGAGTGGAGAAGAGTGCATAGTTGGGTGAAAAAAATCTTTTGGAATTTTTTTTCCATGATCTTGTATTAGATAAAGTCTTTTTCATTGGAATTGGTGGAAGTTATTGAGAAGAGCGTTCTTGTGGAATTTTTTTCATTTTATGGATGTCTTTCCTGAAAAATTCTATAGGTTACCACCCATGAGAGAAGTCGAGTTTTGGATTGATCCCTTTTCGGGGACCAATATTATCTCACTTCCCACTTACCACATGGATCCAGCAGCATTGTGGTTATTGATGGTGCAGTTGGAAGAGTTGGAAAATAAAGGGTTCATTCAGCCTAGAACATCTCCATGGGTAGCACCGACTTTGATTGTTAAAAAGGCTGATGAAACCTTGCATCTCTATGTTGATTATCATAGACATAATAATGTAATGATAACGAATTTATATCCACATACATTCATTGTTGATTAGGTTGACTAGATGAGGGGTTCCCAATGGTTCCTCGAGAGTGATATGAGATTCAGACATTATCTATTGCGGGTGAGGAAGGATGATATTCCAATAAAATCTATCAGAAGTAGATATGGCCATTACCAGTATGTTTTTATGACCTTGGGAATAATAATGTCACCATAGGTTCTCATGGAATTGATGAGATAGATATTTCATAGATATCTGGATTCTATAGTGGATGTATTTATTGATGATATACCCTTGTATTCAAGGACAATGGTTTAACATGAGAAGCACTTAGCTAGGGATATTGGGGGATATTCGATTATATTCTATATTTTAAGTGTGTTACTTTTTGATATAATAGGACTGGTTTCATGGACATTTCCATTCATATATGATTATTTCAGTTGATCCGGAAAAGATAAAGTCCATTATATTTTCAAAACCACCAAATAATTTTTTTGAGATACGGAGATTCCAAAGTGTAGTTGGGTATTATCGATGTGTTGTTCTAGATTTCTATTTATTGAATTCGTCAATGACTTCATTAACATGGTATAATATCCTATTTATAACAATAAATATTTTAATGAGCTAAAGGGTCATCATACAATAGTAGAAATCATGGTTTTTCCAGAATTTGTGAAATGGTATGTGGTGTATTGTGATACATCGGGATCCATGTTGTAATGTGTTCTCATGAATGGGGATCATGTTGTTGTGTATGGATCATGGAAGTTCAGGTTGCATAAGTAAAACTACCCAAGATATGATCATGAATTTAATATAGTGGTTCATGCTTAAAAATGTGGTGTCATTATCTATTCAGATAGAAATTTAAAGTGTTTAACAATCACAACTGTTTGAATAATATCTTCTCACAAATACATTTGATCCTAAGAAAAAAGAGATGGATGTAATATCTCTATATGGTTGATTTAAACTTAATGTACACATTTGGTAATAGAAAATTTAGTGATATATTCATTATGTATGAAATCATATGCTTAGGTAGTAAAACACGAATCATATTATTAGATGATGATGTTGATCGAAGATGACACACAGTTGGGATGTGAAAACCATTGAGGAAGAGTGGAATTATTTCAAATTTTGTTTGTTCCTAGCATTAATGGTCTGGTAAAAGTTGATCATGCATCAGCTTTTGAGTGTATGGTGATGGTGTAATAACTCAATGGAGGGAATACAATAGAAAATTGGGAACTGAATAGAAATTAATTTTTGTGTATTGAGAATATGATGGTGGAACCAATGGATTGATGGGAGGAAAATATCTGGGATTAATATCATTCATGGTGGTCTACCCATCCTGGAAATTAAAAATTGTATAATTCATTGAAAGAGCCTTTATGGTTGGTTGGTATGAAAAGGAATGTTGTTAGGATTGACTCAAGATGCTTGGCTTGTTAGAAAGTCAAGGAATAGAATAAACCGCCAAAAGAAATGATGTTGTATTTACCTATCCTAGTATAGAAATCAAAAAATATTTAAATGGATTTTGGGATGGGTCTCCCAAGAATTTTTCAGAAGCACAATTCCATATGTGTTGTTTTAGATTGAGTCAAAATGTCATCCCATTTCATCAGGACATGTGAATATTATATAGTGGAGGATCTGTCCAAAATCAATATCTACGAGATGATAAAGTGTCACGGTGTTCTATTTTTGATATTATCATATAGAGATCCATGGTTAACATATAATTTTCAAAAATCCTTGCAGCAAGGCCATGGAACACAGTTGACTATTAGCCTAGTGTATCATTCTATGACGGGCAACCGATCTGAGAGGATGATACAAACCATGGAGGATTTGTTAAGTGGTTGTGTGATATATTTCGGTGGTTCATGGAATGATCACTTACAATTTTTGGAGTTTCTTATAATAACATTTATTAGGATTCGATTCATATGGCACTGTTTGAGGCTTTTTATGGGCGCCTGTATCAATATCCACTATCTTGGGTGGAAATGGATAGACATCAATGATAGAACCTTGAATTTTCCATGAAACTATAGAAGAAAATCATGTTGACCGTGAATG
Source organism: Viscum album (assembly GCA_963277665.1). Classification (NCBI taxonomy): domain Eukaryota; kingdom Viridiplantae; phylum Streptophyta; class Magnoliopsida; order Santalales; family Viscaceae; genus Viscum; species Viscum album. The sequence continues at coordinate 913,833,805 of OY728157.1, forward strand.
GTATGGAGATAGATAAATGTTTTTAGAAATCATATGTTGACCATTGTTGAAGAAATTTGTTGTTCGAGGTTGGTGATGAATTTTTTTTGGGAATCGCTCCTAGGATCAGACATCGTTGGATTGGGAAGAAGGATATGTTGTAACGACCCAAACTATAATTAATGGAAATCCAACATGATTTAATTAAATGTATCATTATATAAAATGTTTATCTAAAATTTCAACATATTTTGTTTTATCTATTTTGGTTTTAAAATACTGTTATTAATTTTTCCCGTTGCTAATATAGCCATTGAACAACGATCCCATTATTGGTATAAATATAGGGCTTTATCAAATCCAATTGACTCAGGCAAAGGAAGCGATGGCCTCATACAGTTCACATGCTCCATATGAATCCTATATGTCAGAGCTCGGAAAGGAGGTTGTTTCTTTCGGCTTCACCCTTGACAAAGCTCAGCCCGAGCATTAATATGTTATGCTCGAGTGGGACCACCTACGAGGGAAGTGGAAGTTGATTGGGATTACCACCCAAGAAATGTTATCTGAGCCACTCCAAGAGTGTGTCACCATCACACACCTTACTCTTAAATCTTATTCGGGTGTTATAGGGGGTTTTGTGAAAATACCTTAGCACTATGGTTATGTACATTATTTTTCAATATAATAATGAATATACATTAATTTTATTATTGTTACCATGCGAATAGTCTTTAATGCACAAATAATATTTTTTGTTATTGTTCAACTACATAATCTATTTAGATGAACTAATGTATTTTTCAATTAAATAATATTCTAATAAAATATTATTATTATTATTAAATTAATTTCTATTAAATATAAATGATTGTATAATTTTATGAATGCAATTGAAATTGTTTTTGGGATTTAATGCCATTTCTGTCAAAACCTGTGAATTTTTAGTAAATGTTTTTTATATTAAAAGTAAAAGTCAATATATATAGAAAATTATTTTGATAAACTGAATATTATATCTGGAATCAGGACATTGAAATTATCCAACAGCGATTTTTTCATAATTTTCTAACACAATCAAATTTTTGGGTAAAAAATTAAATACCGTTTAAATTTATAATGTGTTTTATGACATCATAATGACACAATAGTGATGTAATAAAATACTATAAACAATACTATAAGCCAATATATATATTATAATTAAAATAATGTGATTTGGGGTTTGTTTTATTTATTTTAAAATGGTTTAGTGGACCCTTCATGACATATTAATCATTTTGCCTTTTTAAATTGTTTTCCATGGGAGTGTTACTCATCTCCACATAAACAACCCCCTTATTTTAAGATGTTTCGAATTTGCCCTAATAAAATATTTTCTTCCACTCCCATTTGGGAAAAACCATGGGAAATACCATGTGTTGTTTTTTGTTTTTGATTAGTTTAACGTGAGGTGTCCCAAACCAAAGTAATAATCAATTCCCTATCCTTTCCTATATAATCCAACCTGTGCTCCCACTTCCTCCGTAATCAATGCCTCATCAGTTCGTCCAACCTATGCCCACTTTAGTAGAAAATCCTCCCAAGGTTCCCCAAGCTCCCAATAATCCTCTCTTAAGCCTGTCTCAAGCCATTGGAAACAGACATCCAAATATGGGTTTTTTCTTCTTTTCTCATTTTTGTCCAATTTTCTTTAAATTGTAATGCCCTTTTAACATCAATTATAAATTTTGGGGTATGGTTTTGAACCTCAAAAAATATTAATTCTATATTCTTGAATTCCACGATAACTCTTTATCTGTCATTAAATGCATCCCATGTACACCTGTTACTATGCCGAAATTCTGAAAGGAATTTCTCTCCCCTCATTTTCATTCAAAACATTCTTGTGTATCCTAAATCTAAATTCATTTCTATTTGTAGGGACATTTAACTATATGACCCAATTAATTTACATGTCATGTAAAAATGATGAGACACCCCTTTCTCTAACATCAACCATTTTTTTGAGTTCTTATGTCACGCTATTATGCAGCCGAAATTGCACCGCGCTTTTCCAAGCCAAAGTCCTTGGATAGAGAATACAATGCCCATTTCTCTTTTAAGATTATTAAACATTATGCATATTTACATATTGTTTATAGAATTTCATGTATGTATTCCAAATTTATTTATCATGTAATAAATGATTGTGTTGAATGACTAAATGATTGGTGATCCATGCCACACACTTATGTATCAAAAAATAATGTTTAATATTGGTGTGCCCTGATAGCTCTCTAATGCATTCTGTAAAATATTGTATCATGATAAATTGTGTTCAATGAGTGTTCACTCCTGATAATTCATGTGAATTGAGGGTTTACTCATTCTTCATGTTAAAATAGGGTTTACTCATGCACCATGTTTAATGAGCTTTGACTCATGCTAATTCCATGTAAAGTGTTGTTGCCCCATTTCCATGTTATGATTATCATGATTTATCATGCCATTATGCTTATGATTATCTTTTTCTCTATTGATATTCTTATTTTCTAACATGTATTGTATTTCTCTTGTTCTTCAATGATTAATCTGTTACTAGGCTTTATAGCTCACCCTTTTTTATGCATGTTCTCAGGATATCCCATGCAATGCTATGTACGAGGGAATGTTGTGGTAATGTAAAGGATGTTATAAATAAATATTATGTTTTTTCATGTTTTAAGTTGTAATGTAGTGATTCTATGCCCCAAAGACATTGGGCCACTCGATCTTATTCTTTGTATCTAATGAAGTTTATGTAATAAATTATGATTAATTGTCTAATAAAATATTAGTGTTGTTATAGTTGGTATTAGAGGATAGGTTTAGTTATTTTCGTATTAGGATTTTAAAGCCCTAGTAAATAAATAGAGACAAAACTAGGTATAATAAAAACATCCCAAGGTTTTGGTGGGTACTGTGTAAGTGTTTTATCAAGCAAATACAACCCTGTTTGGATACGAGCATGTAGAGGTGGCTCTGGCGTAGATGTATCATATTGGTAAAACTAGAAAACAACATTTTGAGCTAGACTCAAATTGGAACTGGTGCAAGACAATGATCCTTCAATCATTCTTAGTTATGACACTACGTAGCTATATTCTTTAGAAAATTCACAAGATTAGTATGAACCATTATTAAGGGACTAAAAATATTCCGTAAGAATATATGTTAGAATGTAGATCATGGATAACATAGACTGAATAAAATAGATTCACATGTTATAGAAATAAACATTATTTATAAGTCATCAGTTTTTTTCTCATATTACCCTTCATGTGTTACCCCTATCTTTCCTTTTATTCCCGCCAATGTCCGGAAATAGGAGGACTGGGGCTAAAAACAGTTGTAAAGATCAATCTGATGACTGTAGTAATGAGATTTCCAATCAAATGGTACTAAGAATCACAAAATTTATCATACTTCTCTCTCAGTTAACTGAAGATTTGAATAGAAACATTGGTTAAGAGGAACATTCAACCCCCAAACCTAAAAAAGAATAACTCACTATCTGTAGCTTCATGAGACAAAGGCCTCATAATTTTAATGGATCATCTGATCCCTCAATCATTGAACAATGAATCTAGTCCATTTAAAAGATCATATCCATTGTTCAATGTTCTGAAAATGAGAAGATTCTCTGGGATAATTTTCATATGGTGGGTGAAGCTGATCAGTGGTGGATGTTGATGAAATATACGATGTCTGAGGAAGAGATCGAGGCATTGGAATAGATGGATTTCCAGAAGATGTTTTTTGATATATATTTTCCGTGCACCCTCAGGCTTAAGATAGAATGTTACTTACCTTACCCTAAAAAAATGATGAAAAACCTGTCGGATCATATGAGGAAAACATCAAAAGTCTTTCACGATATGCCTTCGGCTTGGTCGTTACCCCTGAATGGAAGGTTAAGTGCTTTTTTGGTGGGCTGAAACCTAGCCTGCGGAAAGTGATAGCGATCCATGACTTCGACATCTATGAAGAAATTTTATGATATGCCTTCAAGGTCAAAAAGGAGAAAAGAGAATATTAGGGGTATAATTGGGATAAGTAGTGAAAGGTGGAATTCAATGATAGCAGTCCGATGGATAAATCCAATGGTGCTAAAGATATCCAACACACCACTATCCAAATGCGCAGAAAGAAGAACCCCAGAAATTTACTAAAGGGGTTGATGAAATGATTCAGGTGATGAAGATAAGGGCACTCGGATATTAACTCTCGAAAAGAAAGACCTGCGGCTGAGACAGAGTAGAGGAACTCTCCTTTCAAACCTCAAATCGTGGTTCACTTCTATAACATCAATGAACTAATGCATCATGCAAATCAGTTCCCTAATCCAAGGGTTTTCGTAGGAAACCAACAACCGCCAAGGTAGGAAGGGTGATCTTTTTTACTTCACTACTGTAGAAGTGAACGCTGATAATGAAGTGATGATAGGTATGCTATTTATTCATTCAATAATAGAGATCATAATTTTTGATACTGGTTCTACACATTCTTTTATATCACAAAAGTTTAGTATAGAAATCCCTACACCACCATAAATCATGGAAGTAAAGATGTTGGTGAGTACATTAAATGGAGAAATCATTGCATCCCATGAATATAACTCCTCCTCTATCATAAGTTTTTGATTAAACATCCTAGTGAACCTCGTCATACTCCCCCTAGATGAATTTGTTGTGATTCATGTCATGGATTGGATTTTCTTATTTAGGGCCAAATTAAATTGTTGGGAGGGTGAAAACACTCTCCATGTGGATAATAGAACCCCTGATTCTATACAATTTCAAGGATGAAGATGAATATTTTTATTCTCAATCATCTCATGCACGGATATTTTAGCACAATGTGATTGCGTATCTAGCTCAGATGATTGAGTCCAAGGAAGCAACCATCCTTGAAGACCTGCATATTGTGAGGGAATTAGATGAAGTGTTTCTCAAGGAATTGCTTAGTATTCCTCTATGAATAGATGTTGAATTCTCAATTGATCTTATACCTGGGGATATCCAAAATCCAAGATTCCATATAGAATGGATGTTATTGAGCTTGATGGGATGAAGAAACAACTACATGAGAATCTGGATAAATTTTTTATACGCCCAAGTGTTTCACCATGGGGTGCACCAGTCCTCTTCATCAGGAAGAAGTATGGGTCAATGCGCCTTTTCATCGATTATCGTGAGCTGAAAAAAATCATGATAAAGAACTAGTATCCTCAAACAAGAATTTATGACTAGTTCGATCAGCTTCAGGGAGCACAATACTTCTCTAAGGTGGATTTTTGGTCATGATATTATCACTTAAGGGTGAATAAGGAAGATATCCCCAATACTACTTTTTTGTAAAAGATACAAGCACAATTAATTCATAGTAATTCTTTTCAGACTCAATAATATTCCAGTAATCTTCACGGACATGATGAATAGAGTCTTTATAGATTACGTCAATATATTTGTGGTATTATTTGTAGTTGATATTTTAATATACTTCAAAACCAAGGAGAATGATTAATAGAATCTATGAATTGTACAAGAGACATTGCGGAAGGAGAAGATCTATGCAAAGTATAATAAGTGTGAGTTCTGGTTGAATGAGGTCTCATTATTATGCAATATCATAACAAGTAATGGGATATATATGGATCCCTCTAAAACAGATGAAATTTAGGGATGGCAAATGTAATCATTGGTAACAAATATCTATAGCTTTGTGGGGTTAGCTGGATATTATCGATGAATTGTGAGAAATTTATCAGGATTGTTCTACTCTCTTACCAAGCTAACTCAGAAGGGAGTATTGTTTTTTGGGAGTGATGAATGCAAAGAATGTTTCATGGAGTTGAACAAGAGGCTTATCACTGCTCTGGTTCTCACATTACCCACAAGTGGAGAACCTTTTGTGGAATTCAGTAGTGCATAAAAGAAGGGACAAAGATGTGTATGGATTCAAAAAGACAATGTAAATACATATGCTTCGAGGAAATTGAGAGATCACTGACAAAACTATCCAACAAATTTCCTTGAGTTGGCTGTAGTGATCATTGCTTTGAATATTTAGCAGAATTATCTCTTTGGGGAGAATGTGGAAATATATAGGGACCACAAAAAAAGCAAGTATATATTCACACCGAAAGAGTTGAACATGAGATAAAAATGATGGTTAGATCTGATCCAAGACTATGACTACTCAACCCTTACCACCTTGGTAAAGAGAACTAGGTTGCATATGCCCTATGTAGAAATGACCTGGTGATTCTATCATTGATGAGAATTGAAAATTATCCAAAATATTCATAGATTTGATGAAGATGGGAATGTATATCACAATGAAGAGAACATCAAAAATCCTTTCAAAAATCATTGATCAACTATCACATTGGGAAATTGTAAAGGATGTTCAGAAGGATGACGTGGGAATTCAAGAAAAAGTGGAAGCTATCAAAAAATGGAAATACTTGGAGTATAATGTTAATGAATAAGGAATTGTGAGATTTGGGAAAAGAGTATGTGTTCCATCAGTCGGGACCTGAAGAAGGATATTTTAGATGATGCACATTGGTAAAAAAAATTATTTACCTAGGATACACAAAGACATGTAAAGATATCTAATAACATTATTGGAGGTATAATATGTATAAGAAGATCAATGAATATATATTAGTGTGCCTGTTGTGAGAGAATGTGATGGAAGAGAGGCAGAAATCTAAGGGGATGATGCAACAATAACCCATACAAGAATGGAAATGGGAGAATATCACCATGGGCATTATCACTGGATTTCTGAGGACATCCAATGGAAACAATGCAGTCTGGGTGGTTGTGGATCATCATAAGAAGGATGCACACTTCATTGATATTCAAAAGGATTTCCCATTGGACCAACTGGAATGGATATATCATGGAAGTGGAAAGGCTCCATGGAGTACCACTATATATTTTGTCTGATCGAGATTGAAGACTCACATTTATGTTTCGGTCGAGTCTTCAACATGCTCTGAATACTGGACTGAACTTTAGTACGGCCTATCATCCTCATAATTAAGGCCAATCCAAGAGGACTATCTAAACACATTATTACATGTTATGAGCTTTCTCAGTGGATATTAAAGGAGGGTGGGATCAACATATTCCTCGGGTTGAGTTCTCTAATAATATCATTTTCCACTCGAGCTTCTAAATGGAACCATATGAATCCATTTATCAGAAATAGAGCAAAAGGCCGGCATGATGGGATGAGGTCGGCGAGGGTAACCTGAATGGACTACAAATGGTCGAAGAAATGGTAAATAAAGTGAAAACCATTCAATAGCATTTCAAGGCCACCCAGAGTGAATAGAAGAGTTATGCAGATAACTATCGATGAGACCTTGATTTTAAAGTTGGATACATTGTATTTCTATGAATATCTCTATAGAAGAAGGTAATGAGGTTTGGAAAGAAAGGGATATTATGTCCATGATATATCGTCTCCTTCGAGATTCTTGACCGTGTCTGGGTTCTAGCCTTTATACAAGCACTTCCACCTACCTTGTCCAATGCACATGATTTCATTCATGTATAACTAATAAATAATTACAAATCAGACCCATCACGTGAACTCTCTTCAACGGTGGTACAATTAGAGGATGACATTCCTTATGTGGAGCAACCAGTGACGATTTTAGAACTTTAAGAAAAATTGCTATGGAATAAGACAATGCCCCTCATCAACGTGTTGTGGAGAAACCACAAGAAGGAAAAATCCACATGAGAGTTACCCACATTAGTTTTAGTTTGGGTAATGGGAATTTCGAGGGTAAAATTTATTGAGGGGGGAAGATTGTAATGACCCAAACGTTCATGAATGGAAATCCATATTGATCTAATTAAGTGTCTCTTTATGTAAAATGTTTATATAACATGTAAAATTATTTGGTATAATTTTTTTGGTTTTTAAAATACTATTAATAATTATTATTGTTTCTAATTTTTTCATTGAACAGTGATCAGATGATTAGTATAAATATAGGGCGTTAACAAATCCATTATTCTCAGACAAAGGAAGAGATGGCCGAATCTAGTATATGTGCCCCATACGAAGCCCATTTGTCAATGCTCAAAAATGAGATTTCATATTTGGGCTTCGCTCTTGAACAAACCCAAGATGAGTTGGAATATGTTACGTTCGAGCGGGACCGCCTACGAGAGAATTGGATGTTGATATATATTACCACCCTAGCAATGATATCCGATCCACCCCAAGAGTCTATCGCCATCACACACCTTACACATAGATTATATGTGGGTGTTATAAAGGGTTATGTAACAAGACATTATCACTATGGTTATGTAAATTATTTTTTTATATAATAATGAATATACCTTCATTTTATTATTGTTACCTTTTAAATAGTTTTTAAAGAACAAATAATATTTTTAGTTAATATTCTACTATGAAATATATTTTGATAAATTAATGTATTTTTTGAATATAATAATATTTTTATAAAAAATTATTATTATTAAATAATTTTTTATTAAATATTAATCATCTTAAAATTTCATGAATTCAATTGTAATTTTTATTAAAGTTTGAAAGACATTTTTTTCAGAACCCATGAATTTTCGATAAATGTTGGTTTTTACTATAAATTTGAAAATTAACATATTTAGAAAATTATTTAGATAAAATGAATATTATTTCTCAAATAATAATGTAGAAATTATCCAAGGGTGAATTTTTCATAATTTTCTGAGACAATCAAATTTTTGGGTATAAAATGAAATACAGTTTAAATGAATAATGTGTTTTATGACATCATAATGACCCAATAGTTATTTAATAAAATACTATCAGTTTTATATTTTTCAAACATATGTTTTATCAATAAAATAATGGTATTTTGGGTTTTTTTGATTTATTTTACAAATCTTTAGTGGACCCTTCAAAACTTATTTAACATTTTGTCTATTTAAATTGTTTTCCATGGGAGTGTGTCTCACCTCCATATAAGAAACCCCATTATTTTATGATGTTTGGACTTTGGAATTATAAAATATTTTTTTCCACTCCCCCTTGGAAAAAACCATGTTCAAAAACCATGGGTGGGTTTGTTGGTTTTATTAGTTTACATAGAGATGTCCCAAACCTAAATAATAAACAATTCCCTCTCCTTCCCTATATAAACCCACTCAATCTCCCACTTACTCCTCAATCAAGTCCTTTTGAGTTCATCTAAACTTGGTCCTCCTTTCTCTAGAATCATCCCAAGGCGCCCTAACCTCCCAATAACCCTCTCTCAAGCCTCTTCCAAGCATTTGGAAGCTTCAAAGTAAGGGTTCTTCTTTCTTTATCATTTTTGTCCAATATTCATTAAGTTTTTATTCCCTATTAGTTTCATTTAAAATTTTTAGGGAATGGTTTTTCACCTACCTCCATACTTCCCTTTATATTATTTAATTATGGGTGTCCCCTTTCTCTCTCATTAAATGTCTCCCATGTACACCCGTTAATATGCCTAAATTCCGAAAGGAATTTCTCACTCATCATTTACATACATGTAGTTATTGTGTATTATAAAAATAAATTCCAATAAATTTGTTGGTACATGAATCATTATGACCCTCATACTATATAAATCATGTAAATATTATGATACACCCCTTTAAATCAAATAAACCATTTTTATGAGTTCTTATATCACGTCGTTATGCTGCTGAAATTGCACCATGCCTTTCCAAGCCAAAGTCAGTGTGTAGTGAATACCATGCCCATTTATCTATCAAGTTTATTCACCTTTATGTGCATTTACATATTGTTTAAAGATATTCATGTATGTATTCCACATTCATTTATCGTGGAATAAATTATTATGTTGAATGATTCAATGTTTTATGATCCATCTGGCACAGTTTCACATGAAATGAAATGTTTAAGAAGGGTTTTCCCTAATAGCTTTCCAATGCATTGGGTAAATTAAAGTATCATGATAAGTCATGTGAAATGATTGTTGACCCAGGATAATTCAATTCTAATGATTTTTTACTCATGATTCATGTTCAATGAGGTTATACTCATGCTCCAGGTGAAATGAGCCTTGGCTCCTAATAATTCCATGTTAAGTGTTGTTGCCACATTTCCATGTTATGATTATCATGCATTACCATGACTTAAAGTTTATGATTCTCTAATTCTCTATTTATAATCATATTTTCTAGCATATGTTTTATTATTTATTTAATTACATGAGTAATCCTTTTCTGGCCGTCATAACTCGCCCTTTTTTATTAATGTCCTTAGGTCATCCCATAATATGCTACGTACAAGGGAATGCAGAGGTCATGTAATGGTTGATTTCAATAAAGATGTTTTTTTATTGTTTTATGTTGTTATTTAGTGTTCCAAACCCCAAAATACACTTGTCCTATTGGTCTTTTATGATGAATCAAATGGAATTTATGTCATAAATTATGATTAATTGTGCAATAAATGATCAAGGATGTTATATATGTTATCATTGAGGTATATTGGTCCATTTGAGACACTTTAGTGTATTGTATAGGTGGATTATCAATATTCCTTTCAAAAATGTTTTATTGTGGTGAATAATTTTTCTCATGTGTTGCAGCTAAAAAAGTATCAGCCAGATCGTGACCATGTGATTCGTTTGGAAAGTGTTCCGCTAGAACTGGATGCTTTATTTGTGCCCATGCCAGTGAGAATTGTAGAAAGGAAGGATAATTTAATTTTTTTAAAATGAATTGGTTCAGTTTTGGTTTAGTGGTATCATGGTCAGATTCAATAGGAGACTTTGGAACGAGATAAATGGATGTTCGAGCAGTGGTCTAAGCACTTTTGGCAATGCAATGGTCTTCTACTATCCAAGTATGGGAATTCCAATGGTGGGGAGAATGTATTGCCCCCGGTTTGATTTTTGTAGCTATTTTTAAGAAATTTTATGTTTTAAAATAGATTAGGATGAGTTGGGAAGAGGTTGGGGGAGTTTAAAATGGTTTTGAATAAGTTTGAAGGCTTTTATAAGGGTGAAAATTATTGACATGGTTAGAGAAAATCATGCGGGTTCTACAAGAAACCATTTAGGGGGAGAATGTTTCATCGCACGACTTATGCCTGGGTTTCTAAATCATGCGTGGAAACCATGAAGACCCCTTATCGTGAAGAATTGGCGTGCACATGGATTGCAAAACAGTTCGGGCTAACCATGCCTCTACTTAAAAATATGGTTTTCAAATCTTTTCTCCCTTAGGGATGCATCATTTCACACCAAACTCACAAAAACTCAACTGTAACTAAGTATTTTGGTTTCTCAATGGTTTTAGGTTCTCTTAAATAGGTTTTGATTAATATATAAGGGGTTTCAAGGTAGTTTGAAGGTGGTTTCTCCCGGGTAAATCTCCCCTATGGGTTTCTCTTTGGTTTTCTCTCGGTCTTCCCATACCTCTTTCTGGGATTACTAAATTTATATTTTTTTCATATAGATATAGGGGTTTGGATTCCTTTGTTGATGATATAAAGGATTTATGATTTTATGGATTGGGAACCAAAATGGTTTCAATGTCGCGTTCTCCGGAGTTGGTGTGTAGTTGCGTGTTGGATGATTTTGCTGGAACCCAAAATTTAGGGGCATTCTCTCCCAACTCCACTATTCTAGAACACTGAGTTTGGTGAAAATTAATTAGTGTTTCATAAAATTATTTTTGTTTTTGATTTCTATAATTTTCTGGAAATTCCTTGGGTTAGGTTTTTTGGATTTTTGAGAAAAGGTTGTTTTTGGTGAAATGTTCTTGTTGTGGATTTTTAAATGGAGATTTGAAAATGGGTTGTTGGTATTTATTGGTCAAATTGGATGTTGAAAATTATTTTTCATTAAATATTTTTTATATTGAAATTTTTTTGGTATGGAATTTGGTTCATTGGTGTTTTCAATAAATAGGAGATTGATTGAAGTGAATTGGCATGTGTTGGAATTGATGATGTTCTTTTGTGCGACATTGGTGATTTTTTATTGTTGGTGTATGAAGAATTGGATGGAGGATTGTGTGGAAGAGGTTGGGATTTACCAAATATAGTAAGGGGATGTATAATGGATATAAGGGAAACCATAAAACGATAAGTGGGAAGGAAGTACCACTAGTTGGGAATAAGTGAAATGGTTGGACAGAAGCTCAACAATTTCTGTTGCCTTGTTGTGTGTTGTTTTTAAGATGGAATTTGTTTTTATAATGTGTAATGGTGAATTATATTGTGTAATGTATTTTTCTATTCCTATGTGTGGTGAGAATTTGGTTGTAAATGGTTGTATAATGAGTGTTTGGATTATTGTAAGTTTTTTCACCGATGAATTTTATATATAAACTATTTTAAATAAACGTGCTAACAATTATATAATCGTGGTATTAATAGGGAAGTAATTTCGGGAAAACCTAATGAGTATTAGTACTCACCCCCTTCATTGGAATGTAGGATATTTTTATGTATTAATACTCTATGAAAAAGGTAAAGGTAAAGAATCTAATTTTCTAGTGTTTTTTTGTGACTCTTGGGAGATGTGATGGTTCTTAGAACGTGCAGATTGGTGTCGAGCTATAGAGTGTGTCCTGGTTTATTTTCGGTCACTTGTTTATTCTTCCATAGTGGACTCTGATATTTTATTCGGTAGTATTTATTATTGGGAATTCTTGTGTAATTGTATTCTTTCATATATAAATATATGGGTTTTTTTGTTTTGTTTTCATTCAACATATAGTTTTTTATGGGACTGTTTGGATGATTGGTTCTATATCAAGGGAAAAACATTCCCCAATTTATTCTCGAATCCCTCCGCATTTACTTCCTCCCTTTTGAGCCTTGGTAGTGTCTCTTAAGGCCCCATATCATTTCCCATACCTCTCAATCCAATTATATAGGGATTTATGTTACATTAGAATTGTTTTAATGTAGTTTTGTCGAAGGAATAAGGTTGTTATGTTATTTTCAAAAAGTCAAGTCTAAATTGTGTAAAAAGTGACGTAATTCATAACCTGAAATCATTAATATTTAATTCATTGATATAAATTTTTTTAAAACTCATTAATCAAAAAAATATTAGAGGAAATCCTATAATTTCATTAATGAATCATTCATGGATCGTTTGGATTTATTTTTTAATTAATTTTACTCTCAAAGTGGAAAATAATTTATAAATCAATGTGAGTTAAAATTCATTTAAAAATTCTAACGATTAAAAATATTCAAAACGTGTTTAGTTCTAATTAAATGATTAATTATAGACCAAAAATCATCATATCTTTGAAATAATTATGTTTGGGATCATTTGGAATCGAAATTCAATATATATTAATATAAGAAGTTTAATAAATCCAAATGTGCCCCTCCTCTCTACTATAAAAATCACACATTCCCCTCTATTACTAACACTTACAAAACAATTCATTTCATACATGATCATGAAAATATTGTAATTATAATACCTCACCAAGTTCTTGAACACTCATTTTTTGGAATGAAAATATCTTTAGTGGTGTCATGGTGATAACAAAGATGATCAACCAAAGGAATGGTAATGTTTCTATGTTAGTATTTATATAGTATATCTTTTACCACATACATGAAATATTGTTCATCATAGTTTAAATAGTATTAAATGTTTCCTAAATATAATTATATTTTATTATGTTAATATCATTACCTAAATCCATCTTCATTTCCATTAAAATGGAAGTAAATTACTCGTTTGTGCATACCTGTGAAGTAAAACCTCCACGAAAAGATATAATTAGATTTACATAACCATATTTTTTTAGTTTTTATAATAATGTAATTTATTATAATATATGTTATTAATTAAATATTAATCATTATATATTAAAAATATTTTAATTACATTCTTGCATTCCATGTTCCAGGATCAGATAATGTCAGTCGAGTGTACTTGTGAACTATCACCTCCATAAAGCGATATGACTTATTTTTATTCATTATATCACTAATATGTAAAATATTAGTATAATTAAATGATTAATATGATATTAATTATTCTATTATAATTATTGAAAGATAAATTAATACTGAAATTCATTCCAAAATAATCAATGGAAAATGGAAATCATTACTCATGCGTACGTATGACTTACAATCTCCAAGATTATAAAATTTTCCTTTCTTTTAAACCATATTTATTGGATTGATATGAATTTTTATTTTATGTAAAAATATTATATTAATTTTATTAATATAATTTTTTAAAGGATGTTATTTTGAAAGCATGGTCTATTTACATCAATCCATGTTCATTTTCGACATAATTACCGAATATTGTAAAAATTTCTATGATGAACTCAAATAATTAATTAAATGATATATCCTAGTAATTAATGGTATAAAAAATAATAAAAATTAAAATTCTCTTAATCATGTTGAAATGGAATTATTTTTATTATTCAATAATAAAAGTAAAATATGTGATAAATAAAACACACGTTAAGGTACTTCTTCTCAATTTTCATTCATTGGGGGCATATATGGATGTTATTATATTTTATTATCCACTAAGTCATATATAAAACACATTTACATGTTATATCAGAAATTAATAGATTCTCATAATAATTTTTTAATGTTACAGTATAAGTATTATTTTTATTCAAGTGTTTTTCAAATGACAAGGGACTCTTTAAAAAATCATTTTAAATGATTTAAATATTTATTATTCACAATAATTCACATTTATGTACCTTTTATTTACAAAATTAATGGATTTATTTATATATACATGAATATTTTAAAATATTTATTCCTTTCAAAAGTTTCATAGTGTGTAGGGACACTTTGATTCAATAATCATCTTTTTAAATGTGGAAAATGTTTTTTAAAAATGTAATGAATATTTAAATATATTGGAATTTTATTTTAATATATTTCACATGAATTAAATTTATCAATTTTATGATGATTTAATGTTCTCCCAATTTCATTAATGTTTTACAATTTTTTTTTTAATAATGTGTTTTTATTTATGAGTGCTCTAATGTGTAATGATTAAATTTTATTTCCAATAGGAAATGTGATTTTTCTCTTTATGATGGTTTTATGTGTAATTATTGTATAATGATACATGGAAATTTCATACGAGTTATGTAAAAAACTTATATGAAGGGTTTATCACCATTATAGCTCCTGGGTGTGCCTAATATATCTTATATGAATGGGTGAGCACCATTATAACTCACATGTGATCCTGATAAAACATAGAAAATGGGTTGAGCCCCACTATAGAACACATGTCATCATGATATACCTTATATAAACGGTGATACACAATATAGATCTCCAATTCATTGGGTATTGGAGTCGGTCATATCGTTATTTCATTTGTAGTAGTGATATGTGGGTATTTCAACAACTTTTTTTCTAATTTTATTTATGATTATGTACTATTTTACATTCACGTGTTATATTTGATTTTTATGGTGTTTATGTAAATCTTATGTATATTAAAAGGTTAAGAAATGTTTTTAAGGAAATTATTTTTCATTTCATAATTTGAAAATATAATACATTATGAAAAGTATTCATGTTTTACATATTTTTGGAAGGGAAATAGTTTTCATCCTTTTTGTATCACATAATGATATTTTTATGCTCATCCCATGGTTTAATTTTTTTTTCACATGCTCTAGATTGGAATGGAAAAAAGAATATTTCATGATAAATGAAATGAGGTTGTGTCTCGAAAATAAATCAAGTTATAGTTGAAAAGTGTTTTCATTGGTGAAAAAATGGGTTCTGAGTATATGGGTTCCATTGTAATGAATAGGCCTACTGTTTAATATTTCTTTTCCTAATTATCTAAAACTCTAAACTGAATTGATCCTCTAATGTGATTTTTAGTTAAAAATACTATAATAAGATATATTTAAGGCTAGTTCCTTATATATGGTTCTTATATTATCAAAGTGGAATTAAAAACCCGTATTTATAGATAATTTAATTAATTCACCCACCATCATTTGAATTATTCTAAATTCTATATACTTTTACACTTTATATGGAATCGTTATCATCATTTATATGTATATATGGGAAAATACAATAATGATGATTTATTTTTGAAATTCAGGTGTAATTTTTTATTTATAAAATTATAAATTAATGACTACTATATTATTAATTATCTAAATAATGGATTAAAATCCATGATAATGAATACAAACTAAATATTATACGTTTATTTATTTATTATTTTGGAAATGTACTAAATTATAAAACTCATTGAGTTGTTTCAATTATATAAATTGTATTTAGTAGATATCATTCTACATAATTATATACTTATAACTTTTCGTGGTTTTATATGTGTCTTATCACTCATAATTTATATTTTTTCATTGTAACATTAATGTAATAATTATATCAAATAAATAAGGATAATATGTTTGATAATTTTATTCTGGGGGTTTTAATTTTCTTTGTTGCATATGAGAAAATAGTAAAAAAATGTATAGTGACACATTATTGTCCTTTCATAAATCCATCAATATATATAACATATCCTTCCATTAAAGATCATACAGATATTATGTATCGATCGACTAGTATCTTTTTAAATCCATCATAATTTTGTTATATTTCTTATACCATTTCAATTCTCTGTTTTAATCGGTTAACATGGTTAATGGGTTGGATAATCTGGAATTGTTTTCAATTAATCACATATTGAGAAAATCTATGTCATTGAAAAAATAAATCATAGTATTATATGTTGTAATATTGTATTCTATAAAAAATATATTTAAATGATTAAAATACGTTACATTATTAGAGAAAAAAGTTCAAGAAAAGCAAAAAATTTGAACATAAAAATCACAGTTACAGAATTACTTATATAAATCATTCTCCCCAAGAATTTTAATAAAACCCATAAATAGTTATCAAGTTAAACATATATATAATTTTATAAGAATATATCATAAATTAATTAATAAATATATTATAATAATTTTAAACTCTATAAATTATATATGCACACACATATATAACATTTCATAATACAGAAGTCAAAAATGAGAAATGAAGATTTCCATAAATTATATGAACGGTAAATTTTAGAATATCATCCCTAGTTTGTATTTTTGATGATTTAAACCTTCCATATAAGTAATTGAGATGTATAAAACCAATGATATTAATATAATATATAATCAGTTTGTGACAAAGTGTACTTTTCAAAATGGAAACTGCATTGATTTCACTTAAATTTATATAGAACATTAATGACCCATCATTTGATTTTCATGATAAAACATTTTCTCTCTATGGAATAGAACAATTGAATATAAATCTATTATGAAAAACAATCTATTTTCACATTGGTTTGAAAAAATTAACTAGATGACAATTATTAGAAGGATTATATAAGTATTTTTTTGAGGATAAAATCCTTTGAGAATTACACATCCCAAATAGGATTATATTCTTGTAATTTCTCTTGAAAATATATCAATTCAATATTTAATTATTTGGAATTATTTATTACTAAGACAATAATTTTATTTTCTAATGCATATTGTATTGTAATTTAATTTGGATGATCCACTGAAGAATGTTCCATACAATAGACAATAAATGAATACTCTGATTTAAATAAGTGTTTCTAATTATTAGTTAATTATTTCCATCTACATATATACTAAATGAATTCTATTATTATTAATATTTTAAAATAAATTCTATGAATATTATTAATATCAAATATATAAATAATTAAAATATTTCAACTACAAAAACATTAGGAATTTTAAATGATATTGTTTAATTTATTTTCATTTTTATATAATTCTATCTATGGGGTTTTATCTAAAAATACTCGTCCTTAATATTTTATGGTATAAAAAATATTGAACTATGTTTTTATATATAGAAAGTTTCTTCTAAATTAATGTTTTTTATATTTAGTAATATGATATATTATAAATCATAAAAAAACAGATAATAGAAACACATAAAATAATTGTTTATTTAGAAACATTTTATGATCGAGAAAATATTTGAAGATTTCTTAGGATCATTTTGAGGTATTCATTTTACCTGATTTGAGTACATTTAATTCGGATTATATATAGGTTGTGTTTTGGATTAAATTAGATATTCTTGGAAGAATAATGGGTAATGAACAGTGGGCTCACACTTCTCCAACACCAAGAACCACGACCAAGGATACTGTGAAAACACAAATAGTAGGGATTTCTGTGGCTGACATATTGTTTTTCAAACATATAACCCTTAAATAAAAAAATATGAACCCATATAAAAGGTTAGTGTTAATGGTGCATGGTTAAGGGAAACCATGACCTCGTTTCTTGAAAATGGTTTATAGGAATTCAACTGAATCAAAAATGGGATTACAATTACCCAAACACCCTATTTTAACCACTATTTATTACCTTGTCACCCCAAACAAAATTATCTCAATATTGCTGGCTTTCAAACAGAATCTAAGCCCTCTAGAGCTTCATTATTTTAAAATAAAATGGAATATTG
The DNA here is from genome assembly GCA_963277665.1 of Viscum album. Taxonomy (NCBI): domain Eukaryota; kingdom Viridiplantae; phylum Streptophyta; class Magnoliopsida; order Santalales; family Viscaceae; genus Viscum; species Viscum album. The sequence continues at coordinate 913,852,357 of OY728157.1, forward strand.
ATGATCTGAACCTTATTTGGTATGTGGTTCTTCCCATTTAAATATATCTTTCTATCTATATTCCTATTCCTGAAAAAAGAGGGATGCTAATTCAATTTTTCATATAGATTTAGATATATGATTATAACATATTGATTTATTTAAATCTAGTGTCTAGAAATTGATTCAAGGTCTTGTTCTTCCTAATTATTCCTCTTAAAATGTTTTTTTCATTGGGAAGTACAATTTGTAATCGTTATTGTGGTAGGTGGTCTATACTTCAAATCTATATTCATTTATCGGAATTGTGTGTAAATAATTTTATAATTGAAATTATATGTTTAAAAATTTAGTTATTGATTGAAGTAATTAATTTAGTGAATTAAAAAATTAAATAATTGAGAAGTTGGGGTATTAGTATTCTAGATCATGGATAACTGATTATTAAATTAATTGTGATGGTATAGAGTTAGTACTGAAAATAATTACATGAGAAATTAATTAAGGGGTTATTAAATTTATTGAGTATGGATAATAAATTGACGAACTAGTTATTTGGTTATTGAATCGAGTGAATTTGAATACTAAATTGTGGAATTAATTTTGGTGTATTGGATTGATTTAGTGGGGATAATTAAATAATCAATTTATAATGGGTTTATTAAATTGTTTGAGTTGGAATAATTAATTTATGAATAAATTATATGGTTTTGTAATATACATAGTTTTAATAATTAATTGATGAATTAATTTTTGGGTTATTAAATTAATTGAGTTGGAATACTAAAGAATTTAATTAATAATAAATATTTTTATGATTGTGGATTTGATTAAATAAATTATGAATAAATTAATGGAAGTATTCTGAATAATAAATTATTTTATAAAATAATGGGATAGGTGGGATTAATTAATGAATGAAATAATTTATATAATTAATTTAATTATTAAATTGTTTGGTAAAATAATGATATTGATCGGATTAATTAATTTTTGAATTAATTGGTTGAATGAATGTGATTAATTTAATGTAAATTAATGAATAAAGTTGAAATGGAAATTTAATAAATCTATTAAAAGATGGATATTAAATATGATTAATTGATAATTGGAATTATTAATGTATTTTACATGATTTATTATTTCATAAATTATTTAATGGGGACTGTTTCATTGACACAATTGAATGTGTTAGATTAATTATTCAGTGAATTAATTAAGAATGATTGTTGAGTAAATGTATGAGACTTAATGAGAAAATTAATTGTTGAATTTATAAATACATATCATGAATATTTAATTGAGATAATTAATAGATGTATTAATTATGAGATATTGAGTTTTTTCATTGGGATATTTAATTATCAAATTAATTATGAAATTTTGAAATTGTGAATGAGATAGTTTTTAATGGAAAAAAATTGAAATTTGAGTTGTGGTTATTGATTTATTAAATGATGAATTAATATACATTATTGATGTGATTAGCTAATTTTTTAATAAACTGAATAAAATTTTATTATTAGTAATTTATTGAAATAATTTATATTATTTAAGATATATGTTTATTATTAAATGGACTAATATAATTTATATTATTTATTAATTTATTTATTGTGAAAAAAATAATAAAATTAATCTATAATATTGATGTTATTTTTTAATTGTTAAATTAATTAGAATAATTTGTTAGAAAAAAATATTTATTAATTAATATGATGATATTTGGTGTTAAATTAATTATTTTCATAGATTTGATGAGTTAGTTTTTGAGTTAAATATATTTTTGAATGTATTTGTTCAATTTTTATTATATATTGTTAGAATTATTAATTCGTGAATTAATTATGCGTTAATGAAAGGAAACATTTTCATTCTAATGTGTGATGTATGAATGGTAACACGACTATTCAAGTATAAATTAGAGAATGCAAACTTAGTAATTCAAATGTGTGATATAGGAATAGTGACACGGTTATTCAAGTATGCGTTAAAGAACCGGAACATTGTCATTCTATTTTGTGTATTATGTATTTCACCATTTTCATTCAAGAATGAATTAATGAATGATTACATGGTCAATATATTATGTGTAGTATGATTAAAAACATGGGCATTCATGTATGAATTAAATAATTGTATCATTTAGAATATATTGTATGTATTGTGAATTGTAACATGGGAATTCTTGTATGAATTAATCAATAGAAACGATATCACTCTATGATATGTCATCACTTTGGAATGCCTTGTGCTTCGATATAATCTGAAGCATGTATTGAGATATGATATTACATTGGAACACCCCTGGCTCTGACATAAGTTGAAGAAGGTGTTGAGGTATAGGTGGCCTTGGTAACCCATTAGTTAATGTGGTTATGTGAATATTAAATGATAATGTGATTATTAATTAGTTATGAATTATACATATTTATTTAAAAAATATCATATAATTTTTTGACTGGATATTGATATAGAAATTGTTAGTGGTGGCCTGATGAGTTATACTCACACCCTACTAGAACATCATGATTGTTACTATCACGACCCTTCCCAGTGGGGCCCGAGCTGCAAATCCCCAATATCAGCTCCAATAGGCCAGGGGATGTTGACTAGCACCGAGTAGTAATGCTACTAACATGGGAGGCATTGACTATAAACTTGTACACACACACACACATCTCCAAGCCACGAAGCTGAAATGTAAAAACTACTAAAAGAAAAAAGATGCAAGCATACACTGAAACCCAACCAACAGAGTACGAAAAGAAATTAAAGTACAAGAAAGTAAAACCTTGGGTAAAAAGTACAAGCCCACCAAAAGAGAGTCTGTAACAATGTCCATCCTATAAAGAGATGTGCTGGGAATGCAGTCTGTAGACGTAGAACACACCCCGGCCTGTCTGATCTCACTCAGTAACGTCTGGTCCTGGTCCGCCTAGAATCCTGTCAAAGGCTCTCTTGTCTTCAAAAGACCCGACACGTGGGGGAAAAGCTCGTGCAGGGGTGAGTTTAACAATACCCAGTAAGAAATACAGTCATCTCTACAGAGTATATGTCTACTAAACATATACCAAGAATATCAACATATACTCATGCACGATCGACTATCGTGAATACCACCACTAAGATCCAACTCGAAGATTCCAATAACCATGTAACTGGGATAACACACTCCTAGGTCTGAAGAGGGAGATATGATGTACTCGTTCTGGGAGAACACACTCCACAAGTACATGGGAACATGATGCTCAGGTGAGGACCACCACCATGTCATGGGGTGATTCTGACAAATCAGTCTGAGCTAATCCTCTAAGAAGAGGATCGGAGAACGAGTAATGTTGGTCACGTCGATACTAAGAACTCTACCTAGGGTTCTTGGAATGAATAGAGGATGCAGATCCAAGTCTCATATAGGGGTTTACAACAAATCTATTTAGGAGGTCCTGCTGAAGGGATCGTACTCCCATATGTTGGAAATGATACTGGGAACCTTCAGAAGAAAGGAAAAGGGGATAAACCCTAAGGAAATAATAACAAGTCACATAAGGAAATTGGGTCAAGACATGTAAAATTAGTTACACAACATGTAGTTTGGTTAAACGCCATGTTCCTTGACCCCGGTTACTGCCCGTGTTAATAGCCCGAGTCATCCGTCAAGTTGTGTAAAACTCAAAAACACAGCATGTAGAAGAATCACACGCCGTGTTCTTTGACTTCGGGTACTGCCCATGTAAACGGCCCATTTCATTGGACTCACCCCATAAAAGTAACTACACGTCGTGTAGTAGGATTACATGCCATGTCCGAGCACCTGGGGCTCGCTCCGTGTACACTGGCCATGTGCCTGTACATGGACTCTGTCCGTGTCGCATGTCCGTGTACTAGTAAATGGGGTATCCCGTGTATCTGTCCTGGTCTGGCCGTTGAGGCTATACACATCGTGTACTTGTTCGCATACCGAGCCTGTGGCCGTGTACTCCCGGAGTACACACCAAGTAGTCCTCTGAAGAATACATGGCATGTAGCCCATACTACAAACCGTTTGGTCGGGATTTTTCCAAAAACGCAGTATTCCTCTTCGCGCCGCAGATGATCCTCTGGATCCATGGTTTATCATGTATTTATCCCGATACTACATGGGTTGGTTCGTTTCATCTTAAGAACACTGAAACAGGTGTTTTCGGTTCTTAAATCGGATTGTAAACCTAGAATGATCCATCTGAAGAAAAACCCTTGAAAACGTAAATCTCAATCCGCTATGAATCGTTTTGCCGAAACGATCGCCGCACCTCCGTGACATCGCTCTGGGTTTGGATCTAAAATCTCAAATAGTTTCCCCAACAAACGAATGCGCATTGATTGATTTCTTCCAAGAACGCGTAGAACTCAATGAAGAACGTGTAGAAACCGGTAGTGAAAAACACAACAATCAAGAGGGACGAACCTCGATCGATTTTCGTGTCGATCTTGGTTCACCACCATTATAAAGATGAACGAAAGCCAAATTAATTTCAATAATCAAATCCCCACAATTCTAGCAAAAAGTCCATCCCGCAATTACGACCAATCCATGGGCTAATCTATTCGTGGATTAGTCCACATTCATCGTAGGAATCAAGAATGGGGAAAGGAATCAAAATCAAACATCCAACCCAGATCCCCATCGTTCGTTAGTGAAGATCTAGTCATCGCGTTGTTGTCACCGGTGAAAATTTTCACAAATGTCGTTTTCGTGTTTTGAGGGATTCTCTAGAGCCTCCAAAGCTGCCAAGGGTTTCAGGGTTATGAGAATTGTATCCCTGGACCCCTGCGTGAGCCTTTATTTAAAAAGGATAAAATATATCCGCTACAATAGATTTCATAAAATATTTTAAATAAAATATTTTATTGTGGTTACATCCAAAAACATGATTTCCCCACCGGCCTGCACCAGTAGATGTTAGGTCTTTTCCAGGGTAAACCCGCTGCTCAGCACGCAACGACGATATCAGATTTCTGATTCGAGCACCCTTTTTGTAGTTATTCTACTTTTTCATGAAAACCACATATACATTTTATTTAATTATTTAATTAAACTCAACGATTTGTTTCGGGGTCACTGGGCCTTAGAACTGCACCCCCTCTCGAAGACTGTTCTTGAAATAATTCCCACATATTATTAAAAATAAATCATGGAAAATCCGAGGCATTACAGTTACCATAATAGATTATTTCTCACACGACATGTCAAAGGGATAATGATCCATGTTGTGCAGCTAATTTGGGGATGGAACATGGATTACTGAACTATATTTGATTCATGATTCACTTGGGATCTTTCAGTGTATTTTTTGAGATTTCATTATAGACAGATAACACGTATATTAGCATGGCATGTTTTTGTTCTTGTTGAATATTTTATTTCCATATAATCTTATCATGTGATGTTGGAATATTTATGGTTATACATTTTTATCTATGGTTTATTTATTCCCATTGGTGTATTACTCTAATAACAAGTGAATTTCCTCCACTTGATTTATTTTTCATACTATCTATACTAGTGAGAATTCACTAGAATGTGATGATGAACTCGTGAGGTGATGTAGTGAACCATCTCGGGGCACATACATGGGGATCCCTAAAAGAGATGTTACAATTTGTTATGAGAGCACAATTTCTATTTCATTTATTTATATTACTATTTAAGAATGATAGAGAGGATACCGGGAAGAGTATCACATTAGTTATGAGCTCGTTCTTGGGTGAATCTATACCATATATGGGGGAGATCACATGTACCATATGAGGTATTGTTTTTTGTTGGATAGAGTTATAGTTTAATATTATTTCCCCTTAGGGGATTCACTTGTTGTTTGATGTTGAATTTTTTTAAATTTTATTACTATTGACTCATGGACTGGTGAGGTATGATTAATGAGTATTCATGAGTCATTCAATGAATTGAGGGTTATTTTTTGACATTAATCATTTTAGGGATGCACATAAAATGAATTTTTGGTATGTTCATTTGAACATGAACAATATTTCTGTTCTGGTGAAATTGAAATTAAAAATATTCCTAATGTGAATTAAAATATTTATCCAAAATGATTAATGTAGTGAATAAATGTGCATCTAATGAGAAAAATTAGTAAAGAATGAGCTTACACAATTATTACCATGGAATAAATGTGGTAAGGTTAAGGTAGTGATAGCGCCTCATTTTTTACGGGGTGATGGAAATAAGGGTGAATATTTTTTCAGTGGTTTGTAAAGTTTTCTTTTTAACTATTTTAAATTAATGAACTGAGAATAAATTATATATTTTATTAAAAAATATATTTTTTTGGTTTGGGTAGTGATAAATACATTGTTTGAGAACTCAATTGAATGTTGTCAGAGGGACCATATAGTTTTGGGTCCGTGTGGTGAGATATTTGCATGCATGGAAACCCAAGGCTATTAAAATATTAATGTCTTTCCATAGAGGGAGGTAACATAACTTATAGAGGATTTTTTGTGGTATTCATCAATAATTAATAGTGTACATAAAATTAGAGATTATCTTGTCCCCTACAATGACATTAACCCATGTATGATGGAAAATATTTATCTTTAGACTTAGATAAAATATTTTTTTTTGTTTTTTATTGGTGTACGTGGATGTTATTCTTATAATGAAGTATATATGTGTATTTTTTATGGTATTCCATACAACATTAACTGTTTACTGATGAGGTTCTCAAGAAATAAAAGAGTTAGTTCAATATTTTTTGTTTGTGGTCCATGTGCTTTTATATTCCTGAAATGTTGGGGAAATAATGCCCCAAAAGTGGGGAGAGATGTGTTAGTTGTAGGTTCATGGATGAATACCAATTTTTTAGAAGTGGTGGAATCAATTTAAATTTTTTTTATCCCATATGGTTCATGTTGAATCCCTCAGATAATTGACATGTGCGCACTTATGGTTGTGGATGTACATCCATTCCAGGGGGTTTTGATGGTAATGCTAAGTGGCAATGCTGGATGGTGTTACTATGGTTTTTTGGGCATGTATTGTTGTTAAATATATCATGTATATTGAGGATGTTGAGAATTTTTGATATACATCGATTGGGGAAAATTTTATACATGTGTTATATCAAAATGAGAAATTATTTAGAGAAAGGATGTGCCAATGGTTGATTTTTTTGAAAAAATCGGAGGGTTTAAGAAAGAACATGGGAGTGATATGTGAAAAGAGGTCCAATTTGGAAAATATATTATATATGTAATCCTATATATTTATGTGAGTACATCTCTAAGGTGGTATATGTAATGACTCGGATATTTCGAGGAATTTTGTTTCTTAATTCTTTGGTATTTTACGAGTCCGCAGTTTCTGACGACACCTGATTATGAATCCCAGTGTCCCCGAAATAATTTTCTGATGTTTTTTTAAGATACGTTAAGTAAACGTAGATGGGGATTTTTATATATTTTGAATGGGTTATCGGAATTGAAATCTGAGGGCACTGTTGAGCTTGTAGTGACGGTTTTCGCTTAAGAATCCTTTTACCTCAGCGACAGATGAACAGGTATCAGAGCTGGTTTTTGGGTTTCACGTGGATTAATAAAATAAAATAAGTAACATCATATTTTATTTTAGTTGAAATCAAACCATCTGTTATTGTTTTGTAAAAATCTACACATGGGGCTAACCCCCCCCCCATTCAATGGGGAGGGAGAGGAAACCTCAGAACCCTCTAATAAAATGTTTTGTGTCAACATAAAATTAATGATATAAATTAATTTTATGTGTCAATATAAAATTAATTTCATTTAATTAAATTTATGTGTCAATGTGAAATTAAATTTTGTGTTTCAACATAAAATTAAAGCTATCAATTAATTTTTTTCTGCCTATTAATTTTATCCTCCAAAGCTTTTAATTCTCTTAACCCCCCTTTTCTCAAATTTAAGTAACCGCATCATTGGAATTTAAGATGATTCCTAATAAATGAACTGTCATAAATTCTGCTATGGTAACATACCTCTCCCCCTCTCCTATATATAGGTATCTTGGGAGGAGGATTTGGGACGGCTTCACCAAGCGACATAGCACTAGTAAGGTGACATGACGCCCAATGCTTGGATGATTACACTTCCTCCAACAAAGAATGCGAAGACACCAGTGAAGACAAATTTTTCACTGTCTTCAGCCTTGGAACCTCCCATTCCAACATGAGATCTCTTCGATGACACCTCATCCTTCCTCTTCTTCATCAACTGACTGACGCACAATCTCGAAAGTGGAAGCGTATGGCGAACGACGTCAACATCATCTTTCCTCGCGATGAACGGATGTCAGTCAATTAAAATGTTATGGGTATTTTTTAAGTTGTTTAAATCATAATCACATCTTGTTAAATAATCTTCTTCAGCTGCTTGATATCATTCTAACATGGAGGTTTCAGGCTCCATGAACATGGCATGACCCCTCCGTAAACTTTATGGTTTCAGAACCTTGGATCGACAGCGATGTAACAATGACAGTTCAATGTGGTGATGGAGATGAAGACGGTGAATAGAGGTCGCGCTTCCCGCAACCTCCTCTAACCCTGTATCCAACCGAGTGGAACCTGACTATCCTACTCGCGCAATGCCCGGCGCGCGCCCCGGCCAAAACCTGCCAGCCCAGCCTGATGGCACCCTGCCCGTGCGGCCGGCGTGTAGCCGGCGTGCCCCGCGCCTACCCGACGCTTGCCCGGTGACCCAGCCGCCTTCCCGGCCGCCTGCCTGGAACCCCCTAGTGACCAGACCTCCTCCCCGGTGCCCAGGCCACCTGCCCAGTGCCCACCGGTGCCCAGGTCGCATCCGGGCGCACCCCGGCGCCTACTCGGTGTTCCCCGCACCCCTCATGGTGCCGACCGAACCTGCCACTGGCCTTCGGGATGAGTCGCCACTGTGGCGACTTCAGCCCGAATTGTCCACACAGTCTGCTGGGTTGGGACGAGAGGACTCGGCCAAACATAGCGGGCTGAACCACCCAATTAATTTCTTTATGTCAAAGTGAAATTAAATGTTGTGTGTAAACATAAAATTAGAGCTTTAAATTAAATTTTTTTCTGTGAATTATTTTTATGCGCCAATGCTTTTAATTATCTGGACCCCCCTTTCATTTTTAATTTCTGTAACCACATCATTGGAATTTAGGAATGTTCATAATAAATGAACCGCCCTAAATTCCACAATGTATACATACCTATACTCCTCTTATTTATATAGGGAGCTAGGGTGGAGGATTTGGGATGACTTCACCAAGCGATGAAGTGTTGGTAATGTGTCATGACGCACAACACTTGAAGGATTATGCTTCCTCCAATGAAGAACGTGAAGATGCCTGTGATGACTAATTCATCGTCGGCTTCTTCCTCGGAACCCCCCCTTTAGATGTGGGATCTCTATGATAACTCTTCATCCTTCCTCTTCATCGTCAAAGGACTAATGCACAATATTGGAAGTGGAAGCATATGGAGAACGGTGTCAATATCATCTTTCCCCGTGACGAATGAACACCTATCAACTAAAATGGTAGGGGTGTGTTTTTAGTTGTTTAATGCTTAACCCTGTCTCATTAAATCAACTTCTCGAGCCCCTTGCTATCATTCTAATGTGGATGGTTCGGGCCGCATTAACATAGCCTAAACCATCCGCATCCTTTATGGTTTTGGATCCTTTTATCGACAGCGACGTAACATAAGTATGGTAATGTGTTGATGGCGATGAAGATGGAAAATAGAGGTCGTGCTTCCCGCGACCTCTGTAAACCCCACCGACGATTGAGCGGCACCCAACCATCCTACCCGCATGATGCCCGGTGCATGCCCCAGATGAAATTGTGGTCAGCCTGGCCCACTGCCACCCTGCCCGCATGCCCCGTGCATTGCCGGCCTGCCCCATGCCGGCTCGGGTGAGACCAGACCAGGCCCCAGTTTTGACCCCTTTGATTGCGTTGGCCATATCTTTGGCACCATATGTCTGTTTGATGAACCGTCAGCGGCCCTAGTAATCTCATTGAGAATTAGTCCCTTAAAAAATACCCTCTAGTAATTTGGGTTATAGTTGATATATAGTCGGGTTGGGTTGTACACGAAACCAAACGCGCCCCTGGGGAGAAATGGCTAATAAATCACAGATCGTATGTCTGATTTATGTGTCTAATGTTACTTTGAATCCCCTATTACGATGCATACATTTGAGATAAATCATTGTGAGGATTCATGACACTGGGAGTATCAGCTTGTAGATCATAATGTGGACCCTCCCGGAGATGAGCGAGCAGACTACAAAGGCCTAGAAACTGGCTGAGACCTGATGACTTCTTTTCCTGTTCATTCGATGTGACTTGAATAGACTAGCAGGGAGAGCTACCGCGTGAGGCGGCAGACCCATGGTGGAGTAGCGCTACTATGTGAGGCGGCATACCCATGGTAATCGAGAGGAGAGGTGCCTCTATTGGCTATTAGGGGGAGAAATATTGTGTGAGGCTATAGACCCATGGCATGGAGTGCTATAGTGTGAGATGGCACACCTGCAGTACTCAACAGGAGGAGTACCTTAGCAGTCTAAGGTTAGTGAGTAGCACCACCGAGCCGCGATAGGACTACTATGCTTGATAGAGGAGATATTCTCCAGCATTTTTGGTTATGTTAATGAAAAATCCGGGTTTGAGCTGAGTCAATGACCTTTGTGTTTTCCCTCATGATTGAGATGGGTTACTTGATAACATAGGTATATGTATGTGCATATACCTATGTATTGGTTAATAATTGAATTTTATGCTTTGTGGTTCATCCTTCTTAGATTTTCTGAGACCTTGAAAGTCTCGTTGTCCCTACTGAGTGTCATTATACTCACACCTTCACGGGCTATAACCGATCTACATTGTGTTGGATGCAGATGACAGACACCATAGATGGAGGCAGAGAGCGATCCAGGACTAGATGGTACACATAGAAGGACTACTCGGCGAGACGGAACATGTAGCGGATAGTTAGAGGTGGAGTGATGATGTGGAAATTTGTACCTACCCTTCAGGTAGGAATCTCGGACGATGATCCTCGAGCTGCTTCTATGTTTTAGTTTTTGTCCATTTCTTTCTGTTGTACCTGCTTTCAATTGTACTTCCTTGTTGGGTGTGTATTCTTGTGCCCTTTACTTTCTGTACACTGGTTATACAGTTTTTAAATGTGTTTTATTCTACTTGTACTCTAGTTGTTTGAGTTTTATTTTTATAAAGGAAATTTATTCCTAGTTCTAGGAGATTACGACTTTGGTGCTAGTTTCCATCCTCTGGCATATAGAAGGTGGGATTGGGGTAGTCACGATGCGAGCCCCAGGGGATGAGTCATGATAGTCTATTATAATGTTTGGATATTTAGGGATGAAAATAATTTATAGAGATTTATAATTCGAATTTATAGGTATTCATTTTTCCTTAATGTGAGTAATTTTTATTTGTGTTGTAAATATGGTGTGTTTGGGATTTGGTTAGGAAAATTTTGAAGAACAATGTGCAGTTCATAGTTGGCGCCCGATTTTACCAAACTGTTCACCCCACCCCACAAAAAATGAAATAAAAAACATAGGGGATTAAAATAGATAGCACACAGGTTTTCAAAATATTATCCCTCTTTGGAGAAACCATTCACACCCTATAGATATGAATAATTAAGGCAATAATTTTAGAGTAATTGTGTCTATGAATGAATTTATCCTAAAAATATATTTTTTTAATTTTCTGATCCCCTATTTTAACATCAATTTGTCCCCATACTACCTCAATGAATATTATATCAAATTTGGAGGCACCTTGATGGATTCCAATTCATACTCACAACATTTCAGAGTGATTATAAGAACTAATTAAGGATATAAAAATCCTTGGGTAAGTTGTTCTTACTGTTTAGATCTCTCTTTTTCACCCACTCCCCATTCTGAATAAAATATGGTTGTTTATATGCTATTGTATCATGATTCAGATATAGGTTTGATATATCAAGATTCTTTTAAAACATGGACTTAGTAATTGATTCAATATTTCATTCAACATAAGTATTCGTCTAAATACTGGTTTTTCTCACTGGGAAGCATTATCCATGACTATTCTTAGGTTAGGTGTCCAATATTTCAAATATCAAACTCTTAATTGACATTGATTGTATATAATTTAAGAATTTATGTCAAATTTTCATCAATTGAGTTAATGATTGATTTAATTAATTCACATAATTAGTTAATTAATGAATTATGATATTGTAAATATTATGAGTTTAGTTTTTGGATAATTATTTATTAAATTAATTTATAGGATATTGGTAATGTGTTTTTAAATTATATAATGTGGAATTAATTTTGGTATTATTGAATTGATTGTGTTGAGATAATTATTTTATGAATTACTTATGGGGATATTGAATAGAGTGTGTTGGAATAATTAATAGATGATTTAATTATGTTTTATAGAAATTATTGAGTTTGGATAATTAAATCGGAAAATAATTTGGGTGTTATTTAATATTTTTAGTTGGAATTTTTAATTTATTACGTAGTTATTTGGAAATTGAATTGATTGAGTCAGAATAATAAATGGAGGAATTAATTATTGGTATTTTTTTTATTTTGGATTTGATTAATTAATTTATAAATTTTTAAAAGGAGTAATGAGATTATTTATTTCATAAGTTAAATTTTGAGATTAGGGGGGAAAATTATTTGTTTAATAAATTAATGGATGTAAAGTTACAATAAAATATATGAAATATTTAAGGGTATTCAATGGATTAATTAATGGATTAATTAATTAATGGATTTAATGTGAATCATTAGTTTAGATTTAATTCATTAAATTTATATATAGATTTGTTTGGTGAATAAAATGAAGGGTATTTAATTTGATTGATTAATTTTTTGAATAGTTAATGGATTTGAAATGATTAATTAATTAGAAAATAAATTAATTGAAATTTTTGTGTGATGCAATTGCATGCCTTGGATTTATTAGTTGGTGAATTAAATAACTGTAATTGTCATTTATATGAAATTGCATGATTGATATAATTAATTATTGAATTAATTTATATATATTGAGATTATTTTTTTAAATTATTAATGTATGAATTAACTATGAGTTATATTAATTAAATAATTGGGAAAACTAATAATGGAGTTAATTATGAAATATTTATATTATGTATGAGATAATTAATTATTGAATAAATATTGATATTTTATATTGTGGATATTGATTATTAATTGGAGAATTGATTTATATTATTGACTTGATTAGTTATTTATAGAATTAACTGTAGTAATTTATTTGATAAAATAATTACCCAATTATTTAATTTCATTAATGTGATTAGTTAATATTTAAGGTGACTAATAGAAATAAGTTGACTGATTATTTTTTTAACTAATTTATTAATATATTTGATGTAAATTATTATTTTTTAAATTAATTAAATTTATTTTTGATATTATTTAATTTCCAAATTAACTCGAGTAATTGTTCTGATTTGATAATTTTTTAATTAATAATAAAATTTATATATTTTAATGAATTCTTTACTTAAGTAATACAGTTTATTTGATTAGTTAATTGAAGTATAAAATAATGGATTTTTTTTGTGTATAGATATTTATGGAATTAGTAATGGAAATTGTATAAAGAATTAATTATTGATTTCATAATGTTATAATGAATGTCATCATGATCATTCCATTATGTTAAGTATGAATGGTAACAAGGCCATTCATGTATTAATTAATAAAAGGGAACATGTTCATTATAATGTGTTATGTATGAATGGGAACATGGTCAATCAATTATGAATTAAATGATTTGAACATGGCATAATGTTTAGTGTAGTATGAGCGGTAACATGGGAATTCATGTATGAATTGATGAATGGAAAAAATGTCATTATATTTTTCAGTAATATGTTTGGTAACATGAGAATTAATGAATAAATTAATAGTTGGGAAAATGGTCATTATTTGGTGTGTTTTATTAATGGTAACATGGGAATTTAAGTATTAATTAAACAATGGTAACAAATAAACTATGAGATATTAAATAACATGGGAATACATAGTGCTCCGACAAGATCAAAAGTAGTTATTGAGAAATTTCATTAGCTGGGATCACATCAGGATCAAGCTTGTGCATAAATTGCTGTTGATGTACGTGTTTTCTTAGAAAACCAAGAGATAATGAGTTTATATAAATAATAAATGATAATTTCATTACTATTTAATTATTTATTATACCTATATTATTATAAAACAAAAAAATTTTGTTGACTGGATATTGTTTAACACCTAATTACGGGTGTCCTTCTTTATAGTTCTCACACCAAACTATTGCAACCTTATTTTTAATCGAATATCATAAATGATTTCATGATAGGTTAAGGTAAATTCCCCATGATGGAATACAAATTTTGTAATTCAGAAGGGATATGGGACTGAGACATGGATGGAGAATGCATTTCGAGGAATATGATTCTTTCATTTGGGTTTTATTTTTAGACATATCCCTCATACATTAGCATTGAATGTTTTCTGTTTAGTTATATATTGTATTTGATACATTTGTTATCATGATATATTTTGTTGTTTTAAGTTATATTTTTTCTGATGTTTTTTTCATCCTCTAATATATCACTCTATTAAAAGGGTTATCGTGTCCCCATTATTTCCTTATTAGACCCTCACTTTTAACCAGATGCCATTGGATTATGGGGAGCTGATCCTGAGGAAACATGGTGTACCTTCTCCGGGAATTAGCAAGTTTCACCCCGGCCATGAAATTACAAAAATTCAATGATATATTCTTATATAATATGGGTTTAATTATTAAGGTTATTTGGAACTATTGTAATCATAAAACTATCTATTAATAATATATTATTTGAATCTATTTATATGAATGGTAATGGAAAGATATAATTATTTCATAAGGGGATATAATTTCTTTAACAATTGAAATTTATCTTTTTAAGACCGTAATTTTGGAGATTGGGATTGATTTACTATCAACGGTGTCCCCTCTTACCATTTACAAGAGAATAATCAATAATTATGGATCATGAAATATATTATATGAGAAATATTTCATATTATGGGTGATAAAAAGCATTTATATTTCCAGAAAAAACCCATTGATATAGAACCACAGAACAACATACCATATATTATTATTATAGTGTATTAATGGTTTAAATATATAGAGGATATGTTGTATTATTATGTAAATTCATTTATAAGAGATATTTTGTTTATGCCAATATCATATTTTTTTACAATATTTTCATATAAAGTATTGTTACTGTCAAATTTACTATCTTTGGGTAAGACAAAAATAAATATATGTGAAATATTAATCACAATAATATGAAATTTAATAATAAAAATTTGTTTGACATGATGAAATTAGAAATATACTTTTAGAAAAATAAATATGATTTAATTTGATTATAATAACATTTTATGAAAAACTTAAAAAAATTTAATAAATTTTTTTCGTAAAATGATTCATTGAATAATTATATATCTTAATTAATAAAATAAAAAATATTATTCGTGTATAATTAATTTTTTCATGTTTTGAAAATTTCAACTTGTAATTAAAATTATTTTTTCATTAAAAATGATATTATTAAAATATTAAATTTCCCACATATAGAAAATTATTTCGATAAAATGGATTCTATTTTTGGAATCAAAATCTGAATTAATTTTTACAATCGTAATTTTTTAATCATCATATAAAATAAAATATGGTGGTGAATTGGTAAAATAGAGAATGACTATTGTGATCCGTAAATATATATATCACAAAATATATCATTATTTAAGAAGAAAAATTTATATTTTATTATCCCTCATACTCTAAAACCATATCCCATTATTATAGGAACACATAATGGTAATCTTTTAGTAAAAATTATGTTTTAAACTATTATTTTATACTAAAACACCATATTACTCCTATTAAAAATACTACCCTATTACTCCAAACTATTTCAAACATTATATTCTCCTTACCACAACAATCCTCTACGCAAATTACTTTCAAACTATATTAACACATCATATATGTGATTGTCTCAATAAAATACCAAATGAAGGATTGTTAAGGTCTTTCAAAAGTGGTAACACCCAATGGAATTTTTGTTATTAATAATCAAATTATCATAAATTCATTTTACCATATACATAATCAAATAAATTTATCTCATTATACTACAAAAAAATTACCAATTATTATTATAATTTAATTTCGTTAAATATATGTAACATTTATTTTCTAAGCCCTTTAAATTCTATTTGAAAATGGCAATGATTTTGATATTATGATTTTTTCATCGTAAAAAGGAAAAATGCATCTAATTTTTCAACAACACATTCATGGTTAATTTCACTACATAATCTATATTTTTAATGATCTAAATAACTATATTATATAATGTTTCATACATTGTACTGGATAAATACTCATAATTATAAATAAATTCATATTTAATCATTATATTCATAAAACCATCTAACAGATCAAGCCATATAAAAACATTTATACAGAAATAATACTCCATTATCCATAACACATATGGTTATTTTAGACTATAAAAACCACTTGACAGACATTAAGATAATTTTTTAGGTGTATAGTGATTACTAAGTTACCCGATCTACATCGGGACATGAATGTGCTCATTTAACCGCATAGGTCTCCTATAATAATTGTGTTTCCATCCAATCACATCACATGTTATTAAACATTGGGGGTAAATCTTATGTGTAATGAATATAAAAATAGGAAAACAAAATTTCATATAGTGTGATCCTACCTCACTCAACCACACATCATGAAACATCCTATGATGCCACTAATCAAGATCAGTTCTCCCATAAAATAATGTATAACTATGGAATTATAATCAGATGATATCCTTAAAAGAGATAATAAAAATAATGGCATGATTTGTAAGATATATTAATTGATGTTTCAATTTTCCTACTATAATGGAAACTGATAATGTAATCATTATCATGGAAAAACATGGATCATGTATATACATCAAACATGGATTCTTATATGCTAGAGGCTTCCTACATGTAGGGTGTGCAGAGAATATAGTTGTGAGACTATAACACATTTTATTGAGTTTGAATAATCATATAATTAATATATGTGTAATATAAATAGTTAAAATAGTGTAATAATTGGCTATAAACCAAATGGTGATGGAAATAAATCAATAATAAACACAAAAATCATAATGTAATTATTGAATGTAATGAAGATAGGGGTCATGTTTTGTGTAATAAAGAAGAATGAATAAAAATCAATGAAGAAACCAAAGACCCTAGTTATGATCCCCACATTAGTGTCTTTTATAAATATGAATCCAACTTGTAAGTAATAATGAACCAGAAGGCCCCTATCTCATTAACAATATTGCATCTATGTAATCTTTCTGGCCACCAATTGGCATACTGAACAGGGTGAGATTAAAACTCATAAGGTCAACCCCACTATGTATAAAAATAACTAAACCTCTAAAATTTGAAGGTATTATATAATAAATAATTTATTATTTAATTAAATAATATGTTATAATAATTATACTTCTTTAGCACAACACCAAAATATATTCATGCATATAGTAACGTAATACCAACCACACCCACTTGTACATAAGATAACACACAACCAACTATGTAAATATATAAAAATATTTCAACATAATAGTATTATAATAATTCTGTATACTAATTTTAGAATAAATTTGAAACGCATTGTGTTAAATAATGTCACCATAACTGGGTCATTCACAGTATATTATTGTTTCATCAATGTTGGGTATATCCCCTTATATAAAAATTTCAAAAAATTTATTCCATGCCTTGTGTATAAACATTTAACCCAACCATTATATATATATATACTAGTGAATGGAATATATTAGAATATATAATATATGTTATAAAATAAGATAAAATAACAATGCATATATGTATTATCCAAAGATTTTATATTGACACACTATGTTCAATGACAACAATATACACCACATTGAGTTTAATCAAATGACTATATACTATTATTTAATTGTTACAATTATTTCTTTTTCATTAGACTGGTGAGAATCCCTAATATTATCCAAATTATGACAATATTGTTAACACATTTTTGTAATTAACATCTAATGAAATAAAACCCCAAATATACTCAAAGGTTGTTTTTTAATAAAAAATATTTAGGTCGGTAAAGGAATTTTATGTTAACAAATAAATTTAATAAATAAAATTTAAAATATTATAAATATATCTATTATATATTAATTCACATTTTTCCAATAACATACTAAATTTTTTAGTCTTAAGGTAATAATAAATAAAATTTACCCATAATAGAAATAATTTTTTAAATGAAATTTTTTATTCCTTCAAATGTGTACCTATTTCAAACATAATTTTGAAAACATTATAAATATTATTTGAAACAATAGAAGTCATTTCTGTGATTTCAATATAAAAATTATCTTAGGATGATTTTTTATTTTTTTCATTATTTTCAATTTAGATGAATTGTAACAACCCTACCCCTCTAGGTTGGAGCCAGTGCATTAATTGTGATGTTGTAATGGTTAAAAGGAATGAAAATCCAAAAGGAATGATCCATTTAGTAGTATAAAAGAATCTAGATACATATATGTAACTCAAATTACATTGGAAAAGGTTACAAAATACAATACATAACAAAAACTCATAACTACATCCACAGGAAATCAAAAGAATACCTTCTCTTCATCATCTATTGAATGAAGACAATGATATGGGTGAGATAAAATGATCAGTACGGGTTTCAAATAGTGTAATAATGAGTACTATAAATATTGAATTCTAATCAATGTGACATAAACAATATGGAATTGTGAATAAATGGGAAACTAATGCCATTAATAAGCAGAGAATGAAACTGCATCCATATATTTTGTCATAGTGAAAATATCATGTATAATAATAATAATTGATAATGAATAAATAGAATGGTTATTAATTGGACATTATGTATATAGAAAATAAAACCATAATACCGTAAAAATGGTTTAGTTCTGTGGGTAGAAACCCGTCTGATTTTTTAAAACAAACTTGAAGGGTTTGTCTCCAATCTGTTTTGTATCACGATATCTACTGATGCATCAAGGGGCTATAGCGGGCCCCAACATTCACTTAATTTCCTATAATTCATTATACATTGATTCAATATAAGATAAATATTCCTTTTAAATATCCTTATACTATAGAGTATACAGATTCATCAATATTTCCATAATAACTTTTCAAATAAACACCATATGTAAAATGTTATATGGTTTAAACTAAAAACATATCCATGATATGAGTTTATGGATATTTAATATAAATATAATTTCAAATGAAAATTGATCTGAAATGGGAAGTATTTACCCCACATAAGGATTATTAGGTGCACAATACATGTTAGTCAAAATGAAAATGTTGTTGAGACAAAGTCCCTCACCACAACGTAATCAATCAAATCATATGACCATGACTAATGAATGTAAAATGAATCATTTAATAACATGAATATAAATATAATCATTTTATTATATATCAAATGGATGTATAAATATACCACATACATGAAATAAGTAGTGAACAATGAAAATCTCACAAAAATGAAAGTGAGATAAGAAACCCCTTACCTTATGCTCGAGTGTGTTCTTCGTTTGTTTTAATGATCTGGATAATCAAATTTAGCTTCATTAATTAATATTTATATAACCTCTTATGCATTTAATTGATTTATTTTATCCTTATTAAGTTCATACATGGTCCTTTCTATTGGTTCAATTGGTTTAATTTTCATGTTTTGGAAGCCATTTCTTACTTGGTTTTCATAGTTCGTTTACTTGTTTCCAGGAATGGACATTCATTTGAAACATTTTTAAACATAAAAAATTGTCAATACATATTATTAACGAATTTATGGAGATATAAATGATCTTATAATTATTTTTTGGTTATATACCATGATGATGATTCATTAGTTAAAACATTAATGATGTTCGTTTAGATCGTTTTAATGGTTCTATGATAATAACATCCTCATTTTGTCTTATAAATTAGAACCATGAGTAAAAAAGAATTCCATAACCATGGGTGAGTAATAACACATATATTATATCCTGGTTCAAAAATATAAATGGTTTCATGACCATATTAGGATTAATAAATAGAAATTGAGATTACATCATCTATGATGTCAGTAATTCGATACGTCACGGACAATGTTTTTAATTCCTTAAACTTGTGGGGGAAAAGAAGACGATTGATGATGAATTTCTAATGAAAATGATTAAATCTAGAATATACAAGATTCTGGAGATTTTATTCTTCTTTGGTATGATGATACGAAAAAATAATGAATAAAGAACTCAAATTAAAAGAATAATATTGAAATTGCTTACAAAAATTCGGCAGCCTAACGTCTATGACATCATGGTTTTAGAAAATATTTAAAAAGGGAGGGGATACATGTCACTTCTCCAGAAATGAATCATAAAATATAGTAGATCAAGAATAATAATAAAAATAAGAACATGGTATTGAAACATGAAAGATATACCACATAAAATAGAACATTAAAGGAAAAAATAAAGAAATTGAGAATTTTCACAACCTGAAGAGTAACCCATATAACATGAAGGTTGGAACCTTGGGGGCCTGAGTAAAGCATTGGAGTACTAATATTAAGGTAAGGAGTCTAGAACATAGTTGGGGGAGAATTGGGAATTAATTCAATGAAGGGAAGAGTTGGTATTTATAGGAAAAGTAAAAGATTAATTTAATAATTTTCAAAGGACACCTCATGAGTGGTTTCTGTAAATCCATGGGCTTGAACCTGGTATTTTCCCAAGGTTTATGCCACTTGGGACACCACACATATTATTTAACTATTTAAATTACATCCATATTTATGACATCATCATTACATAATTAATGATTTCATAAACACACCGAAACTGAAAACTTTATTTTTTACTATTCACTAAAAAATCAATTGTTTCCGAAAAATTCCCAAAATTCACCCTAACCAATTTTCGACGTGTAGAATTAAAAATTGAAATCCATTTTTCAAAAATAATTTTCCAAATATTAATAATTTAATTTTTAAATAATGTTATAGTTAATTCTAAAAATAACAATCTTAAAGTGCAAATAGTTGTATTTCTATTTGGAAAACTAATAAAGTTCCCATTATCATGTTTCCTTAATAAAATAAAATTATATTATTATTACTCTTCATAAGGGTCATATTTACTATTCATATTTCTATTCATAAGGGTACATTACTTTTCAAAAAAAAATTGTTTGTTCTATCAGACTCCAAATGACATACCGATCACAACTCTAGATGACCATTTTTCGAAATTCCAAACACAGAAGTGAAAAATTTATATTTAACAACTAGGTTTTGAATATATCCTAAATAACATAGAGTTTTTATAAGGAACATAGTGATTAATGGAATGTATATAACAAAAACATAGCATAAAATATTTGGGGTGCTACATTATTCCCTCCTTTGGAAATTCCATCCTAGAAATTTTATGTACATGGGCCACCAAAAAGATATGGATGGTTCTTCCTCATAAAATCCTCTAGTTCCCATGTTGCTTCCTCCATATATGAGTATCTCCAAAGAACCTTTACTAGACATGTTATTCGATTTCTCAATACCTCATCCCTTATGTCATGAATCCTGATGTTCTTTTCATAGTATGACAAATCCGGCTCCAGTTCTATTCCATCATATGTGAGTACATGTGTTAGGACTATCATGTATTTTTTTAACAATGATACGTGGAACACATCATGAACTCTAGAGAGATTTGGCGTCATTTCTAAACAGTAAGCTACAACTCTGATTCTTCCCAATATTTCAAATGGTCTGATGTACCTAGGACTCAATTTCCTTTTCTTACCAAACCTTAATATGCCCTTCCATGGAGATACATTCAGAAATACATGATCTCCAAATTTAATTCCATGTCCTTTATCCAGTTGTCATCATAACTCTTCTGCTTACTTTGGCCTACTTTAATATGGGCTTTTATTTTCATTACCTTTATTGTGGTCTCTTCAATATTGTATGGGCCAATAAGTTTCCTTCCACAAACTTCATCCCAACAAGTTAGAGTTCGACATCTCTTTCTATATAGTGCATCATATTGAGCGATTTGAATACTATAATGAAAACTATTGTTATAGGAAAATTCCACCAAAGGCAAGTATTGATCCAACAAACCTTGAAAGTCAAGAGAGAATGGTCTTAGCATGTCTTCCAGAGTTTTAATAGTCTTTTCAGACTGTCCGTCAGATTGAGGGTGATATGCAGTACTCATATGAAGCTCAGTATTCAAAGGCTTCTGCAGACATTTCTATAATTTTGACGTAAACCGGGGATCTCAATCATCGAAAATTTATAGAGGCTCACCACGAAGTCTCTCAACATAGTTAATATAAAGTCTTTCTTAGTGCGCAACTGGTAAATCCACTCTTAATTGAAGGAAATGTGAAGTTTTATTAAGACGATCAAAAATTACCCATATTGCATCATTCCTTCTTGGTATCCTCGGTAGTCAAGTGAAAAAATCCATTTTAATGTTATCACAATTCCACACAGGAATAGGTAGAGGTTTCATCACTCCATTGGGATGTTGTCTCTCAGCCTTCACTTGTTGAAAAACTAGACACCTTGACACGTTGTCAGAAATTTCCTACATCATATTATCACACCAAAAATATTCCTTAAGGTCACTATAAATCATGGTCCTACCCGGGTGTATAGTGAAATTTGATCTATGAGCATCATCTAGTGGTTCCCTTTTTAGCTCAGGTACTAATGGAACACATAACCTCTTCCCAAATTTCAGAACTCCTTCTTCATACACGAAGTCAACCAGTCTCGCATACTTAACTACATTAATTTTCATATGAAGAATCTCATAAACATATTGAGAAATTTTTATCTTCTCTAGTAAAAATGGTTTAAAAATAATTTAAAAGAGGTGTGATGATTCCCCTTCCTTAAAAATTCCCATATCCATCTTCAATAGATTTGTGAACATAGGATCAATTTCAATAATCATTTGAGTCAGAAGGCAATGATCATTCCTTCTAAATGCATCTTCCACCATAATCACCTTTCTTGGGTGGTCGTGTATTGAACATTTGTAATCTTTAAGTAACTCAAGCCATCTTCTCTACATTATGTTAGGTTGTTTTGGTGTGAAAATGTATTTCAAACTCTTGTGGTCCGTATAGATGTCACATCTCTCTCTGTACAGATAATGCCTCTATATTTTCACAGAAATTATTACGGCTGCTAACTTAAGATCATGAGTTGGATAATTTTTCTCATGAGTCTTCAACTATCTTAATGCATAATCAATAACTCTATATTTTGTCATAAATATGGAACCTAGTCCATATGTAGATGCATTGGAGTATATTAAAAATCCATCACTTCCAGATGGCAGTGTCATAATTGGGGAATTGACTAATCTTCTATTCAATTCTTCACAACATTTTGTACACTCTTTTTCCCATTAAAACATAACTCTTACCTGTGATCATTTTTAACAGGTTAGCTGACCAGGTTAAATTCTGAACAAAACGCAGATAGAAACCGGCTAATGCAATAATACTGTGTACCTCTGTTATGTTTGTTGGTGTGGGACAATCTTGGATTTCCTTTTTCTTCATAGGATCAAATAGGATTCCATTATTCGAGACAATATGACCAATAAATCAAACTGACTTAAACCAGATTTCTCACTTGCTAAATTCACATATAATTGATTTCTTTTAAGAGTTCCCATAATAACACACAAGTGACTCTCATGGTATTCATAGATTATTGAGTATATTAGGATATCATCGATGAATATCACAACAAAGATATCAATATGTTAATTGAAAATCATAACAATTAAATACATGAAAACAAATGGATCATTCTTCTGTCCAAAAGGCATCACTGGAAACTCATAATGCTCATACCTGGTTCGAAATGATGTCTTCAAAATATCTTCCTTCCTCACACTCAGTTGATGATATCTGGATCAAAGGTCTATCTTTGACAAGTATTTATCTCCATGAATTTTTTCAAATAAATTATCATTCTGGGGTAGAGGATACTTATTCTTTTTTGTATTAGCATCGATTTCTCTGTAATCAATGCATATCCTCATGGATCTATCTATCTTCTATACAAACAAGACCGGGGCTCCCCATGGCCAAACACTAGGTTGATTAAATCCTTTGTCACCCAACTCTTCTAGTTGTTTCATCAACTCCACTTGCTCCGTAGTGGCCATTCAATATGGGGTATTTGATATTGGCCATTCCCCAAGAATTATGTCAATGGAAAACAAAATTTCCCTATCTAGATGATTTCCATGTAAATCCATTAGAAATACATCAATGCACTCTTTCACGATGTGCACATCTTCAATTTGGAGATTTCTTTCTTCTCCCACAGGTAATGGTTTATCATACACTTCATGTATTGCATTCAATAGAGCTACTAGGAAAGGTTTTAGATAAGAATCAGGTGGTGATGTTTCTGCCCTAATGAAAAGAAATTCTACACCATTTCCAACTACTGTAACATCATTTTTCATGCAATAAATCCTCGTATCATAATTTGATATCCAATCCATACCAATAATTATATCAAATTCATTCATGGATATGATGATAATGCTAGCAACTAAAGCACCTTTTGGGGTTTGGAGGGGGACTAGTTGACATGCCTTTGTTGAAATGATACATCTCATGGGAGTTTTGACTGGAAACTCCTATATTAAATCAAATTGGACATATTTAGTTTTCATGGAAAATTGTGAGGATATAAATGAATGTGATGATCTAGAATCAAATAAATTTTTGGCTATGTTTGAGGAAACAATTAAAGTACCTACCACCACATCACTAGGAACATTAACCTCTGTCGTTGTAATCACATAGGCTCTCCCTTTCTCTCTTGGAATTTTCTGAGGCATTTTTCCTTGGCGCTTTGGAAAAACATTTGCATAGTGTCCCATATCTCTGTAGTTGTGGCATTGAATATCATTTAATTGTTTCTTCCCCTTGCATTCATCAGATCGATGACCCTTTTCTCCACAATTATAGCAGACTCCCTTGGCTTTCATGCATTTCATGGGATGAATATTTCCACAGTTCTCACATAATGGGAAACTATTTGTTCCATTGATCTTTATTTGTGCTTCTCTTTTACCTTTGTTATCAGAATGTCGCTCCATATCTTGGTTTCCTTTGACAAAATTTGATATTGCAAGTTCCTTCTCTGTTTTGATGGAAGTTGATACAATTTCATCATATGATGAAAATGATTGAGAAGCCAGTTCCCTTCTAAAACTTGGCTTAAGACCATCAATGAAATAATAAATCTTCTCTGCTGAGTCCAGAACGTAATCCACAACATACCAGGCTAGCATTGTGAAGGTAGCCTCATAAACCGCCACACCGCCTTCATCCCTTTATTGCAAGCCAAGTAATTTTATCTTAATTTCAGTATGTTGCTCATGAGGGAAATATTTTTCAAAAAATATTTCCTTAAAATTCCTCCATTATATATACTCTATCTCTTCTTCCTGTGTGGTATTTTGAATCAATGACCAACATTGATCAGCATCGCGCTTGAGACAATATACTTCTATTACTACCTTTTCATTTTCATTGCAATTTAATGCCATGAATATATTTTCAAGGGACTTGATCCATTGCTCAGAAACCACTAGATTAGTAGTCCCATAGAAATGTGGGGGATTCTGCCGCATGAAACGATCCAACACAGGTGCTGAATGGTTATTCGTTAAAACTTCAGTAAGTTGCCCCAATATGTTCATTATCTGATCTGCACCAACATTGATTGTGTTTACTTACTCAATAGGGAGATCCCTACCCTGTCCATGAGTATTTATTCCCCTTATTACAATAGATTCCATTTCTAAATAATTGAATACAATATATTAGTTTATGAATCTCAAATAGAAAAGCACTCAAAATAGATTGAACTTCTCTACATAGCTAATCTTATAAACATGGTTCCTCTAAGGAAAAATTTATATTTACTCCTTCATAATGGATTTTAAAGAAAACATGAATTTCTATTAACATATACCCCATGAGTTTCATAACCAAGAGTGCAGCAAGGCCCATTGTCATGCACCGGTTCCCATTCGAGTCAAGCTCAATGTGGTGTTTTTGGGATTCATCCCTAGATACATCTGTTCAGAGACGCCTCTACCTGCTCGTATCTAGAAATGGATTTATTGCATGAAAAATCCACATAATCCCTTCCTTACCAAATACTAGGATGTTCCTGTAAAATTATCCTCAGATACTACATTAGGGCTTTGTTCCTTACTATAAATTTCCTAGTCTAGTTTCCATGTGTTCTACTAAACTTCTGTGATACCAACTGTAACACCCCGACCCCTCTAGGCTAGAGCCGGTGCATTAATTGTGATATTGTAATGGTTAGAAGGAATGAAAATCCCAATGTAATGATCAGTTTAGTAGTCTTGAGGAAACTAGATACATAGATGTAACTAAAATTACGTTGGAAAAGATTACATAATACAATACATAACAAAAACTCAAAACTGCATCCAAAGGAACTCAAAAGAAGACCTCTTCATCACCTGTCAAAGGTAGACAATGAAAGGGGTGAGCTCAAACACTCAGTTTGGGTTACAAACAGTGGAATAATGAGTACCATAAATATTGAATCATAATCAATATTACATAAAAAATATATAATTTTGAATAAATGTAAAATTAATTCCATTAATATTTGATAATGAAACTGCATCCATAGATTTTGTTATAGTGAAAATATCATGGATAATAATAATAACTGATAATGAATAATTAGATTTATTATTAATTGGACATCTTTTATCTGGCACATGAAACCATAACACAGTAAAAAATGTTTAGTTCTATGGGTAGAAAAATAGTCTTATTTTCTGAAATAAACTCGAAGGGTTTGTCATCAATTTGTTTTGTCTCAAGAGACCTACTGATGCATCAAGGGGCTATAACAGGCCCCACCCACCACTCCATGTCCAATAATTCTTTATACATTGCTTCAATATCGGATCAATAATCCTTTTAAATATCCGTATAGAGTAGAGTATACATATTCCTAAATATTTCCATAAAAACATTCCAAATAAACATTTTATATAAAATGATATACAGTTTAGAAAACAAACATATCCATTATATGAGTTTATTGATATTTAATATAAATATAATTTCAAATGAAAACTGATCTCAAATTGGTATTAGTTACACCACATAAGGATTATTAGTTTCACAATACAAGTTAGTCACAAAGAAAAGATAGTTGGGATAAAGTCCCATACAACAATGTAATCAGTCGAGTCATATGACCAGATCATAATGAAGATCAAATGAATAATTTAATAACATGAATATAAAGAAAATAATGTTATTATATATCAAATTTAATTTCTTATATAACACATACAATAAATAAGTGGGTAACAATGAAAATCTCATAGAAATGAATGGTAGATGTGAAACCCCTTACCATATGCTCGAGTGTGTCCATCGTTTGTTTTAATGGCCAGAATAATCAAATTTTTCTTCATTAATTAATATTTCCAAAACCCCTTATACATTTAATTTATTTATTATAATCTTATTAGGTTCATTCATGGACCTTTCTCTTGGTTCAATTGATTAAATTTTCATGTATTGGATGCATTTTCTTCCTTTGTTTTCATGGTTCGTTTACTTGTTTTCATGAATGGAGGTTCATTAGAGAAATGGTTAAACATCCAAAATTATTAATACATATTATTAATGAAAATATGGAGATATAAATGATCTTATAATTATTTTGGGTTAAATACCATGATGATGATTCATTAGTTAAAAAATTAATGATGTTCGTTTAGATCGTTTTAATGGCTCTTTGATAATAACAACCTCATTTTTTCTAATAAATTAGAACCATGAGTAACAAATAATTCCAGAACCATGGGTGAGTCATAACACATATATAATTACATGTTTCAACCACATAAATTGTTTCATGACCATATTTGAAATAATTAATGGAAATTGAGATTACATCGTCTACGATGTCGGTAATTCGATACATCACGGAAAATGTTTTTATTTCCTTGAACATGTGGGGGAAAAGAAGAACATTGATGATGAATTTATCATGAACATGAGAACACAAAGAATATGCATGATTTTGGAGATTTCATTTCTCTTGGGAATGAAGAGATGATGAAATATTAATTAAATAACTCAAAATAAAAGAATAATTTTTAAATCGCTTACAAAAATTCGGCAGACTAATGGTTACGCAACATGGTTTTAGAATATATTTAAAAAGGGAGGGGGAAAGAATAACTTCTCCAGGAATGAATAATAATATATATTTGATCATTAATAAGAAGAAAAATAAGAACATGGTATGGAAAAATGAAAGATATTCCACATTAAAGAGGACTTGAAAGGAAAAAAGAAAGAAATTGAGAATTTTCTTACATTGTAGAGTAACCCTTAGAACATGAAGGATGGGTCCTTGGGGGCTTGAGGAAACCTTGGGAGGACTAATATGAAGGTAAGGAGGCAAGAACATCATTGAGGGAGAATTAGGAATGAATTCAATGAAGGGAAGAGTTGGTATTTATGGGAAATGTGAGAGATTAATTTAATAATTTTCAAGGGACAACTCATGAGTGGTTTTTTTAAAACCATGGGCTTTCCCATTGTATTTTCCCATGGTATAAGACACTTGGGACACCTCACACCTTATTTAACTATTAAAAAGTATACCAGATTTATGTCATCATCATTACATCATTAATGATGTCATAAACACACAGAAAATAAAAACACTTTTCACTAAAAAATCCATTATTTCTGAAAAATTCCCAAAATTCACCCTAAAAAATTATTGATGTGTATAATTCAAAAGTGAAATAAAATTTTCAAATATAATTTTTTTAATATTGTTAATTTTATTTTTAAATAAATTCATATTTAATATTAATTATAACAATCTTAAATTGAAATTTGTTTTATTTCTCATTGGAAAACTAATTAAGATCTCATTATCTTGTTGCCTTAAAAAATTGAACTAATAGTATTATTTACAATCCATAAGGGTAATATTACTATTAATATTACTATTCATAAGTGTATGTTACTATTCATAAAAAAATTAGTTTGTTCTATCAGACTCTGAATGAATTACTGATAAAAACTCTAGATGACCATTTTTCAAAATTCAAAACATAGAAGTAGAAAATTTATATTAAATGGCTAGGTTTTGAGTATATCTTAAATAACCTATTGTTGTTTCAAAGGAACACAGTGATGAATACAATTAGTATAACAAAATAAACCATAAAATGTTTGGGGTGCTACATGAATTATGAAAAGTGTAGAATTTTAATAGAAAAAAACATTTCATCTAAAGAATTTTAAATGATAAATTGTATTTTCAATTAGTTTTTAATGTAAAAGTAGTTCAGATACACCGCAATAGACGCAATTTCTCTCATTATATTTTTTTTCTGATTTAAAATAACAATAAAAATATTAGAAATATTTAAATATTTCATTATAAAATATTATTATCCCATCACATATGCTATATTAATTTATAATGAATGTAATAAAATTTTGTAACAACAATTTGGTAAAATTTCTTATATATTTTTTATAATAATGATATAATATGGTATTAAGGTAATTTTTTAGAATAAAAATGATATCGTGGTTAAAAAATGATTTACCACTGTATAGTTAATATAATGAAATAAGGTAATGTTAAAAGGTAATAACATAAAATGCTTAATAATACAACATTTAAGTGTTATATGAATTTTTTCAAAAAACTAAAAACCCATAAAACATTTTTTATCCGCAAAATTATTGGTAATTACATACTCCCAATTGTGGTTGGAATTAAACATAAAATAATCATTAGTTTGTATCATTAACTCACCCCCTCCACAAGTATATATACAACCCATAATAAGCTCATTTATAATCACAAGAATTTAAGATACTAACATCAATACACAATGCTCTACAGCCCATTCTCACAAGGTTATTGTACTTATGGACTCACAAAAATTCCAATTTAATGTGCACTAACGTATACTTTAAGGAGTTCATATTAGAAAGGAAATCTTCTAAATCAACTTGTCTTATTTTTATTCAATCTACTATCTTCTCCTAATCACCGTCATCCAGTAAGAAAAAATAAATCTATAATCATGAAAATAATTGTATGTTATGTTTATAACTTTATATGTTATATCCATCTCTTTTATTGCATCATCTTATGGAATGAATGAATTTTTTTTCTAAATTATTGTTTTTAACAATATCCATAAATTATGATTATTCATTTTCAATTAGTTGTTTTAATGATGATAATAAAAGTATTATTATAGAAAAGTATGATTTCAAATTGTGTTGTATAACCCATTTCATTTTAATTAAGAAATAAAATATCATAATGATAATCAAAACGTAACTTTTTCATGGTGGTTAGGAAAATAGTCAAAATAAAAATTATAAAATTAACAACTCTTATATTAGAATGAAAATGAAATATGTGACCATTCAAATTTTTTTGTGTTCATTAATACTATTTAATTTCATTTTAGGAGTATAATTTTTGGTTTATTGGAGCACCCATAATTGTACATATGAAAACTGACCCCGAAACCATTATGTAAACACACAAAATGAAATGAATATTATAAAATATAATTAATGAATGAGTTATATATTAATATTAAGGATCAAATAATGTATGTTAAATAATAATATATTTCTATAGTAAATTAAAAAAATCGTTAAACCATCAGTTATGATGTTATATAAAACTATGATAAAAAAAATAATGAGGTAAGGTTTTATAATCACAATTTTACTTTGGTAATATAAAATTTTTATCCACCCCTTATATATTATGTGTCACGTATATATACTGATATTTTATATATCATATCATAAATATAATTACATAAAAGGTATTAATGGATTAATATTTTATTTCTTACATATAGGGGTTATAAGATTCAATTGATTATAATTGTTATGGGATTTCATAAATCAACTTTCAGTGACTGTGTAAAACTAATATTCAGTAGATTTTATCATGTAAACATTGTGTGTAAAATTATTTTTTATTATATTACTTTTTATTTCTAATTTTTACTATCAATTTACAATAGATACACATAATAAATTCATCTGAATTATCATATGATTTTTTCATGAAACTTCATCTCCATTTCACTTCATTGAGGAATATTTGAATATAATTCACCTATTTTGATTTCTTTTGTGAGAATATTACCCTATTATATTTTTATGATCATAAATAATTGAAATTTTAATTTATATTAGATATTAATATTCCTTGTATCTTGGATATGATAAAATACAAATATGGAAATAATTATTATATAAGGTTTTGAATGTGAATTTTATTATATGAATAGAGGAGACAATTTTAATATCATATATTCAACTAAATGAAATTAATATTTTATGACGAATATTTATTCATTAACGTAATAATGTTTTTATATGGGGGAATAATTTCCACTTATAGTGAATTGTTGGATGACTATTAAAATAATTCTAAAATATAAAATAACTATACATGTAGTTTTAATTTTATATTTTAAATGGTATGGATAGTGTAGGTTCATAGGAGGAAAATGTAAATTCCAAAATTTTAAATAATTCTACATGTACATTTTAGTCTATATTGGGAAAGGTATTGATAGTGTAGGTTAATATACCATAGACATGTTTTCTAATAATTAAGCAATTACCACATTAAAAAAAATTACCTTTATGTTCCTCACAACCCCTACTTGTAGGAAGCCTCTATCATATATGGTTCCATGTTTGAGGTATAGAAACCATAAATGTTTTTCCATGAAAGTGATTACATTTTCTATTTCTATTATAGTAAGAAAATTCAAACATAAATAATTATATAGTTCAACTCATTTCTATACTGTTATTCTTTTTTTGTTGGATAACATCTTATTATATATCCATAGTTATGCATTCCTTTCTAGATGTAGTGATCTTGATTAGTGATATCATAGGATGTTTCTGAAGTTGTGGTTGAGTGAGGTAGTATCACACTAGAAGAACATGTGTTTTCCTGTTGGTATATTCATTACACTGATGAGTTACCCTATATGTTTAATAGCTTGTGATGTGATGGGATGGAAGCATGGTTATTATTGAAGACTTATTCCATTAGATGAATATATTCATGGCCCGAGGTAGATAAGGCCATTTAGTAATCCCAATACTCCTAAAAAATTATCTTCATGTCACTCAAAATATTTTTATATTCTTAAATACCCCTATGTGTTATGGATAATGGAGGATTCATTTAATATAAATGTTTTTTATATGGTTTGATCAATTAGATGGTTTTTATGAATATAATGATAATATTTTTATTTATTTATAATAATATGTATTTATCCAGTACAGAGTATGAGACATTATATAATATTGTTATTTAGATCATCTTACATATAGATTATGTATTGTAATTAACCATGAATGTGGTGTTGAGCAATTAGATACCTTTTTCCTTTTGATGAAGTACAAATCATAATATCTACATCACTATCATTTTCAAATATACTTTTTATAGGTTAGAAAATAATTGTTACATTTATTTAATAAAATTTAATTAAAATAATAAAATTTAATTTCTTGTATTATAATGAGATAAATTTATTTGATTAGGTATATGATCAAATAAATTTTTTATAATTTTATTATTAATATTAACACTTCCATTGGGTGTTACCTATAATGAATTACCTTAATGGTCATTTATTTGATATTTTATTGACACCATCACATCTAAGATGAGTTAATAATGTTTGAAAGTTATTTAGGTAGATGATTGTTGATCTAATGGGATTCTAATATTTGAAATGGTTCAAAATCCTAGGTTAGTATTATTAAAGGGAGGAGGTTGGTGTTTTATTATAATATAACAGTGTAAAACATAATTTCCACAACAAATAACCATCATGGGTGTATATTGTAATGGGATTTGGTGTTAAATTATGTGGGATAATAAAATATCCATTCTTGTTCTTGAATAACGATGAATTTTTTTATATATATTTTTACAGATCATAATAGTTAGACACTATTTTATCAATTCGTCACCATATTTTATTAGATTGGTTGATTATAAAATTACAACTATAAAACTTTATTCGAGTTATGATTCCAAAAATAGAATCCATTGATCCAAATTATTTTCTAAATATGGAAAATATAATAATTTAAAAGTATCATTTTTTAAAAAAAATATGTTTATATACCTAGTCAAATTCCTAAAACATGAAAGAATTACTTATGGTTGAATAAATGTTTTTTATTTTATTATTTAAGATATATAATTCTTTAATGAATCATTTTATGAAAAAATAAATTTAATTTATATATTCTAAATTTAGAATAGAATGTTATTATAATGAAATTAAATCATTATTATATTTCTAAATGTATAATTCTAATTTCATCATGTCATACTTATTTTTATTATTCAATTTCATATGATTATGATTAATATTCCATTTATATTTATTTTTGTCTTACCCAAAAATAGTAAATTTAACACTAACAATATTTGATGTGCAAATATTGAAATCAAATATGGTATTTTTATAAATAATAACTATTATAAATGAATGTACACATTAATACTACATATCCTCCAAATAATTAAACCATTAATACACTAGAATAAGAACATAGGTTATAGTGTGACAAGGTTTTATATCAACCGGTTTTTATGGAAATATTAATGTTTTTTTTATCTCCCATAATTTGAAATATTTGTCATATTATATTATTCCTGATCGTTAATTATTGACTTTCTTATTGTATATGGTAAAAGGGGAACACCGTTGACAATATATCCTTCCAAATATCCAAAACTTTTGTCTCAAATAGAACAATATTAAATTTTAATGAAATTATCTCCCCTTCTGCAATAATTTTACCTAATTATTATCATTCATATAAATATATTCAAATGGTATATTAATTTGTATATAATTGTATGATTTCAATATTTCCAAATAGTCATTAAAGAAAAACCCATATTATATATAAATTTATCTTTGAAATATTGTAATGTAGTGGCCAGGGTGTTAATTTCCAATTCCTTGTTCTGGTACGCCATGTTGCATCCGGATAACCTCCCCATAATCCAAAGGCTTTTGATTAGAAGTGAGGGTCTGATAAGTTAATAATGGGGACACTATATCTACTTTTATTAGAGTAATATGCTATAGGAAGAAAAACATCGGAAAATTTATAACCTAAATCAGTAAAAATTCTCATGATTACCAATGTATCAAATACAATATACAATTAAACTGAAAAAATTCTAAGCTAATTTACGAGTGATGTGTCAAAAATGAAAATTCTAATGAATGAAACAGATTACTCTGAAGTGGTTATAAATCCTTGTCTAGGTCTATCATCCCTTCTCAATCCCCAAACCAACTATCCAAATGGGGAATTTCCCTTAACTAATCATGGTATCATTTAATCAATTCTAGTAAAAATATGGATGCAATAGGTGGGTGTGATTACAATAAAGTAAGCCACCACCATTTATGTTTAAACAGTATCCAGTCAAAATTGTTTGTAGTAATCTAATTATATAAGTATAATGATTAAGTAAATAGTTATCATGTTATAATTTATTATTTACATAACCACATAATCTCTGGGATTTCTAATCACACCTATACGTCCACTCATCATTATGAAAAATCAATATTCTAATGTGATCCCATCTAATTTCATATCTCAATACCTACATTGGCTCATGTGAGAGCCCGATATATTCCCATATGATGTAATATCTCATAGTTAATTTGTTTCCATTTCTTAATTGATACTTTAATTACCATGTTATAATTCATAAAACACACAAAATAATGACCATTTCCCCAATTATTAACATATTCATGAATTCCCATGTTAGCATATGTATTAGAAAAAAAGAATGAAATCGTTTCAATCCATCAATTCATACAAGAATTCCTATGTTTCCACTCATAATTCACAAAATATAATGGTCATGTTCTAATCATTCAATTCATAATTGAATGACCATGTTCCATTTCATATGACACACATTAGAATGAAATTGTTCCCATTCATTAATTAATACATGAATGACCATGTTACGATTCATACATAATATAATAGAATGATCGTGATGAAATTCATTAAAACATTATTAAATCAATAATTAATTATTTATGTAATATAAATTACTAATTCAAAAATTATCTATAGACAAAAATTACCTTAGTTTACAATACAATTTCATAATCAAATCAACTAAATTAATTAAGTAAACAATTCTTTAAAATGTATAAATTTTATTATTAATTAAAAAATTACTTAATCAGACTAATTACTCTAGTAAATTAAAAAATTTAAAAATAACAAAAAAAATTAAATTAATATGAAATTTAATAATTTACAACCAATATATTCATAAATTAGTTCAAAAATTAAAAAATTATATTATTATTACCTGTCACTTTAAATGTTAACTAATCACATTGATGAAGTTAAATAATTGTAAAATTACCTTATCACATAAAATTAATACAGTTAATTCAATAAATAACTAATGAAGTCAATGATATAAATCCATTAATCCATTAATAAATCAATATCCCAAACATAAAATATCATAATTTAATCTATAATTAATTATCTCAAACATAATTTAAATATTTCATAATTAAGTCCATTATTAATTATCCCAATTATAAAATTCCAATGACTCATAATTTATTCATACATTAATAATTTCAAAAAAATAATATCAATATATATAAATTAATCCATTAATTAATTATATCATTTATTCAATTGCATATATAGGAATATTCAAATAAATTAATACAAAAACAAATTAAGCAAACCCATTCAATTTCATCAACTCAAAAATATCCATTAATTTATTTTCCAATTAATTAATCATTTAAAATCTATTAACTGATCCAAAAAAATAAATCATAGTCAATCCCATTCATTTAATTCACGATAAATGTTTCTATTTAAATTACATGAATTAAATCTAAATTAGTTATTAACATTAATTCCCTTAATTAATTAATCCATTAATTAATACATTCAATCCCCTAAAATAATTAAAATATTATATAATTACATTAAATCCATTAATTTATTAGACTAATAATTCTCCCAACTAATCTTAAAATATAATTTATGAATTAAATAATCTCATTATTCCATTTAATAAATTTATAAATTAGTAAATGAAATCAAAAATCCAAATAAATACCAATAATTAAGTCCTCAGTTTATTATTCCAACTAAATCAATTAAATATCCAAATAACTATTTAATAATTAAACATTTACCACTAAATCAATTCAATAAAAGAAAAATTAATTCCTTAATTAATTATCCCAAATCAATCATTCCAATGTCACAAAATTAATTCATCTACTAATTATTCCAACTCACTCAATTCAATATCCCCATAATTAATTCCTAAAATAAATATCTTAGCATAATTAATTCAATAATACAAAAATTAATTCCACATTAAATTATTTAAAACACATTACACATATCATGAAAATTAATTTAATAAATAATTATCCAAAAACTGTAATCTTAATATCCACAGTTTCATAATTCCTTAATTAATTAATTCAATTATTTAATTAAATTCATCAATAACTTAATTGATGAAAATTTGACATCAATTATTCAATTATATACAATAGAGTCAAGAGAGATTTTGATATTTGAATTATTGGCCACCTACCCCAAGAACAGTCATGAAGAACGCTTTTAAATGGA
This sequence comes from Viscum album, assembly GCA_963277665.1. Classification (NCBI taxonomy): domain Eukaryota; kingdom Viridiplantae; phylum Streptophyta; class Magnoliopsida; order Santalales; family Viscaceae; genus Viscum; species Viscum album. The sequence continues at coordinate 913,889,428 of OY728157.1, forward strand.
AATTCTTTTTGAAGAATAAAGATATTGAATGAGATATTGATTCAGTTACTAAATATCTAATTTAAAATAATCATGATCTATCAAACCTATATTTTAATCGTTATACAATAGCAGATCAACATCGATCTTTTATTCAGAATGAGGAGTGGATGATAAAGAGAGATCTAAATAGTGAGAACCACTTACCCGAGGAGGTGTATATCATTAATTCTTCAATCGATTCACCATGAAATTTTTTCAGGATAAATTTTATTCACTTATGGTTTCTCTGAAATTGATATAACATGAATTGAGGTAAGTTGTGGTGAAATTTTTGTCAAAATAAGGGGTTTTGTAAAATTTAAAAAAATCAATTTCATGATAAATTCATTCTCGTGAAATAATACCCTGAAAAAGTATGCCTTAACTATTCACCTCTATATGTGTGAATAATATCTCCTATAAGTGGCATAATAGTTTGAAAAACTATATGCTATCTATATGAATCTTCTATGTTTCAAATTTCATTGTTTTATGCGGTGGGGTGAAGAGTTGGATAAAATTTTGTGCCCACCGTGAAATTTCCATCGTTCTACAAAATATTTCTAACTTCTTCACAAACACATCGCATTTACAACACAAATGAAAATTAACCACATAATGTAAAATACAATAACTCTAAAATAGAATGATAAATCACTATAAAACGTTTGGATCCAACAATATCTGCAATTTATAACTACCCACCTTAGAGTTATTCTCATATAAATATTTAGGATTCAATATATATAATATTTGGCCACTGTTACCTCTTATCAACATATCACTCCCATGTTCCTTCCAAAACCCTCCCATTTTTCCTAAAAAAGAACTATTAGAACCTCTTTTCAATGAAAAATTTCCCATTGAAATATAATTCATGTATGAAATTATCCTTAATGTATGTATCTCACACTATCTATACATCCAAAACATACCTGATCTGTTTTCCAACAATCTATGCTCGACAATAATAATAACACCATCCAAAATTGGAACTTAGCATTAACATCAAAAACACCAATAAGGGATGTGCATCCACTACCTCTAAGGTCAACTTGTCCATTCTCTAAGGGATTCAACACGCACCATATGGGTTACAAATTTTCATTTTGATGCCACATCATCCTTAATATGGCATCCTCCAAGAACCATCTACTAACACATCACTCCCAACTTTTGGAGCATTATTACCCCAACCTGTCAAGAATAACACCCACCACGACCCACGACAAAAAATATTTATCATCCTCTTGTTCGTCCTAATAAACTCATCAGTAAACTATTGATGGAATACCTCATACCATAAAAATACAAAAATATAGTTCATTATTATAATAATATCCAAGTAGAACCATTTAAAACTAAAAAATCTGCAAGATAAGTGTAAAGAAAAATATTTTATTTCACACATGGGATGATGTCATGGAAGGGGACAAGGGAATCTATAATTTTTTGTATACTATTATGTAATAGATTAATTACCACCAAAAATCCATTATCTATGATGTTACCCCCCACTATGGAAACACTTTAATATTTTATAGGCCTTTTGTTTCCCGACATGAAAATATCTCACTATAAGCACCCAAAACTAGACGGACCCTCAGAAAACATTCAAATGATTTCTCAAATAATGTAATTCTCAATACCCTAACCTACAAGATCAATATATTAATAAAAAAAATAATGTATTCTTATTTCGAGAATTTAAAATAGATAACAAGATAAATTTAAAAAACCCTATAACAAATCATCCCCTTTATTTCCAACACCATGTAAAATATGAGCCACTATCACTACATAAACCTTCCCACATTTAGGACATGGTAAACAATGGGTAAGATCATTAATTATTAATTTTTATCATTTGACACACATTTATCCACTTATTTCATAATTATAGAAAAATATATAAATTCACATTAAGCATTATTTCATTTTAATTTCACAATTATATAAAAGTAGTTCATGTTAAAAAACAAACAAAAAACACATTTTATGTGCATGAATAAAACGATTAATGTCACAAAATAACCATGAGTTCCCTGAATGATTTATAAATACATACTAATTATATGTTACTAGTTCGTGTGTCATAATAATAAAATCGAAAAAAATTACATCGAACTATAAGTGAATCCCCTAATGGGAAATAATATTAAACTGTAACAGTAAGTAACAATAACAACAATACCACACAGGTTACTTTGGATCTCCCCCATATATGGTATATATTCACCCATGAATGAGCTCATAACAAAGAGGAGACTCTTCCACGTATCCTCCCTATCCTTCTTAAATTTTAATACAAAAGAAAATGAAATGATAATTTGGCTCTCATAACTAATTGTTACATCTCATTCATGGAGTGACATGTCAGTGCCCCGAGCTGGTTCACCACATCATCTCAACAGTTCATGCCCTTGTTCTAGTGGATTATGACTAGTAGAGAGGGTATCATAAATAAATCATGGGTAGATAATTCCCATGTTATCAGTGCAATACACAAATGGGAATGAACAAAAAATATATAAAAACGTATAACCATAAACAATACAATATCACAAGATAAGCTAATATGGAAATACAATATCTAACTAGAACATAAAACATGCCATGCTAATATAGGTGTTATTAGACCACAATTATAACCTAAACAAGACACTAACAGATACCTAAAGGATCATGAATGACATATGGTTCAGTAATCCATGTTTCATCCTCAAATTAGCTACACAAAATGAAAAATTTTCCCTTGACATGTCATGCAATCAATAATATATTCTAGTACCAATCAAGAAGTTCATGCATGGTGTGACTTTAACTCATTAGGACACCACTAACTATTCCTATATCAGTATCAAATCAAAAAAAATATGATATTGTATAAATAAATATGTACAATTATTATGTTATAAAAAATATCATTATCTTTTACCATTCACATATCCACATTAACCAATTAATTACCAAGGAAACCAATACCTCAACAACTTCTTCACCTTATATTAGAGCCAGAGGTGTTCCCATTTAATATTATATCTCAATACGCACTTCATATTATATCTAAGAACAAGGTATTCCAATGTGATGTCATATCTTGGAGTGACATCATTTCTATTGATTATTTCATACTTTAATGCCAGTGTTACATTTCATAATACATACAATGTAATGAAAATGTTCCAATTTTTTAATTATTAAATGAATTTCCATGTCTGTAATCATACTTCTCATTATAGAATGACCATGTTACCATTAATTAATTAATTCTTGAATGAACATGATGCCATACATAATACACACAATAGAATTGTAATGTTCTGGTTCTTTAATTCATACATGAATAACCATGTTCCTATCCCTATATAGCACATTTGAATTAATATGTTTTCATTCTACAATTCATACTTGAATAGTTGTGTTACCATTCATACTTCACACATTTAAATGAATATTTTTCCATTCAATAACACATAATTAATTCAGGAAATAATTATTTATATAATTTATAATAACAATTAATCAATTATTTATGAAAATAATAAAATATTTAACTAAAAAAAGACTAATCATAACTATTACTATAATTAATTTGGAAATTAATTAAACAAAACATTCATCTAGTTAATTAAAAAATATTCTTCTCTACCAAATTCCTCAAGTTAATTTAAGAATAAAAAAATAATTTCAATATCATTGAATAATTTTATTATAATTTTTACATAAAAAAATTAATTAATAATTGAAATTATGTTATTCCATTTTACAATTAACATATGTAATAAAAAAATATTAAATTATTCAATAATTAACTAATAATAAAAATTATTTTGGTTTATAAAAAAATTATCCTATCACATCAATATTATATATTAATTCATAAATAAATAAAAAATATCCACAACTCGAAATCCAATTATTTATTCCACAAAAAATTATTTCATTAAAAATTTCATAATTTAATAATTAATTTGATAAATAATTGTCCCAAATGTGAAATCATAATATCTCATAATTAATTCATCCATAAAATAACTCAAATAAATAATCATGACATGTTATTATTAATTCAACAATCAATTATCATATCATATCACATACATATTCCAAATAATCATTGTAAATTAATTCACTAAATAATAAAACAAACACATTAAATTTTTTCAATATAACAATCCCCATAATATATTTGATGAATTAATTATTCATTTAATATACAATAATAATTCCCATAATTATTTAATCACATTTAATCCCCTTTGTTTAATTGATCAATTAATTGTCCATATAAACTACAATAATTAATTGAGATTAAATTAATCACATTCAGTCCCTTAATTAATTAAAAAATTAATTAATCTGATCAATAAAATTATTTAAACAATCAATTTAATTTTTTTTAATAATTTTATCAATCAAAAAATTAATTAATTAATCCCACAAATCCCATTATTTTATTTAAAATTGAATTATTTATAATACTTCTATTAATTAATTAATAATTTATTCAGTCAAATACTCAATCAATAAAATCTCTATTATTTATTCTATTTATAACTATTCCATCTCAATAAATTCAATAAACCCATAATTAGTTCTGAAATTAATTATTCCAACTAAATAAATTACATAACCATACAATTAATTGATAAATTAAATATTCAAACTCAAACAATTCAAAAACCCCCTAATTAATTGATTATTTAACAATACCAACTAAATCAATCCAATAACCAACAATTATTTCATTAATTTATTATTCAAAGTCACTCAATTCAATAACCACATAATTAGTACGTCAATTTTTTATTCGTACTCAATAAATTCAATAACACAATAATTAATTATTTTCAATCACAGTTCTATAACCTCAAAATTAATTTATTAATTAATTATCCAAAATCTAAAATCCAAATACACCAATTTCACAATTATTTAATTTATTAATTAACTATATTAATTAATTAATTCATTACCATTATTTTTTAAATATAATAGTAATTGTATAAGTAAATACACATTATTCTGATAAATGGTAATGGATTTGATTTATAGTCCACATACCTCAATAACGATTATGAAGAATACTTGCCAACGAAAAACCCCAGTTTTAGATGAATAATGATGAATAAGGAGATCTTAAATCAATTTATAAACACTATATTTAAAGAAATCATTAAATTATAATCTTATATCAAAATCTATATCAAAAATAGGACTAAAATCAATATTTTTTCAGAAATAGTAGAATTATTGAATGATAGATTAAAATTGGAAAAACCACATACCCAATAAGGTTTAGATCGTCAATACTTCCTTTTATTTCACCATAAAGGTTGTCTGAAGGGCATAGAAACTGTCTGAAAGCCTCCAAAATTTTAGATAATTTTGTTTGGGGTGATATGGTATTAAATGGTTGTTAAAATAGGTGGTTCAAGAAATTGAAATCCCATTTTTGAGTCAATTAAATTCCCATGAACAATTTTCAAGGAACGGACACATGGTCTCCCGAAACCCTACACCTTTAATATTAACCTCGTATTAGTGTTCATATTTTATCATTCAAGGGTTCATTGTTTGAAAAAATATACGCCATCCATGAAAATCCTTACTATCTGTGTTTTCATAGTTTCCTTGATTGGGGTGTTAGGTGTTGGAAAAGTGATTGCCCACATTTCATTACCCATTCTTCTTAAAATAATATTTAATTTCATCACATAAACAACCTATATAACCAAAAATATTAATGTAATCAAATCATGAAAATAATTACCTCCACTTGTCCAAGAGAACTCTCTAAAAAAAATTAGATCTTAAAGTGTTCCTAAATAAAAAATAAATTTTTGATTTCTTTTTATCTTATGTGTTTTTGTGACATATAATATATATAATATTACATAATATAAAATATATTTTCTATTTTGATGAAAATTTCTATATAAAAAAATATTTTTCATTAAATTTTATACCATTAAATATTAAATATGAATTTTTTTGGTAAAAACCCCATAGAAAAAAAAATAAAAATGAAAATAAATTCAACAATATCAATTAAAATTACAAATGTTTTTGTAGTTGAAAATATTTTTATTTATCATATTTTTTATAAAAATAATATTCATGGTATTTATATTAATATATTTTTAAAAAGATGATTTTTTTATTGTACTAGATGAATATAATTAATTAATAATTTGAAACAATTATTTAGAGTAGAGTATTCATTCATTATCTGTTTTAGGGAACTATCTTTAGTGGCTCATCATAATGTATTTACAATAGAATATGCACCGTAAAATAAGTATATTTTCTTAGTAATTGATAATTTTCTGTTATTAAATATTGAATTCATTTATCTTCTAGATAAATTACAACGATATAATCCTATTCATGTTGTCTAGTTCGTTAAGGATTTTATCCTCAAATGAAATACCAAATATAATCATTTTATAATAGTCAACTAGTTAATTTTGTAAAAATAATGTGAAAATTGATCATTTTTATAATATATTTATATTGAATTGGTCCATTCCATAGAGATAACACACCTTTACATCAAAATCAAATAATGGGTCATTATTGTTCTACATAAACATTATGGAAATAGATGTAGTTTTCATTTTGAAAAGTACCCTTTGTCTCTAACTGATTATATATTATATCAGTGTCAAGTGTTTTTATACTTCTCAATGACTTATATGATATACTTAAATCATAAAAAATACAAATTAGGGATGATATTCGAAAATTCACCATTCATATGATATGTGGAAATCTGTATTTCATAATTTATACTTTTGTATTATGAAATGTACTATATGTGTGTGTGGATATAATGAATATTGTGTAAAAGGATTATATTGTATTTATTTTTGATATATTCATATAAAATTTTATATTTTTATAACATAATAATAATTTAAGTGCTTCATTAAAATTCCAGGAGGTGATGATATATATATGTAATTAAGTAAATGTGATTTTTGTGTTTAACATGTTTAATTTTCTGAATTTTTTTCTCTAATAATGTCATGTATTTTGATCCTTTAAATAGATTTTTTAGAGAATTATATATACCAAAATATAAAACTATGATATATTGTATCAATGACATAGAGTGTCTTAATACGTGATTTATTGAAAACATTTCTAGATTATCTAACCCATTAACCATGATAACTGATTAAAATAGAAAATTGAAATGGTAAACGAAATATGAATAAATTGTGAACGATTTAAAAAAAATTAGACGATGAACATATATTATATTTATGATCTTCAAAGGAAGGATATTTGATATATATTGATGTATTAAAGAAATTAATATCATGTGTACATATAAAAACTACATTTTTTTCTCATATGCATGTAGGAAATTAATACCCCATGAAGGAAATTATCTCACAAATGATCCAGATTAATTAGAAGTAATTATTCCATTAATGTTATAAAGACACTATATAAATTATTAATGATGAGACACATATAAAAACACCAAGATTTTTATGTATATAATTATGTATAAATATATCTACTAAATACAATTTATATAATTTAACAACTCAATTAGTCTGATAATTCCATAAATTTAGAAAACAATAAATAAATTAATTTGGAATATTTTTTTTATTGATTATCATGTATTTTAATCAATTATGTGGATATACAATAATACATTAGTTAGTAATTTATAATTTTGTCCATAAAAAATTACTATAGAATGTGGAAAATCAATAATCATTAATGGATTTCACCGTATATCCTTATAAATGATGAATATGATTCCTTATAAAAAAAGAAAATTAACATAAATGTAATCTAATTCCAATGATGATGGGTGAGTTAATTAAATTATCTACAAATAAGTGTTTTTAAGTCCAGTCAGATAATATTTAAACCATATATAAAGAACTAGCCTTAATCATATCTTATTATAGTTTTTTTAATATAGATAATATTAGGGGATCTATTTATTTTATATTATTAGAGAACAGGAAAAGAAATCTTACATAGTGGACCTATACGTTAAAGACGACCACTTATACTCAGTATCAATTTTTTCACCAATGGAAACACTTTTCAACTATATCTTGATTTCTTTTCAAGAAACAACCTATTTTATTTCATCATGATATATTCTTTAACCTTACAAATCGAAATCCCATGAAAAAACAAATTATATCATGGTATGAGCTTAAAAATTTAATTATGGGATAAAAAAGATGGAAAAATATTAGCCTTTCAAATACATGTAAAAAATGAATACTTATCAAAATGTAATTTATTTCCCCATTTTGAAATGATAAACAATTTCCTTAAATACATTTCGTAACCATTTTTTAAACCATTATATAAACATAAACTCCATATAAATCCAATATAATATATAAATGAAAAATAGTACAAAATAATAAATAAAAGGAAAATCCATGTGGTTGAAATGCAAACATATTTCTCCTATAAATGGAATATCAATACGACCGACTCCAATTCCCAATGAAATGGATATCTATAATCGGGATCACCCTTCCGATAAGCTATATTGGGCTCATATGTGTTCTATAATAGGGCTTGACCCTTTTCATATGTTTTATTTGGATCACCTATGAGTTATAATGGGGCTCTACCATTCTTATAAGATATATAATCCACAACGATGAGAAAATATGGGGATCAACCCTTAATATATGTTTTATAGATAACACCTATGAAATTTCCAGGTATCATTATACTATAATTACACATAATACATCAATAAAGAAAAAAATATCATTTCCAGTATGAAATCACATTTAATCATTACAAATCAGAGCACCCATAAATGAAAACACATTATTCATATATAAAATTGTAAAATTTTAATAACATCAGGAAAACATTAAATCATTCCAAAAGTGATAAATTTAATTCATGTAATTTATGTTAAAATCATTCCTATATATTTAAATATTAAATACATTATTATAAAAAATTTCACACTTTTAAAAAATGATAATTGAATCAATGTGTCCCATAACACTTTGAAACTATTGAAAGGAATAAATATTTAAAAATATTCATTTATATATAAATTAATCCATTAAAACCATTTTGAAAAAAGGACATAAATGTGAATTGTTGTTAAGAACAAATAATTTATACACTTAAAATGATGTTTTAGTTAAATAGTGCCTTGAATTTGAGATACACATGAATATAAATAATAATTAAATAATTGTTTAAGTTCATGTCATATTTAATCTCGATCCTTGATACTTTTGACAAAAATGATCACATTATGATGTCAATAGTCAATGGGGTCATAATTCTATCCTCAACTAAATAATATAACTGATATTATTATCATTATTATTTAAATTATAGTTTTATATCAATCCATTAAGTATAGTTCTAAAAAATGAACATTGTTATAATAATAGAGATTGTAAGACGTACGTATGGAGGACTACTGTTTTCCATTTTTCAATGATCATTATGGATAGAATGTAATTATTATCTTATCATTATATAATTAAAATAACATTTTTATTATCATATTAATCATTTAAATATACTTATATATTACATATAGGGGATACAATGAATAAAAATTAGTTTCATTGTTTCATGGAGTTGATAGTTCATACATACACACGAACGCCATTATAATTTTTATGCATATAGAATTTAGTAATTTAATTGACATGTTATTATCATTTAATAATTTTTATTTCATTAATATATCATATGAAAATTAAATAAATTTCTATAACCAGAAATAAGAGATGGTTATGGATAACAAATTATATTGATTCATGGATGTGATAGGTCACATGCATACATGAATGATTAATTCCATTTCAATATAATGGAAGTGGAGATTGATTTAAAAGATGATATTAACAAAATAAAATCTCAGTAAATTTAGTATAATATAGTTATTATTTCATCTTGGATGAAAAATATTTTATGGAAGTGGAAGAAAAAATAAAATAGATATTCTTAAATAAAATCATTTCCTTTCCTTCAGATTGTCAAATGTTTTAAAACTCTATCCCTTATAAGGATGTTTTTATTCAAACAATATTGCTCCAAGAATATGGTTATATATTCTAGATGGTATTTTAGGATGAAAATGGAAAAACCAAATGTTTTTGGAAAAGTGAGTAAAATAGAATAATGAGTTCATTTTTATAGGAATGAGGAGTGGTGCCTTTGGATTTATCAAAGTTATTAAATTAAAAATAATTAAATTTCAAATAATAATTGGACCAAAAAACTTTATATAGAATATATGATGATTTTGGGTTGAATAAATACCAACCAATATTAATTTGAAATGTTTTGAATACTTATTAATCTTTAGCTTTTTGTTTTATGGACTTTTAACTTACTATTTTATCAAGTAATTTAAAATATTAGGGTTACAAAAATTAAAACTCATTTAAAATTACCATTGAATGAGTAGTTAATGATATTATTAGACCTAAATAATTTATTTTGTTAAATATTTTATTTTTAAATATTATATATAATTAAATTTAATATTTTATAAATTTTGTTTTGAATTTTGTCAATTTTAACACTATTCATAGTTGAGTATTTCATAATATAAAAACAACATGAATACAAATAAAAATTTATATTAACTCAATAATAAAATGTCATATTCATCTATAAAAGTAATTTATAGAATCAAAAAATTAGTATGATTTTTACTTTCAAATCATTAATAACATTTCTTTTATTTTTCCTTTAATAAATCTATTATTGCATCCCCAATGTTTAAAGATTAAATTGAATTATTTAACTCCTAAACTTTTTAAATAAATTAACATAAGGGAGGTAATCATATTATCTTTATTATTACTATTCATAGTAAAATATATCATATATATTACAACATAATATTATTTATTTAGTAAGAAGGGACATATTTATGACATATTTTCCATTAAATTAAATTAAATGTTATAAATGTCACATTCACTATCATGTGACCTCAAAAGATCTGAATGTCATCCCAAGGTTGGTCATTGTTGATATTAAAAAATAAAATAATATTATGAAAAGTATGAGGGATATTTTATAATATTATAATATTAATTTTAGCTTTAGTTACCCTTTTTTACATTTAATTTTGTATGTAAAATACTAATGGTACTATTTAAAAAATATTATTATGATCCAATTCAACAAATTTGTTCAATTTTATAAAGACGTTTATTTATTATTATGAATATTAATGTCACATAATAGGTAAAATTTTGTAATATACAAGTCAGGTTAGACAGATCAATATAAACGTTTATTAAGTAAAATGTTCATATGTTTACATAGTTTTTCTGTTTAATATTATTTTGAAATAGAATCAAATGAACTAAATTGGATTAAATGAGAAAAATCATCTAATTATTCCTTAAAACGATTTACAATTATAATATAACAATATAAATAAATTACATGAAAGGGAAATATTGAATTAAAATACAGAATTTTTTACTATTAATTAAAATATGAATTTTATCATAAAATAAAAAAAAATAAACCAATGCAAATTTTAATGTCACAAATTCATATATGAATTTTTTTTATAATATATAACTTATAAAAGTAGAAATAATATATTTAAAAAGGGTTCTTCATGAAAATCTGGTAAAACTACCTTTTAAAAATATTGAGGTATTTTATGCTTAAAATTAATTATATTCACATTTGAAGTACATAAAATTTATTATAAGATATTAAAAATATTTACTAAACTTTTATAAAAATAATATAAATCGTTATGTTCATTACTACTAATAAAATTGAAAAGTTATAACTACCATTTAAAAGAATAATATTACATTATTTTATTTTATCTATATAACTTTGTCTTATATGCAACATACCATTTTAGATAAACATATCGATGTCTATATGGTACGCTATCTAAAATATAACCCCATTAAAGAATAATTAATATCTAATTTATAAAAGTACTAAATATAAAACATTTTTAATATATAATTACTTGGGATGTTACATCATCAACCATTAGAATTATGATTAATTTCTAGATGAGTCTCTTAACTAAACTTTCTATACACTCCATACTAACAGAAAAAAATATGTTCACAAATAAATATTTATAATAATATAAAATGAAACATAATGTTTCAGACCATATATATGAATATTCATATAATGAAAATAATAAATGGTGTAATCAACTTCTCAATTGTGTAGAGGAACCTGTCAATATTCTAATGGGTAAGAGGGACGACAATACAAGTTAATTAACTAATGTGGCTCCTAAGATACTTTCAATGAGTGATTAAATACAGTTCATTACGAATATTAATGAAATATATTCATATTTAATAGAAAAATTGATGATCTAGTAATTGACCATAATGTATTAATTTATTAAATAAAGTTTTGATAGCTCCTTGGGGAACCTATATAAATATTATCTAATTTTGAATATTGTTTCAAATTAAAAAAATAAATCTCTCCTTGAAGTAATTTGAACACTTATATTTTTTAGAATGACCTATAATGATTATATTGATTTTAGTTTGAAGAGACTATTCAACCATTAGAGGATATGTAGAAGACATGTTAACATGACATCTAGGGAACATTGGTCAATTATCTACCTATATTAAATTCATATATGATTACAAAATTCACTAAAAAATACAAATGGTATTATGTAAATTAATTTATATATGAAAAAATCATACTCTATCAATATAATATTATGTTGGGGAAAAGTGGCAAGTTAGTGAATATCTTATTGAGGATACATGTGAGAAATTCTAATCCACCCTAAACAATATAATTATTTTACAAAGTAGATATAAAATATATATTTTATAATAATAAAATGTATTTGATATTCAATTATGGTGGTCACATATTCTTGTATGTGTTACCATATAAGTGATTTGTAATGTTTTGTAGTTATGAGATGTTTAGTTTAAGGTACTATAAGACTTTTGAAATGTTTTATTGAATTGTAGAAGATTCAAATTTATTAGTGATTAAAAAAACCCTATAATGTGTTGGATTTATTCAGTGTCTCATTCTTGAAGTTATACAATACATATAAATGTATGTACATACCACCATAAAAATAATATTGCAGCATGATTTATCTAATTATTATGATACATTGAAAATATTTGACAATGAAAATAAAGTTATAAAGAGTTGGATAACCTAACTGGTTCTTATATATATGATGAACCGAAATAAGGATAATGTGTTATGGTATAAAGACATAGTAATTGGAATTATATATATTTAATGAGTAATGGAATTATGTATATTCTAAATTTTATTGATGAAATTATTTAGTAGTTGATAATTTAAAATATATTCGATAATTATATTCAACAAAAATCTTGTTACAATATTTACAACATGAAATGTACCTCTCATAAGAGTCTGATATAAAAATATTAATTTTAATAAAAATATGATCCATTTAAGGGCAATATATTGTTATACAAAACACATTGAATTTTATTCTAACACTATAATATTCAACCCAACAAGATATTACTATAAAAATAGTGAATCAAAAAAATGGAAATTTATTTAATGATGAATGAAACTGTTAAATAAATTAACATTTTATTAAGACAATCATAATGATATTAATGATTTAATATTTATAATGTTTTCTATATATATTGAGTAATAATAATTTTCAAAGGGTAAAGTGGAAATTTGATTATGGTCAATATATTTAGGATTATGGTAATTATAATATAATCATTACATATAAAATATATAAATAATCTTCATAAAATCATTTTATTAATATCACTGATAATTTTCAATAAAATATTTAAATCATTTTTTTGGTTGTATAACCCCATAGATATGTGTTTGAAAAAATAAATTTAAGGGTTTTTTTCAAAAATAATCATATTTAAATAAAATAAGAATTAAATTTTAAAAAATTATTTATAAATTAAGAGAAAAAAAATTCTTCAAAATTATTTATACATTATAACAATAAAATGTAAAACATAACATACTCAATTTATCATATATCTATAAGATAATATAATTTAAAAGTAAATTGTATAATTCAATATGCCTATAAGGAATGTATTATGACATAGTATTGATGTCACATTTATTTAAAATATAATATTAGTATGAAAAAACCAAAATTATGTTATCAATTTATATAAATGTATTTTATTTCATTTATATTGAAATGAAATTATTTCAAATAATTTTTAAAATAATTTTGTATAAATTCTTTAAGAATATTATTTACAAAAAACATTTTAAGATTCCCACTCTATATGGAAATAGAACTGAATAATCTTTAAAATTTGAAATAAGAATTATTACCCTCAATAATAATTTTCAATAAATGAATAGTATAGATAAAATAACACTAAAATCTATATATTAGTCCTCAACTAATTAAATATATTCCGTTATTAAGAATCGACACCATGTTAAAATAATAAAAACCATATATATACCTATATCTAATATAGAGAATTCATTTCGAATATAACCAAGGAAATTGATTTTAGGGAAGTTAGAATCATCTATTTCTAGTTTATTGATAGAGGTTATGAGAAATATACTTTCTATAATTAAATAAAATGTTCCTCCAAAGAATATTGTAACCATATTTGATCCCATCATGAGGAGAAACCAAAATAATTTAATGGAAACCCTATTCTATTATTGGTTCTGATGTGGATCATGTATTCATTGAATATATTACTCAAATTTGGGATGTATTTAATGAGAGAATTTTATCATGGTTATATATATTATTAGTGGTTTTGATGATAAATATGGCACGTTGATGCAAAAATCAAGAAAGAAAGATGATATATAACTGATATATTATAATTAATTTAATGAAATTTTCCCTAAAGAGAATTAACCTTGAGAAAAATGATCGAACGAGGAATGGATCATTAATATTTTTAATGTTAGAGGATGTCATAGGTGAGTATGAAAAAGACAGTAATAAGTTAGAATTTCAAATTTTATATTGTGTAAAAAATAGTTTTATTTTCATTTATTGAAATTCTAATAGATTAATGAATTTTTTTGAATGATATTATCTTCTCTGGCATTTTCATCATGTCAATATAAAATGGTGTATTACTTCAACAAAAAGAATGATTTTTCAATGTATTAATTTTTTAAATTAAACGATTTGAATATGAGGAAAAATATATTCCATATAGTACACAATATTAAAAAGGATGATTGATGGACTGTGAAACATTAAACATTTAATATTATTAGAACTCAACATGATAGGTAATAGTTGAATACATTGGTTGATATATTAATTTATGGTGAAAAATTCTCTCAACAAATAGATTAATGGGTTGTTGGTAAGTAATTAACATAAAAGTATTCATCAATAAGGATAACATATACTACTAAAATTAAATATCAATGAATCAATGAAATCATCCCCATAATAGGAAAACAAAGTAAGACCTCTATTTTGTGAAACATAAAAAAGAATATTAGGTCTTGAATTATGTCACTATAATAAGATGTATAAAAAATAAAATTTAGAAAATTTGTAATTGAATTTTTTATAAAAATCTATATTCTATCATGTCAATTTTCTAGGTACATTGAATCATAAATGGATACATTATTGAAAGTTCATCTTATTAGAATTAAAATTAGAATTATTATAGTAATGGAAACATATTGGCCAACCTATAATAAAATACATGTTGTTCCCTATTTTTAAACATCGAATACCATTATATATTCTAATTTAACATATTTATTATATTGTATTATATCTCAATAAATTATTTTAATAATTATATCATATGATGATGGAATTACCTTATTTGAGACTTGATTAAAATTATTAATTTTTATAGGATAATCATTAGTTACATTCATTGAATCTAATCAACTGTATCATATTAATTAATTTCTTTAATATGATGTGTTAATGAGTTATAAGGATGTTATAATAATATATAATTAATAAAAGTTATAATAATATATTGATGAATTATTTATTTAATTACATTTATACCCTAAAGACCATTAAGTATAATTCCAAATTGATCATTTCACTGATTCAAAAACAATATATATCCATAATAGTATATTGAAATAGGTAAAACACTATCTCTAGTAACTTATATCTATTGATTATTTCATTTTAATGATGGAAGACATATAGATCCACATAGACATGTTTCAATAGTTTCGATACCTCATAAAGTTAGACAAATAAATATTCACTATATTATACATACAACATAACATATCTCAATTAAATAAATTTTAATTTAAAAATTAAACAAAAAAATCAACAAATCCCATATTAAAATCATCATGGTTAATGAGTAAAATTTAATAAAATTCAAATTAGTGACATCATATTCCCTGTATTTGGTACCATACATTGGAAGATATCATACATAATTACTGAATCAATAATATAACATAAATAAATAAATTTTATATAATATATAGTTTTTCTCAAAATATATACAAGGATTAAAAAATAAATGAATGTATATAAATAAATGATCTTTTATTTATTTAATACATTAAATCTAACATCGTACATATATCATCAAGGCCTAGTCCAAAAAAATTCCTCATAAAATGGTGCGGAATACATTACATACTCAATTAGTCTATCTCTTGAATTCTAAAAGTACATTGATAAGTTATATATTTTCTAAAAACTCACATAATAAGATCAATAAATCTTCCGTATGGATAAAATGGATAATAAAAAATAACATAAAATTACAAAAGTAAATTCAAATATTTTTGTGGATACATAATAAAAAATTCTTCCATATAGAATAAAATAAATAATTATAATATTAATATTTGCATAATTAGTGGAAAAATAATATTATATTGATTAATATCCAACAATCAACTTTGAAACCATAATTTATCTAAAATTTAATGTAATATACCCTTATTTAAATTAAGTTAACATGGTAATATTTAATTGTAAATTCCTTTCATTCCAATAATATTTTAATATGTGCACTTATATTTCGAATTTTCACTTGTGATTCCACTAATATTAATGAAATTAAAGTGCTTGTAATGAAGTTTTAATGGGATTTAATAACGATATATCATTGAAAATATGGTTATAATTTTATATAAATGCACAATAAAAAAATTTCAGTGAAGTGAAAATAAATTATTGAGAGTATCACAAAATGGATTATGAGGGATTATAGACCATTGAATAAGAATAACAATAGAATAAATATTATATAATTCGAGTGAATAAGTTAAATAAAAATAAACTGTTATAAAATGTTTTGTAATACCATGGAAGTATAATAATTAATGTTTATGTGATACTTTTTTAAATTATATTCAAACAAAAGGAGTACAGGTTAATAGGAAGGGGGGGGGGGGAATGTGAGACATTACCTTAAAAGGAACCATCATAAATCGTTATAAAGAACCTATGAACCATATACAACCAATGGATATATTCTCAAGAGAGAAATGTGTGGAATTTTATTCACTATATTTTAGTGATTTGGAATGGAATTATTTTGAGTATTTAAATAAAATATGGGTTATTTTTTACCAATATCAAAAGTTGGGCCGTGGAATATATGATAATAATTAATTAAACCACTAGCCTACAAATATTTTTTCCCTCTTTATTTTATAATTATCTCTAGTATATTTTATTTTCAATAATTTTGATCCCACTCATTTGAAATATATTTTTTTGGATGCACGTAATATTCTTATTGATATATTTATATGATGAACCAGACCCCCCTTGGTCCCTTCCTTTGCCAAAATCTGGATCCTTAAGGGGTGTCGATCGGTGCGACCGATCGGCGAGACCGATCGGCGGAACTGGCCGACGTCACCCGGCCTTGCCAAGTTGTTCCAGTAACGCTCCTTTTTTGCAAATAGGGTTTTAAACCCTATTCTGCCTCGTTTAAAAAATGTCTTAAAGACCCAAAACGCACACAAAAGTTTTAATTAAATACTGAATCAACTCATGAGTCGGTTTAAACCACCCAGCACCTTTAATGATGAGTCAAGAAGCGTGGTCAACCCACGACTTCCACGTCTTAGCGGTTCAGTGTTTTTATCTCAACCGTCCCTGGCTCTTATAAATTAAGGGTTAGGCCGTGGTTTCTCCCTTCCTCGATCGTGGCTCTTCTGGTGCATCGGGCGCGCCGCGTCGTTATCCGTGAAGTTCCGCCTCCCCCCCCCCCCCGACCTAAGCGTTGGTCATCTATCAGCAAGTAGGGAATTTCTCTTGTATCTCAATTTTGTGTATCATGCGGGGTGGTTGTTATTTTGTTCCTATGGAATTGGTTGAACCGAACCTTAATAAAGATAATAAACGAAGTTCTAAAGAAAGAAGGGGAAGGGGTTGTGATCGTTGTTTATGCTTCATCTTGTGATTATCCTTTTTAGTTGTGCTGGTTTATGTTTTTCTAAAAATTGAGGCCGTCGGTGGTCGTTGTATGTGCACTGATGAATCCCCTCGTGATGTTTTAAATGGGCTGTTGAAATTGTGAACTCCTGCTGTGAAATTGGTTAATCATGTATACCCGGCTGAATAAGTTGGAAGCACCAGGATAAACCCTACTATGTTAACTCTAGGTTAGAACACACAGGTTTGAAATCATGGAGTGTGTTAAGTCTTTTAAATCTGAAATTATCCGATGGTTGTGTGAATTTGGGAATGGGATTCTCGGTTGGTATGGTTTCGGTGGTTGTGAGTTTGAGACCGGGTGGGTACTCGTTTATATCACAAATTGGGGAGAGATCCTCTGTTGACAGAACCGGGTGTGAGTGTTTTGGTTGATCCTTGCTTTTGATGATTTCCTTGGTTATGCTTATGGTAGTTGCCCAGTAGTGCTTAAAATTATTTGAACATTTTGACTGAACGTGAAACAAGAATGGGACAAATGGTTTTTGTGGGCAAGGGTCGTAAACTGTGACTCGGAAGCAGTGGTGTTGTGTTCTGTAGGTTGGCTAGGAAAACCTAAGCTTTGGGTGAGAGTTTGTTACCTATATCTATACTTGTAGCTTTTTGTTTCTTATTCGCGCCCCACCCAAGTTGAGCACTCAGTGCCGAACACCCCCATTTATGGGGGAAGTGTGTTTTTCCCAACACTATTCTTAGTGGCTGGTTATTAGCTCCTTTTCTGCTCCCTTTCTCGGATAGCCCAATTATCTTCGGGTAGGCTATGATGGCCCGAGGTCCATTATTAGCCCAAGAACCTTCAGGCAGGGTAGTACTGTGGTTGTCCAGGTGTGTGTGGTAGGTGGTTTCCCAAGTGTCTTCAGGATGAGGCTCAGGTGTTTTCAGGCGTGACAGTTGATCTTCTAGCCCAGGTGTCTTCGGGCGTGGTTACGTGAGACAGTTGAGGCCCAGGTGTGTGCAGGCGGGATTTAAGTAGTGGGACTGTGTGCGGTTGAGGCCTAGGTGTGTGCGGGCGGGATTTCGGCAGTGGGACTGCGTGTGTTTGTGGCCCAGGTGTGTGCGGGCGGGTGTGGCAGTGGGACTGCGGTGATAATGGCGGGATTGGTCCGATGTGTAGGATGTCTCAATAACCAGTGGGAAAGTGGTGCGGGGTACCAAAACATTGATGTGCTCTGATTATATATATTACTTCACTTGCGTTATTTGGGGAGCGTGCCTTGGTGAGGCCTATGGTGGTTAGTTTACCTTGAATAGGCGTTTGGTTTGCTCATTTCTCACGGGACATTAGCACGTTCCCCCACTTGTGCACGAGAGTCTTGGTTTTCCCTACTGAGCGTACTTGTATGCTCACCCTACGTTTACTTTCAGGTTTCCAGGAGGACTACCAGGGCTGTGCAGGACCCTACTAGTCGGACAGTTGGAGTTGTTGTTGTTGTCGTACCTTTGTTTTCTTTTGGTATTGTACCTTGAGATTTTTTTGTACATTCACCTTGTTGTAAACTGTTTAAACATGCATGGGGGATTTCTTTGGGTTTATTTATTTACACTTGTTTCTTTTCCATTTTGGTGGTTGACTTATCCTATTTCCCGATCCTAAATAATAATAAAAACGGTAATGCCTCCCATATTGTGAAAACTCATACCCTTGGTGCTAGTCGCCACCCTGGGGCCAACTAGAGGAGGGACTCGGGGGTTATTATCTCTCCTACAACTTAAAGATGGAAGGGCCTGGCAATCTGCTGACCCTTCCCTCCTTTTGGTGAAGGCGGGTCGTGACAGAATGGTATCATAGGCGAGGTTTGAGAGGTAGGATGGAGTCTGGGGTTAGGCACAGTGAGGATTGCATGGGATGGTAAGGAAACAACGTTGGGTGACCTTGGTGCGTGAATTAGGCCAGGGAAGACCGGCTAGGACACGGGATTTTAGGGCCCCCCGTGATCCGATGCAAGGACTCTGGGCCTACCGAACGACCAAGTGAGACCACACTGATTGCAGGGTAGAGACCCTAGGAAAGGTACATGCATCATAAAGGACTTGTGTACTTATGTTTCTGGGATATTTTTGGAATTAAGAATAAATTTAAAATTTTATGAAGTTTTACTTTTTATTATGCACTACTTGGGCTTAGAAATTCCTTGTTTACCTTGTAGCTATGGCACCTGGGAGGCGACCACGTGTGGTACAGGCGATTGAGGCCCCGGAGACAACATTAGTCGATCGGTAGAGATCTGATCGAGAGGAAGAGGGCGACCAGTGGCAAAAGACTCTTCGGGCCTTCCAGCGACAGGCCCTCGAGAAGTATGAGGGAAACACCTCCGATATGAAGATGGATGGCTGGCTAGAAGAGGTAGTTATAGCCTTCGTCATGATTCGGGCCCCGACCGAGTTCTGGGTTCCTCTGGCTGTTAGCCAGATGCGAGGAGCGGCACGTCAGTGGTGGATGCTTCACCTGGGGAATAGGAAAGAGTCTGAGGTTGCTTGGGAGGATTTCGAGAAGGAGTTCCGGGTGTAGTTCCTCTCTTCGACAATGAAGGAGGAGAAGAGGCAGGAGATACTCTCCCTCCAGCAGGGGAATATGTCCGTGAGGGAACTTGGAATCAATTTCAAGGACCTCCTACGTTTTGCTCCGGACCTCTTTCCTGATGAGGAGTCTCGGGAAAGACGTTTGGAGGAGGCGCTCCGACCCTTCCTCCAGTATGCTGTTACCCCCTTTACCCTTCCGACATACATAGAGGTCCAGAACAAGGCCGAAGTGGTGGGAAGGATGCATGATATGGGCGGAGTCTCATGAGAAGGGATCCAGCTGGGACCATCAAAGGGGAAGGCCGTCAGCACCAGGCCTCCAGCATCGGGACCCTCCAGGTTCCGACCCACAGGGATCAGACCGCAACAGTTTCAGTTTCGATCCCCTGGCCCACGTTCTTTTCCTTCAGGCTCGGGACCACAATGCTTCATCTACGGGAGCCCTGGACATCTCCGGAGTCAGTGCCCCGATCAGGTGCAGTACAGTAGTGGCAGTCATCCCCAGCATCCGCCGCAGTAGCAGTTTCTAGCCAGACCCTTCCAGCAGCAGCAGTAGGGACAGCGAGTTCCCACTCCTCCGCAGGTAGACATAGGAGGAGGAGGCCGACCTCAGGGCGCCCCCCAGGGACCTCGACCAGGGTGTGGTCGGGGAGGTGGCCGACAGCCGAGGGGCAGGGGAGCTGGGCGTGGACAGGTACACGCCGCAGAGGCAATAGTTGCAACAGGGCCAGAGGTTTTTCGAGCTACGATCAATGTGTTTAGCACTCTTGCTTATGCTTTGTTCGATACCGGAGCTTCGCACTCCTTTGTTGCACCCAGTCTAGCCCGTGCCTTGGGTCTAGATGCCTATAGACATCCAGTGCCCCTGGTGTTGAGCACACCAGTTGGAGGTCAGACCGACATGCAATTCGTTTTTCGGGGATGTAGACTGATGTTAGGGCCAAATCAGTCGGTTAGGAATCTCTTTCTACTACAGATTCAGCCGTACGATGTAATCCTTGGCATCGACTGGCTATTTTCTGTATGCGCCGTCATTGACTGTTTCCAAAGGAGGGTGGTGTTCTCAGGTTTGGACGGCCAGCGTGTTACCTTCAACGGTGAGCGGAGCAGTCCGGAGGGAAACAGGAGGGAGGAACCTCTCCTCTCCTTGTTGACCGAGATGATAGAGGAATCAGTAGATGCTGAGATGGTGGAAGTGCCAGATTTCGTCCGCGAGTTTATGGACATCTTTCCTGAGGAGGTGATGACTCTACCCCCTCGACGCGATATCGAGTTCGGGATAGACCTACAACCTGACACTCGTCCGATCTCGATGGCTCCTTATCGAGTGGCACCTTCGGAGCTACGAGAGTTGTGGATACAGATTGACGATCTGATGAAGAGGGGTTATGTCTGTCCGAGTGCGTCACCATGGGGCGCTCCAGTCTTGTTCGCAAGGAAGGCGGATGGTGGCCTTAGGTTTTGCATCGACTACAGGAGGCTGAATCAGGTAACGATCAAGAATCGCTACCCTCTTCCGAGGATAGATGATCTTTTTGACCAACTGAAGGGGGCAGGATGGTTCTCAAAGATCGACCAGCGGTCTGGATACCACCAGCTGAGGGTGAAGGATAGTGACATCCCGAAGATGGCGTTCAGGTGCAGGTATGGGCACTTCGAGTTCGTGGTCATGCCCTTTGGTGTTACGAACGCCCCGGCCGTGTTCATGGGGCTTATGAACTCCATCTTCCGGGAGTACCTGGATCGGTTTGTGGTGGTATTCATCGACGATATCCTGATCTATTCAAGGTTAAAAGAGGACCATGCGGAGCACTTGAGGATAGTTTTGGAAGTCCTCCGACAGCACCAGCTCTATGGGATGTTGTCAAAGTGGAAGTTCTGGACACGAGAAGTCCACTTCCTCGGGCACGTAGTGTCTGAGCAGGGGGGTAGAAGTCGAACCATCAAAGGTTGAGGCAGTTGTTTCTTGGGCAACACCCAAGAATGTGGCGGAAGTCCGGAGTTTCCTCGGACTGGCAGGTTACTATCGGAGATTCGTACCCAACTTCTCCCGAGTAGCAGCCCCTTTGACGGCTTTGACCAAGAAAGACCAGGTTTTCGTCTGGAGAGATCAGTGCGAGTCATCCTTCAGCTACCTAATAGAAAAGCTGGTTAGATCCCCAGTGTTGAGATTACCAGAAGAAGGGATGGCCTATGAGGAATTTTGTGATATTTCAGGACAGGGCCTGGGATGCGTGTTGATGTAGCAATAAGGGGTGATCTCTTACGGTTCCAGGCAGCTATGCCCCCATGAGCATAACTACGCCACCCATGACCTGGAGCTTGCAGCAGTTGTTTTTGCGCTAATGTTTTGGTGGCACTACCTCATCGGGGAATTCTTTGTGGTCTTCAAAGATCACAAAAGCTTAAAGTATATCTTCTCCCAGTGGGACTTGAACTTGCGGCAATGGAGATGGGTGGAGTTCCTCCAGGACTACGACATTGATATCTCTTATACTGAGGGCAAGGGCAATGTGGTGGCCGATGCCTTGAGCAGGAGGACGCAGAAGGATGCAGTCCGAGAGTCGGCAAATGCCTGGAAGGCAATGGAGGAGTTGGCTGCCTTTCACCTGGATGCAAAGATGGATAGTGGAAGAGGCTGCCAATATCAGATGATAGTGCAGTCATCTCTGTTTCGACAAGTGGAGGAGTCTCAGTGGGGAGACACCGAGTGCAGAGTGATGCGTGATCGGGTTGACCAGGGCGATTCTCCAAAAGAATGGACAGAGGACGGTCTGCACCGGATGCTTTTCCAGAAAAGGTAGTTTGTTCCAAGAGTGATGCGTGGCAAGGTTCTCAGTGAGTTCCACAACTCACCCCTGGCGGTGCACCTAGGAGTTACCAAGATGTACCAGGGGCTGAAAAGGCAGTTCTGGTGGCCCGGAGTTAAGCGAGCAGTGGCAGAATTTGTGGCTAAATACTTAGTATGTCAGCAAGTGAAGGCTGAACACCGGGTTCCAGGCAGCCTACTACAGCCTTTAGCTGTTCCCGAGTGGAAGTGGGACGACATCTCTATGGATTTCATCACGGGACTACCCAAGGTCCAAGGAGGGTGCGACGCCATCTGGGTGGTGGTGGATAGGTTGACGAAATCAGCTCACTTTCTGGCAATCAGGGAGTCAAGTATTGTGGATGCTTTGGCACGAAAGTACGTGAATGAGGTGGTGTGGTTTCATGGCGTTCCGAGGTCTATAGTCTCATATAGGGATGCACGGTTTACCTCACGAATCTGGAGAGGATTGCAGCATGTGTATGGCACCCAGTTAAGCCTTAGCACTGCTTTCCATCCCCAGACAGATGGAAAAACAGAGCGCACCATGCAGACCTTGGAGGATATGCTACGGGCATGTGTTCTGGACTCAGGAGAGTCATGGGTGCGATACTTGCCTCTAGTATAGTTTTCCTACAATAATAGCTACCACTCTACCATCGGTATGGCCCCGTTTGAGGCTTTGTACGGGAGGCCATGCCGTTCCCCTGTGTGTTGGACCGAAGTAGGAGAGGAAGGAATCCTTGGCCCGGAGGTGGAGCAGGACACGACAGAGAAGATTCAGCTCATACTGGACAGGATGAAGGCGGCCCAGGACCGACAGAAGTCGTATGCTGATACTAGGAGAAGGCCCTTTGAGTTTGAGGTTGGGGACCACGTGTTCTTGAAGGTCTCCCCGCGGCGTGGGCAACGGAGGTTCGACAAGGTGGGTAAGCTTTCCCCCAGATTCGTCGGACCCTTCGAAGTGTTGCAGTTGGTCGGCGAAGTGGCATATCAGCTAGAGTTACCTCCGCCGCTGCTAAGGATACATGATGTGTTTCATGTATCCCAGCTCCATCGTTATCTGCATGATGATTCACACGTCCTTGATTGGGGTGAACTGGACATCCAGGATGACGTAACCTTTGTGTAAAAACCAGTGATGATCGAGGATCGCAAGGAGAAGGTGCTTCCTGGGCGATCCATTCCCTTGGTTCGTGTGTTGTGGAGACATGGCGGGCTCGAAGAGAGTACATGGGAGAGGGAAGCACAGATGCGTGCCCAATACCCTGGGTTGTTTTGAGCTTTGTTCCTTTTGTACCTGTTGTGGTAGAACGTTTGAATTTTGGCTATGAAATGTACTAGTTTATTTCCTATGTTGTGTGGGAAAAGCCCCGGCTATAGGGAAGAGGGAACCCGACCCCTAATCAAGACGCATTAAGGTGGATGCGATTAAACCCGTGCAGGTGAGTCAGTTCCGCCCAAAGCGGATAATATCTTGACATGGGGGAGGGGAACTCCCCAAACCCACATGACCGGGTAGTTTTGTGTGGTATGTTTCTTGGTTCTTGACAGGGGAGTGTTTTTAGTTAGCAGGGGTTCACTCCTAAGAGGTATCTTTTGAAGATGGTTGTTCGGACCCTCTCTTTCCTTCTGGTTTTTTGTGATTCTCGAGGACGAGAATTGTTTAAGAGGTATCTGATGTGATGAACCAGACCCCCCTTGGTCCCTTTTCCAAAATCCGGATCCTTAAGGGGTGTCGATCGGTGCGACCGATCGGTGTGACCGATCGGCGGAACCGGCAGACGTCACCCGGCCTTCCCAAGTTGTTCTAGTAACGCTCCTTTTTCACAAATAGGGTTTTAAACCATATTCTGCCTCGTTTAAAAAATGTCTTAAAGACCCGAAACGTGCACAAAAGTTTTAATTAAATACTAAATCAACTCATGAGTCGGTTTAAACCACCCAGCACCTTTAATGATGAGTCAAGCCGCGTGGTCAACCCACGACTTCCACGTCTTACGCGGTTCAGCATTTTTATCTCAACCGTCCCCAGCTCTTATAAATTAAGGGTTAGGTCATGGTTTCTCCCTTCCTCGATCGTGGCTCTTCTGGTACATCGGGCGCACCGCGTTGTTATCCGTGAAGTTCTGCCTCCCCCCTGACCTAAGCGTTGGTCGTCTATCAGCAAGTAGGGAATTTCTCTCATCTCTCAATTTTGTGTATCATGCGGGGTGGGAGTTATTTTGTTCCTATGGAATTGGTTGAACCGAACCTTAATAAAGATAATAAACGAATTTCTAAAGAAAGAAGGGGAAGGGGTTGTGATCGTTGTTTATGCTTCATCTTGTCATTATCCTTTTTAGTTGTGCTGGTTTATGTTTTTCTAAAAATTGAGGCTGTTGGTGGTCGTTGTATGTGCACTGATGAATCCCCTCGTGATGTTTTAAATCGGTTGTTGAAATTGTGAACTCCTGCTATGAAATTGGTTAATCACGTATACCCGGCTGAATAAGTTGGAAGCACCAGGATAAACCCTGCTATGTTAACTATAGGTTAGAACACACAGGTTTGAAATCATGGAGTGTGTTAAGTCTTTTAAAGCTGAAATTACCCGGTGGTTGTGTGAATTTGGGAATGGGATTCTCTGTTGGTATGGTTTCGTTGGTTGTGAGTTTGAGACCGGTTGGGTACTCGTTTATATCACAAATTGGGGAGAGATACTCTGTTGACAGAACCGGGTGTGAGTGTTTTGGTTGATCCTTTCTTTTGATGCATTCCTTGGTTATGCTTATGGTAGTTGCCCAGTAGTGCTTAAAATTATTTGAACATTTTGACTGAACGTGAAACAAGAATGGGAAAAATGGTTTTTGTGGGCAAGGGTCATGAACTGTGACTCAGACGCAGTGGTGTTGTGTTCTGTAGGTTGGCTAGGAAAACCTAAGCTTTGGGTGAGTGTTTTTTTACCTATATCTATAATTGTAGCTTTGTGTTTCTTATTCGCGCCCCACCCAAGTTAAGCACTCAGTGCCGAACACCCCCATTTATGGGGGAAGGGTGTTTTTCCCAACACTATTCTTAGTGGCTGGTTATTAGCTCCTTTTCTGCTCCCATTCCCGGATAGCCCAAGTATCTTCGGGCAGGCTATGATGGCATGAGGTCCATTATTAGCCCAAGAACCTTCGGGCATGGTAGTATTGTGGTTGTCCAGTTGTGTGCGACAGGTGGTTTCCCAAGTGTCTTCGGGATGAGGCCCAGGTGTTTACGGGCATGACAATTGATCTTCTAGCCCAGGTGTCTTCGGGCGTGGTTACGTGAGACAGTTGAGGCCCAGGTGTGTGCGGGCGGGATTTCAAAAGTGGTATTGCGTGCGGTTGAGGCCCAGGTGTGTGCGGGCGGGAATTCGGCAGTGGGACTGCGTGTGGTTGTGGCCCAGGTGTGTGCGGGCGGGTGTGGTAGTGGGACAGCGGTGAGAATGGTGGGATTGGTCCGATGCGTAGGATGTCTCATTAACCAGTGGGAAAGTGGTGCGCGGTACCCAAACATCGATGTGCTCTGATTATATATATTACTTGACTTGCGTTATTTGGGGAGTGTGCCTTGGTGAGGCCTGGGGTGGTTAGTTTACCTTGATTAGGCGTTTGGTTTGCTCATTTCCCACGGGACTTTAGCACGTTCCCCCACTTGTGCACGAGAGTCTTGGTTTTCCCTACTGAGCGTACTTTTATGCTCACCCTACGTTTACTTTCAGGTTTCCAGGAGGACTACCAGGGCTGTGCGGGACCCTACTAGTCGGACAGTTGGAGTTGTTGCTGTTGTCGTACTTTTATTTTCTTTTGGTATTGTACCTTGAGCTTTTTTTTGTACTTGAACCTTGTTGTAAACTGTTTAAACATGCATGGGGGCTTTGTTTGGGTTTATTTATTTACACTTGTTTCTTTTCCTTTTTGGTGGTTGACTTGTCCTATTTCCCGATCCTAAATAATAATAAAAAGGGTAATGCCACCCATATTGTGAAAACTCATACCCTTGGTGCTAGTTTCCACCCCGGGGCAAACTGGAGGCGGGACTCGGGGGTCATTATCTCTCCTACAACTTAAATAAGGAAGGGCCTGGAAATCTGCTGACCCTTCCCTCCCTTTGGTGAAGGCGGGTCGTGACAATTTATTTTTCTAATCATAAAATATAAATTCCTTCTGGTAATACACTTTATATGATTGTGAAATATATTTTATACCATTAAGATATATATTTTTAAGAATAATTAAATTTTATATGACATATTTTGCATTAAAATCTGGAATATATCTAGGTCATTGTGATATCATTGTATATATATATTCATATTTTATTATTCTTTTTAACAAAATTTTTTAATTTTTCCTGACATTATGAAAATTTTACCATTCGATAGTTTTTTTTGAAATGATTCCTAATTAATTATCATTTTTTGAAATTAAATATTTATTTACGGTTAATTTATATATAAAATAAAAACAATAAGATATTTCAAAATATCTCATTTCGATCAAAAAAATATAAACATAATCTTTTTATATTCAATTGGAAACGTGTGTAATTAAATTGTTATCAATATATATATATATTAATTATTAATAAAAATTTAAAAAATCTATTTGTTGTGATTTTTTATGTGTTTTTTTAAATTTAATTTATTATTCTTCTATTATATTATATTTTTTTCTATTGGTAAATTATATTAACATAATAATAATTGTACATTAAATTTTTTTCTGAAAAATTAATATTATATAGAAAATGATAATGTACTAGGAGGCCTCACTATAAATACATTAATCAACTGAATATTAGGTTTTCATACATAAATTATCATATATGGGTTATTCATACTCATTGATTACTTATTACCCCAATTTTCTTCTTCCATCATCTTATTCCTCTTAAGTAAATTCATCAATCATATTGTAGGATGATATAATTTTTGAGACCCAGAGTTTTCATATATATATATTACAACATGCATAAGTGAATATTCATTACATTAAAAAAAGAAAACTCTTGAGGATAATGATGTTTTATTGACATTAACAACTAGTTACACTATATTATTATTTTGTTAAAAATATTCAATGTGTAGAAAAATGACATTCCCATTTAGTAGTCTTCACACACATCCAATACATTGATCATTTATTCTTAAATTTATGAAGGGAATGATATGATTGTGTGAGATAAAATGATCATTAAAAGTAAATAATAGGAAAATAATTAAAATAACATGAGAATTTGGATATGGGAATGTGAGAAAAACATACGAATTTCACAAACTATATAGTAAAGATCAAAATATTTATTCATTGAATAATATTTTTTTGTAAATAATATATTAATATCAAAAAAATAAAATTAAAAAATTTATAATATATATAATTCTTGCACGCAATTAATCAAAAAATCATTTAAATAAACATTATGGGTCACAACCATGGATATAATATTAATATGAGTTCACAATGAAAAGCCTCATATATTTCATGTTTAACTCACAAGAACATCATTGTTGAAAAATTGTCTTACTAATAAAAAGTTAACCCCCCCCCCCCCCCCCCGTCCACTCATTTCTATCTCATTGAGATAAAAATCATTACCGAATAAATTAGAGGGATATATATATATAAAATATATCACATAAGGATTTTCATATATATGTGTTTTTAATAAGACTATAAAATATTCATCATATCATAACCCTAGAAATTAAATGGATGTCATAAAAATTTCACAATATAATAACAATTTTATCCATCAGTATTATCCCTAGTAAGGCTTAGTTAAAAAAAATCAACATCAAATTTATTTTATAATGATTTTAAAAAATAAATTAACATAATTTTTGGAGTAAATTAATTTTCATTAAAAATATAATTTTTATAATAGAAGCATCATAAAACAATTTGGAAATTATTTTTGATGAAAATTTACCTTGAATATAAGAATTTGTTATTTATACATAATTCAGTACATTTAATGAGGAAAATAACCAGTCCAATTTGAAAATAATTTTTTTAAAAATAAGTACTCATAATTTTGTATTATGTACATTTCATTAAAATTAATCATCGAAGAATGTAAAGTATGATGAAGAAAAATTATTTGATCGTAATGATAATTTTTTTTCATTTAAATAATATAAATTAAAACATATTATCGATTTATATTTTGGTTTAAATCAAATAAAACATTATTTTTTGAAAATAATTTAATGGTTCCTTTGAATTTCTATTTTTAAAATTAAATCATTAATTAAAGTACCATATATAATTTTATTATAATAAAAAATTATATGATTATAAATAATTTAGAAATAATATATTTGGATGAAAATTTTTTTTTGAGGGGAGATAAAAAAATAACATTTTTCAAAACAAAAATGTTTGCAAATAATTATTAAAAAATAGAAGAAAATTACTGTAAAATGTTTTATTATTAAATAATAATTGAAGATGAAAGATAATATTTTTTTAAATATATTTCAAAATATTTCATCATGGGAAGAATAATCATGGTAAATCCTGATAAATAATGATATTGTAACATAAAACTTTTACCATTTTGGATGCATTATGTCATATTCCAAATATAAAAAAACATTAAATGAAAATTATAATATCATATGAGAAAATATATTCAATATATTACATAGAAAATATTTTTTATATAAACATTATAAAATAATATAGATTCTTGAAAAAACATATATATCATTGAAAAAAAATTGACACATAATCCCTTTCTGCATTGATATATTTTATACTGTAATCCCAATGAATGTGGGATAATCTTATTGATTTGTAAAAAAATAATTTCATGTAGAATAATCATTAAAAACATAATTGGATCTGTAGAAAATAGATAAAATAAATATGTGGTGAATATGGAATGCCTCTCATGGAAGAAGAAAGTGAGAAATATAACTTCACCATATGCTTTGAAATATATTATACATGATAAAAAACCCATTATAATAAATTCATATTTTTACATATATATTAATAAACAAAATTATTTATATACTACCATATATTATTTTATTATAAATTTTTTTACTGATTTTTTGATAACTACCTGTCAATGTCAGGTTTTTGGAAATAATTTTTTTTGTTCTTCTTGTTTGTTTTTTTATTATTATCTGTCATACACTTACCATCGTTCCATTATATAGATATTGTTATAGGTGATATAAATATCATATGTGTAAAATATATATGTTTTTAGTTTAATAGATAAATTATTCATATATAAAATGAAATACTTAATTTTACAGAGATGGTATGCCACACATAGATATGAATGTTGTTGCCATTTTATTCAATGGTTTGAAATAAATAAATTTAAATAATAGATTTCAATTAAATAAAAATAATTATCTCATATATATATCATATTTTGTGTAAACCTATCATTATTACCTTCTATGAAATTTTCTAATGAATCTCATCACTTCACGAGGGGGTAGTCCTTCGTATAAACTAACAAAAACTATCTTTTTCTCACAAATTGAAATTTATGAAGCCTTATTTTAAATAATAATTAAATAATTATTAAAATATCATAATTATGAAATATATAAACATAATAAATCATTATATCTAGATGTTATAGATTGTAATGGGATACAATGACATCAGTTTACGAGGTTTTAGTCTTCTATGGACATGAATGATGTTTTCATAACCCATTTTGTTGATGTGGAAATGGTTGAAGGTACATGTCTTAACAATAAAAACATTAAAATATATATAACATAATTATTTTTTAATCATCCTGGTTTAATTATAATTTTTCTATTAGATAAATAAATAAATAAAAATCACTCATTTAATATTGTTACATCATATATAGATAACTAAATTGGAACTATACCAACAGAATTCATATGTTGGATTTTTGAAAAAATAAATAATTCTGGTATGATATTATTTAATTAAAAATTATAATTATGTATTATATAAAAAATATTGTTTATGTTTTAATAGAAGTTTTTTAGGGGTTTAATTTTATAAGTGAGGTTAGTGCTACTCTTGTAATCTATGAAAAGAATGTGGTGTACCTATATTTCCCCCATAAAAAGGATCCAAAATTGAAAATTATATAATCTGTAATATTTAAGGTCATAATTGATCAATGAATAATTTTATTTGACCGGTAGTACATTGAAATTTTTCTTTGACCCCTTCCTAAACCAACTTATTCACTAATAGTGGTAAATATTTTTATTGTTTTTTCAATATACGTAATGGTAATAAAAATAAATAGGACATATTTAATAATTTTTAGTATTTTTAATCCATTTATGGAATCCATTTTCCAATTTTATAATCACAAAATTGTATAATATTTTTTTAAAATTATCCTCCATGATGCGAGGGGAATTCAATTTTACATGTAGAAAATATTATGATGATTATAAATTTTTTATATCCACATTAAAATTTTGAATTATTAAAATGACATAATTATATTAATATATATATAATTCAACAATGTTATCATTTATATCTTTATTAAAACAATTTTCTATGTTTAAATACTTTTAATTAAATGACAATTCAAAATAAAAACCTTATATTATCAATATTAATATATACATTTATCATTTTAAAAATTAAAATATATTAACTCCAGGATAATATTGAATTAATGATAATTGTTTTTTCAAAAAAATTGTACAACTGAGGAAAAATTATTTTCAAACAATTTTCCTACAATTGGGAATTTTTTTATGAGAAATAATGCTCTTAATTATATAATTAGTTGAATAATTATCACTTTTATAAAATTCCAATATTGTGAATTTTATTTTATGTATATAGAATATATTATTTAAATTCAATCAAATCAATTAACAGATGTTATTTTTCTAATTTATTTACATAAAATGTTTTATTTGGTTAAAAATATTTTTCATTAAATAGATTTAATTTATTTTAAAATTGATTGAATTCTAATTTTATATAATTCATGGATGAAGAATTCAGCTGAAATACATGTGTAATCCATATATTTTCATAATTTTGTAAAAATTATTCATAAACTATATTAAAATAAATAGGTGATAAATATCATATTGTTAATGTATAAAAGTACATCACATTTCATTTCGACTATTTTTTCATACAATGCAATCTACACTCGGTGTTGTGTTTAATGAAAATAATCCAAATTAATAAATTCATTTAAAAAATATTTAACAAAATATATGTATGTAAAATTATATCATTATTGAATAAATTTGTGCCCAATAATTTGAACTTCTTCTCTTTTTGCAGGGGTTTAACATTTGAAAACCACAATGTGGGAATACAACATCATCGAATATGTTAACTCTAATGTCCTATTGAAAAGATATTATTATATGTGTACGGGTCATCTGGAAAACTAAATAATATTATTTAAAATAATATATTATATTTTTCCTGTTAAAATTGGTGATAGAAAATAAAGCATACTGCCAAATAGTGAAGGAGTGTGATATAGAAACTGGTCGAGAAATAGTTAACAACCAAAAATCCATAAATCAATTATGTGTAGAAAGGTCATAGATAACATCAAAAATATTTATAATAAGCTAAAAATATTATTATATCCTTTTAAAAAAATTGAAAATTTTCAAGAGAATATATATTTATATGATATAATTTTATTTTATATCATCCTTTGGTTGTTCTATGATCAATTTATAATAAATATTCTAATCATTGATATTAATTTATCAAGTATGTAACACTAAACAAGATCCATAATAGATTGATAAGGAATTCCTTATATGATAATATTTTATAAAAATTGTTAATAGATGTTATGAATTAATAATCAAATGTTGAAATAATACATTAATCTAAAACCTAAAAAAAATCATCATAATCCATTCCATAAACTATTAACCGTATAACCCTTTTTGAAAACAATATTTACCAAAAAGGGCAGTAAATTTATCAAAAACCAATATAATTGTAATCCCATGAATATAATAATGAATCTCAATATATTCACATACGAAATATGTCCATATTATATTATTATGTTTTCATGAATCATGATAGTATCAGGAATTTATAAAATACCAAAATTAAAACATACACATCTCATCATTCATTGTGTATATCCATAAACAAATGAATATATTCCATTAATTTGATAATTATATAAACTCCATCAACATTAATATAAACCACATATCCATAGAAAGTTTGTCAGTTACATGATCACCAATACACTCATATTTACATTGTCCATTTAGTCACATCTTTATACAAACTAAAATACATTTTTCAAACAACGATAACGTATTTTTTTTCAACTTCACCTAATCAAAATATCACTATTCCAATAGATAAATTTTCTATATCATCATCACAATTCAACCTAATTTTTTATTAAATAACTAAATATATATACTGAACAAACATGTAATATTGTAGGATTCATATAACAAAATTCTTGAATTTAAATTCATATACAATTCAATCAAACCACTTCATTTTTCAATCATTGACTATGATTTATCAGCATATTCATTAATAACTCCTTCATAAAATATGAAACATGAATATGGTCTTACCATTTATTAAACTAAATGTAATCATGCTTCTCACATTTAACATATAGAATACTGTTACATCATCCCATGAAATTTAGATATCATTTGTAGTCTCCCAAACATTATTAGTAAAACAACAACTCATACAACCTTGCAGATTCTATTCATATTCTATCAAATTAGTAAATAGATATTATTATTTCCCATGTATTTATCAAATGAAAAATTTATCCATAGATGATATCTTAAGAAGATCATTACTCTCCTCACATGTGTTAATTTATGATTTAATTTTTATTATGTATTAACATGATTTTTGTCCTTATTTAATATAATTATAAAAACATCATACTCAATGGGGACATAAGATTTTTTGCTTCTTCCCATGATCATAAATTATATGAATGAAAATAATAATCACATAATTTTATACACCATAACAATAGTCCATAAACTATATCCTTTCATTATTATGGAGTCTGAGAATTAATAAAGTGAATGTTTTCATTAATATATCATGAACACTTATTAGGCATTATAAATATAACCTTCAATCTATTTTTCACACAATTTTATTTCACATCATCATATTTTCTATCACATTCAATGTTGATCTATATACTACTAGTTTCCTCCATTTACTAAAACCAAAATCACTAGTGAGTTTGGAAATATTCGTAGTTGTATATCAGATAATATAAAAAATTATCATATATGATCACTAAACCACGGAACAAGCATTTTAATAAATCACACCATTGGTTAATCATAGTATACCCATGGTTATTGTTTAATATATTAATGATGGTTTATATAGAGTATGTTATTTAAATTTAATGTCCCTAGACATATTAAAATAGGTTTGTTTCAAA
This sequence comes from Viscum album, assembly GCA_963277665.1. NCBI lineage: Eukaryota > Viridiplantae > Streptophyta > Magnoliopsida > Santalales > Viscaceae > Viscum > Viscum album. The sequence continues at coordinate 913,924,662 of OY728157.1, forward strand.
GAATTTTTCAATGAAATATGTGATGATCTTGTCTAGCTAAATGTTCCAGGTTTAGTGTTATTACCCCAAGTTACATGTAATATAGATCCCAATCTTATTATAATATCATAAAAAGAGGTAATTTTGTTGAAACAACCCCATATATCATTTACCAAAATACAATGAAATTTTCCCACCTTTTATTCATTCTTATACTTATCCATATATGTGTACATATGGAGCTCACTAAATATTAGTTATCATAGTATCCAAAGGGTTAAATAAGAAAATATTATATGATATACTAGAGTGTCATATTATTTTTATATATATATAATTAATTATTTTTAGATGAATAATAATCTCATTACAAAAATACAAACTGAAGGATCCGAATGGTTTAGTTACATTGGAGAATATGTATAAATTTTTCATATATAAATGAATATCTTTTATTTTCCCCAAAATGATCTATCCATTTAGTACTCATCATAGAAATACTATACATAAATACATTCTCCATAACCTAGGATTGGGAAACCAAGGAAATATTGATGTTTCATGCTTCATTAGGGGAAATCTAGGGAAATAGATAAACATTACATGAGAGTAAGGCTAATATAACATCAAAATTACATATGAAAACAATTCTCTTCAAAATAAATGTTAAAATATAGAGTAAGGAAAATAATATTTCAATTACAATAGATATTAATTATACAGAAATCAAGGAAGATGAACCATGAGGACAAAAAAAGGCATAAAACATATACATATTGAATATACATGATCATAGATACGTATTTCCATAGTATCAAAGGATCTCAACCATGGATATCATAGTTTAATGTTTTCACTCCATATACTTTCATAGTTTACAAGGATCACTCCCACAACCATCATAACAGTCACAATCTCTTATAAAACGGTGTTGAATCCTCATTCATGTACATTATATCTTCTGAAATATAAATCGTTACACTATTTTTGGGAAGGGGACATATGACAAAAATGTCAAATAATTAATTTCATATATTTGTGTACCAATTGATCATAAAAAATGCACCATATCATAACACATGAAATGAAATGGGTTTCATTTTAATTATATTATACCATAACCTATGGAAAAGAGACAGGTTTCATAATAATTTAATCATGTCATCATAAAATAACATATGAAATGTAGTAATTTACATAATAATTTACACATGGTAAAACCCGTGGAAGAAAAACAGGATACTCAAAAGTCATTCAATCCGAGAAAAATATTCAGATAAAAAATGTGAATGGAATACTTTAATCATATCCCTAGTAAGGCATTGGTAACGCCATAGAATTTCATTTTAGATACAAATTGATATTTAAAAATAAGATTAAATCTATTATGGAAAATATATATTCATTGAGAATAACTAGTTAGTAGTAAAACCTCATAAAAAATTTTAAACCCATTTATTATTAATATAAATATAATCATATAATTATAGAATTTAAAATCATTTAAAATATTCATAAGGAAAAAATCATTTTCATTTCAATAATACCTTATCAAAAAAGTATGTTTTTAAAAAATACCAATTGATTTCCTTTTAAGATAAAACATTAATCTTCTTAATGGAATCATTAAAGAAATTATTTTTTTTGATTGTACAAAATACACAGAATCATTCTCATGTTAAAATAAGTATTTCATTAAAATTTAATGGAAAATTAAAAACATGTATTATTTTTTAGAAATCAACATTAATCGTACAATTTAATTTTCTAACAAATTAAAAAAGTGATTACAATTCTTTAATGATTCTATATTATAATTTTAATATCATTTTTCAATACATTTATAGAAAGAATGTTTTTATAAGAATTTTTTTTCTATCGAGGTGATAAACAAACTCTATTTTTAATAATAATAATAATTAGAAAACAAGAGTTAATAAAGAGAGTTAAATTATGGTTAAACTTTTATTCTCAATATATTACTATATTAAAATAAATATCATGAGTTTTTATTGAAATTTATCATCATATTTCATTATTTAATGTTTAACCAGGAGAAATCTGGATATACAGTGAGGTATTAACATAAATCAATTGCAATTGTTTTTTACATTGAATCGTAAGACCCATGAAATAATAAAACTAAATGATAAATATAATATAATGGAAAAATATTATGATATTAAATGGGAAAGGGATGGAATATACACTTCATAATCGAATATAGGTGCTTGATATAAGATATGTATCAATGAAAGAAAATTGATAATAAATCGTACAATATTTGTAATATTTAAATTGTTTACCCAAGGAAAGTGGGATCCTAATTGGATATTTATATCAAAAAAATATTCTAGATAATAAAAAAAATAAAATAATCTATCATAAATACACCACATAAAAAATTTTGTGGTTAATATTTCATGTGGCCTATAAAGAACAATGTGAGATGATGATCTTTTACATCAACTCTCAAATTTTTTGTACATGATAAAATATCCATTATAATTAAAATTATTTTCTAACTAATATAAAACAAATATATTCATAAAATATAATTTATTTTTTTTCTATAACCATTCATTATCTTTTAATTATCAATTCCATGATAATGTAACATTTCAGATATTAGATGTAAAAGTTTTCATGCATATTTATTGTTCTTAATTTTGTGACCCATTTATTTTATCATGAATGAATCAAGAAAAATTTTTAAAAATGATTTAAATATAATATATATTACTTATATTTTTATATATAGTAATAAATTAAATTAAAATATAGGAAATGAAATAAATAGTTAATTGAAATTATAGGGTGTATATATGTATAAATGTATTCTCATTTTTCTCAGGTTACTGAAAAAGAAAATAAAGATTAATAATATATTAACATTAAGTAATCTTTGTTAGAACATAATTACATATATCATATAATAATTAAACCCATATTTATAAAAATCCTAGAGAAACTTGATCTAATTACATGCTTTATTATCCAATAGTCTTTCCAACCTAAGATAAGTATTATCATATTCTAAAAAGAATGGAAATTAAGAAGGTAAAACTGATATAATAACTATTAATTATAATAATATCATAAATATAATATATAAATATTTATTATTAATTATATCAAAATGTGATACATGGTTATCGAAAAATTAATAACATCAGTTCATGAGGTGGTATCCCACCATAAAGACGAATGAAGATTTGGTAACCCATTTATTTTAATTGGTGAAGATTTTAGGTAATTAACATGTCATAAAAAACAATTATACATAACATTATGATTTTTTATAAAAACATATATTTATAATAATTCAACATGTAAAAATGAAGAAATTACTTAAAAACCCTCACATATGAATGATTTCAATTCTCCTTGTAACCAAATTCGGTATTCCCCAAAATCCTTTCTAGATTTATTTTTTATCCAATACTAATATTATAGGATTATATGAAGAAATAATGGAATTCATCAAATTATGTAATGGTCTAACTAAAGGATTGTGGATATATGAATAGAATAGGATAGTGGTGTCATTATATTAGTGAGGTTAGTGGCACACTAATAATTTTTGAATTTTAAATTTTAATCAATGTTTTTTCAAGAAAAATGGATCAAAAAATTGTCTCTTAATTAAAAAGGAAGATATTTTGTATAAATTTTTTCATAAAATTTGTTTTGAAATTTTTTTCCTATTTTAAAAATTGTCTTTTTCATGAAAAACCATGTTAACCCATTTCTACCTTAACTATAGTAAATAAAACATACTATTTATAAAAATCATTTTATATAAAATTATGTTGATATTATTAGATAATATAAATTATTCTGATTCAAAAAATAAAATCCATTTGCAAAAATTCTATTCACAATAGTGAATATTTAAAATTGAAAACTAATCAGGAAGACGTCATGAAAAAATTATTTTCCAGAAAAAATATACAATAGTTTAAAATGTTTTTATTTTATAATTACTTATTTAATAGTTTCCAAAAATAGTAATTATATTAATAGATAAGTAATATAAAATATTTATCATTTAAACACATCTTAATATATATTTTATGTCTTAATGTTCATTAAATTATTTCAATATTTTTAATAAAATACATTATTTATCTCTATTCATTTAAAAATTTATCATTAAAAAATATAATAAAGATTTAACTACAATATAATTTCGAAATATTTGATTAAAAATAGATGTTAATGTTTTAGATAATCTATCTAAATTTCATTACAATTAATTAATATTAATTCCCCAAATGTTAAAATATTTACATTTTTAAAAATATTTATATTTTTTAATAATAAAATTTGATTTTTTCTTAGGTCCTTTCAAGAAATATATTAATATTGATGTTAAGAAATATATTGTATGAATAATATATAAATAAAATTAATTTTTTTACCTAATTTGATTTGATTTATTTATTAAATAAAAAGGCTTTTTTGAACATAATAATTATACCATAATAAAAATATTTCCTTTATTTTAGAATAGTTTTGTTATTTATGATTAGATAGTTAAAAATGAATTATTTTTATATTCATTTGTAAACTACATATTTTTTTAATTTATTTAATCATATTAACAAAAACCATTCCAATGGCTATGTGATAACTACCAAAGAATATTTCATTATTTTTATGTAAAATTTCATTCATCTTTCTATTGAGTGTAAGGAATGATTCACTCAGTTTTTTCTTAAAGTGAAAAATAAAAAACATTAAATTTTTTTGAAAAACCAATTTCACATAATATCTATATATGAAAAAAAATATCTCAAAAATTTTCCGAGTGAAATTTATTATATGATAGGTTGGGACCAAGATTCTATTTCAAATTAATGTGTGCACATGTATGGGGTCTATTATGTGAATCATTAGTATTGAAACATGATAAAATCATTGAAATTCGGAATGATTATGGTGAAAAATGGTATGACACTATTATAGTTTTAGAAAAAAAATTGATATTATTTAATTTATGACAGACATAACATCCCTTAATTAAAAAATAATAATAACTCTCTTCCTTCGAAATACCTTTTTGAAGACATGATCTCCTTCATGGAATTCCATATTTGTCAAATTATTAACCAAATAAGAAACCTATATTCTCAAATTATCCTATATAATATTATGTTTTTCTATCACCTTCTACATTATTTACAATTTATTTGTTGACTTACTGTTCACAAGTCCCACATCCATCCAAACATGATGGGAATAAGTATTTTTTCAAATATAACCCCATTAAATTAAATTTAAATTTATAAAGGGGTATATTATTATAAGTGGATTACAATATAAGATGTCATTTATCAGCTATTCCTTGAATGTTATGTGAAAATGACCACAATGTTCCCTCTTGGGTGTTGCATGTACTTATAGAAAACCCATCAACTTCTAGAAAATATCTAGGTCTAAAATATATCTTTTTTCCAAAACATTTTGAATACCTAGTTTTTTTATTCTTTTAATATTATGTCTCAAAAATATGTTGATATAGTTCTATGTAATATTATTAATGGTAAAATCCTCTCGACATCATGGAAATTTGTATACATGGTATATTAATCACATACAAACCATAAACAACAATTATTATTAGATTTATTAGGTAGTCCAGTAGAAATTTCCATTCTATTATTGTCACTCATTAACAGAGGTATAGGGACATATTTCATGACACTTTTCTGGTTTTTTATCATATCATTTACATGTTTTTAAACCTTTAATAATATCAAAAAGTTTATAATTTCACAATTTTTTACAAAAATATGATTTCATTTATATCACTCTAAATCATAAAACATAGATATTATTTAAATAAAATAAATTAGATTCATTTAATACTTCTCACATTAGCATTAGTTTTGATGGTACTTGTTATATCCTTTCAAATGTAATAACACCATATTCATCGATAATGTATTACTCTTTCTATATTTTTCCATGTTTTAGAACCCCATGTACTCTTTTAACAACATGGTAAAGTTATATAGAAAATGTTATTTCAAAAATAATTAAAATGGATTTATTTTTCTATTTCCTTAAGAATTCATACATTAATATTTTCTAAATACAGGGTTATATTTTAAATTTATATCAAATTCACGGATAGAAATCCAATTAATAAAATCTATGATCCCTATTACTCATTAGGATTTCCACCTTATATTATTTATTGGATGGTAGTGTATTTTCATATCGGATTCGTTGAATATTTTTGGGCGTATCTATTATAGTATGATGATCTTGTTATTCATAAATATTTACATCTAACATTTTTAACTTGTATATAAATCAAATGATTTACCCAAAAAAATTATATTGAAATTATTAATGAAAATAATACTTATTAAGAATCAATATAATGAGAAATAGGTATTTCTTTTCACCGGTTGTCAGATTTAGAAATGTAGAAAAAAATGTCATATCATTATGCAAACTATATCATTCATTGATGTGTCACTATAAATAATTGTTATATCAAACCCAAAAAATTAATTTTCAATAGTTTTATATTTATTAGTCTCATATTTACTTCCTCAAATCATTTTTTTATTCTATATACAATTTTGATTTCACTCATTAATGTAAAAACATGGTAATTTTTTTAGCAATAAGAGAAAATTATAAATAAGTCACCCATATTAACAAGATAATCATAATAAACTATATATGTCATTTATATTCATTACAGTGACCAATAATTTCACACCGTTTATCATTTAGGGGTAATATTATATTGAATCTATAGAGATAATATTTCCATGAAACTATATTTTATGAATCCCTAATTGAATCTTATTAAATTTTACATTGTTCTTTTTCTCCTATAAATTCATCATAAATATCTAAATAATATCCCTATAATCATCATATAACATAAAATTTATTTAGATATCACATATATAATCCATAAAAATATAGTATAATCCTTCTTAACTCCACTAATTAAATCCACCAACATTGATGATAAATTTGTTTCCATATTTCAGTTACCAAGAACTCATATGTCCCATACCATTTTTAAAAATCTGCCATTGGAATATCAAACATGTTGACTTTTAATTGATCATTTCAAAAAATGAGAACAATTATTGGGAATCATAAATATCATTTATGTGGAAAAAATTATTATTTTTTTATATTTATAGGATTCTTTTTCTTTATAAAAATTAAAATCATTTCTGTTAAAATGATAAAAAATTTCAAAAATACATCATTTCATATATAATTAGATATTTAATCACCAAGGAGATACATTTGGGAATATAAAACCCATATAACACAAAACTTTATTTTGATTGATTAATTTATCAAATTCAATATGATCTAATGTATATGAAGGTTTAGAAATGGATTTTGCATCAATGATAGGTGTAACTCCCAAATATTTCGTGATATGTTTCTTTTTTAAATAATTTAATATCATGTGATTCCCACAACAGCGAGTTAGAGGGCATCATGATCTATCAAGGAAGACATTTAAAAAGTATATATGGATATTTTTAATCACATTATAAACATTATAAATTTAATTTTTCAATATATTATTCATATATTAATTCTGAATATCAATAGAAATCTTAGGGTGAATTTTTTTGTATCTTTTTAAACAGATATATTTTTTGATAATTAGTGAATAATAATGCATTGTTGTAAAAAAATTAATTTTTATAATAAATAATTCTTTAATATTATCTTGTTTTTTAATGTAAAAATATATAAATAGTACATATATAAATTCAATGTAGTTCAATGGAAAACATTTACATTAAAATTTGATATAAATAACATACTAATCTTATAAACTACTTTGTTACCCTCTCTTCGACACATTAGCATTAAAATGAATTTAGCCACTCATGTGTTAATAATTTATAAAAATGAACATACAAGGATATAATCGGGATAATTTTAATAGTCTAATATAATTAACTTATGTTTTTTGTGAATATTACTGTTTATCTGTTTTTATTTTTTTATTACAGTTAAGGGTAAATTAGGTAATAAAGGTAAAAATAATATTATAATATTTAAATGTTACCCTAGGACATGTCCTAATTTTATTGAATTAGTGTTTTTACACCAAAATAAACATTAGGGTGGAATTATTATATTTTTAATCCACTTGGGAAAGGAAATAACTTTTATTATTTTTAATTTACAAGTAAGTTAAAATGAAATACTCATAATTTTAATAACTAAATGATTTTTAATATGGGGTTATACAAAAGATAATGTTGACTATAAATATTCCTTTGAAATATAATATAGTTATATTCATTATTATATTTCATTTTATTTTATGGGGATGAAATAAGTTAATTTAATTATTGTATAATAATGATGAAGTAATTGTTTACTTATTGTAAATATCATATAAACGATATTAAAAATATTAAAAAAAATTATAATTTAAAATAATTAATGACATAAACAATTTTTTTAGATGAATAATACATGATATAAATATATTTTATTAGTTAGTTCTATGTTACACTGTTTTGGAGTTATATTTATGATGATAAATAATAAATACTATCAAAATTGAAAAACATATACATTAAAATAAATAATATTTTATTAAATGATAAACATAAAAAAATATATAGTTCTCCAAAATAATTATATTATGTTTAATTATGTTATAAATGATCTACATGGTGCTCTTTTTGTATTTATTTTAACTATATTAACACTATTGAATAAAAATCCATGTTGTCACCGTAAGAGTTAAAGGGTGTTATTAAGGGATAAATACAAAAGATAATGTTAATTTTGGGACAAAAACATTAGAAAAAAAATTGGTTGAGTTTATTTCAACCCATAATAATCTAATATTATAAATATCTCATTTTCATGATATTTTATATTGAAAATAAATTTTTGATAATTTAATATTTTAGAGGATTCCATGATTACCCCTTCATCTCATGTTAAAATACACATCCATCCTCACTCTTTCACACCACGTTGAGATTTCTAGATTGACCAAACACTGCTCAATACTTCTATAAACATTTATAGTTTTCTTTGGAATTTCAGGGTCATCTGAAATTCCTTCTCTAGTGTCCCTAAGAGTATATTGAATGGAATCCCACTATAGAATATGCAATCATTTTCCCAATTTAAATATGTTACTTTTTTTATTCTATATATTATTTATATGTTGTTTACATAATAATGTAATAAATATAGTATCATAAGTATATATATACAATGATGTAATTAAAATTATGATACACCAATATTCTTTTTTTCTACCTTATGAAAAACAACATCACCAAGGATGTGTTCGTATGACTATTCATCTCTGCATCATGATGTAATTTCACTAAATCCCTATATTTATTATAGTGGTTATAGTAATAAATATAATTGATAAAATATAGAATATGAAGTGATAATATTTCAGTATAGTAAATATATCATCAAATTTATATTGTTTAACCATTAAGGGAATGCTATTGTCACTCGTTCATACGTATGACCTACCGTCTCTCTAAAGAAATGAGATTAATTATCCAAAGAAACCATAAAATAATGATTATTGAAATTTATAATACAATTACATATATAATATTTAAGAACATAATATAATTTTGTATATTAATTGAATATAATTTATTCATATGAAACGTTACTTGCATAAAAAAAATTCATATGATGATGAGTTAGTTAAAAGTCAAAGCATTGGTAATATTGATATGTGATTAACAAAATGATGTAAGATGATATTATAGTATATTATAAATGTGGATATTGTTTTTGTATAATTTAATAAAATTCATTAACCATTATACACGAGTTCAACATACCCTCAACTAAGGCAATGTACATGGAATGGGTTAATTTCAAAATCTACTTATTATCTGAAATTGTTCATATGTAAGTATCTACTAGTGCATAATTATCATCTATGTACATGTTCCTTAAAAATTTACTAAAAATAATATATTTAATTTTCTTAAATTGATTGAAGTCATTTTTACCAATATTTTACATTTTGTAAATAATTTTGAATAGAATCATTCAATAATTCTTTTCATACTCAGTAATTTATTATTATTTCTATGAAATAATGAAATTATATTTTTAACATAAACCATAAGAGAAATCATTCATTCAAAATCTTATAATATTCTAATAAAATAAAAAAGTATTCTATCATTATTATGCCCCCTAATTTTTAAATAATTTCAATAAAAATGTATGTTTCTATAATGAAATTTTTAATGATTTTATTTGATTATTTTCTTCTATGTCAACTTATATGGTTGGGATTTATGTATAATTGAAGTAGATTTATTATGAAACAATCCTCCATTTTGTATTGAAGGGTTAATGATATGATTCACTCATTATGTTCTATTTTGATGCCTTTCATGGTTTATTGTAAATTTATTAATATTTCATATTATATTATTAATAAAAATGATTAATTTTTTAATTTTTCACCATTTTAATTTGAGGAATGAATTGGATATATTAATTGAATGGTAGTGGACCATTAAAATAACTCCCTATGGGTTAGGGACATGTTCAAAAATTATCATTGATGTATCATTAGTTCTTATGAGACAATAAAGATTGTTTTCTGACTAATGTGTTAAATGTTTATGTATGTTCTTGGAATGAGGCCTTGATAGTATGTTCTTGATGTCTAACATTATTCATTCCCTAGTTATGGGACAATTTATTGATATTACATGTGAATATCTCACTAGTAAAATATCCATTTGAATGTTTTTATGGCAATATTTGATTTATTATTTTTATTATAATGTTTAAAAGTATGGTCCTACAGCTATATAAGTTATAATTAATTTTTATTCGTAATTGTGATAGATTTTTTTGTTTTTTGTGCTTATTGAGAATTTGATCTCACCCCTTATTTATGTTTTTTCTCTGAGATGATTTGAAGAGGTATATTATGACTAATTTTTATGGATAATATCTGTGATTAGTGTTTTTTCAAATTAAATACTATATAGATTTTGTTTGAATGTGTACTTTAAAACATATGTCTGTATCTAGTATTTCCAATTGTAAAAAATTATTCTCTCATCTAAGATTTTATTCCAAATTATCATTCTAGTGAAATAAAAATATTCAATAGCCATAATATTTTGTGCCTGGGGCATTGTGATAGCTGTCAGATAGTGATTACTACAATCATTGGGAACAAGATAAAGAATGAATTTTGATAATGAATCACTTCCATAAGATAGATGTTAAGAATAATTGTATAAGAACATCAAATAATATTGTTAAAATATAGATTATGAAAGACTTCTTGGAAAACCATATGTGTCCATGTACAACTTTTGGACATGATTCTGGCACATATATGTCTATGTGTTTTAAATCAGAAAGGTTTTTACAATCCTCAATCTGAGTTACTTGGTACATAACAACGGTCTTTACTATGCACCTTGTTTAAAACTCCCATGGGATATGCTTAGTATAACATAAATTTTCATTAAAAACCATTATGAAGGATTTATTATTGAATATGTCCCCAAAGAAACCATTGCAATGGTTATAATATTAGATATATATATATTTTTCTACTTATGTTGAGTATTTAATAGTTTAGAATTATTAATTGTGATTCATAACCCATTGTATTGTATTCTATTATTTAGAAATGGATCCTAGTTAATGTATTGGAAAATGATTCAACACATGTAATCTTTGTAGAGATTTTCCACCAATGAAAGATAATAATTTTACAGTTGGAGATACAACCAGTGTTGAACAACTTATTACTATACTGGGACAACTGACTCATTTTATGAATAATAACCCTACTGGTATGAATATACCTGGTCCTTAACATGAATAAACAATGTTATAACACATCATGAGACAACAAACTCCATCATTATATTGGACTATAAATCCATTTTTATTCGATAAATGTATAAGTTTCATTGTGATTTTATTTCTTTCATAGGGATGTATCCAATGAAAGAAGGTTTTTATTGAAATTTAATGTCTCCCAAAAGATGTGAATAAGTGGTGGTCATTAATTCAAAGCACAAAGGATGATTAAAAACCAAATACATTGAATGGATGTAATGTAAATCCATTATATTATAGAAATACATTAATCATGAATAGATAGTGGATTTGAAAAGGAAATTTATGAGTGTGAGGGATGAGGTGGATAAACATTTTTCAATGTATAAAGCTAACATACCATGGATAGAAAGGCATGCCACTGACAAAATATATAAACCAATTATTATTATTGATTGATTTTTGATAGGTTAAATCAATTTCTCTTAGGGGGGGAAATATCTCATAATCATTCTCATAGTAAGTTATAATCTCATGATTTATCAAGACATAAAGTGAATTTTCTCTGTATTATGACATTAATGAAATGAAAGAGATGAAGTGTGACTCTGAAAACAATGGAAATGGAATTAAGGGTAAAAGATGAATAGATTACATTACCCCTTGCCTTTATTTTGGGATAAAACCCCTTGGTAGATTCTAAAAAATGGTTGTGATATTGATACATGTGTGAAGAAAAAGGTCACCAAGTCTATGATTGTATGGGAAAAAGATAAAGCTATAATTTTTCAATGAAAAATATATAATGAAATGGAATATTACTGTAGAGACCCAAGCATGGCGTACATGGAAAGAAAATTACTTTTGGGGAATACTTATTACATAACAAAAAAATACACCCATGGATCTTAATATATTAGTGTAATTAGAAACTAGGAACCTAATCTTCTAATTATGGTGAAAGATCTTCAATGAATCCCATAAAGATATTCCCCATTTGTTTAATTAACTAAAACCTTTTTTTATATCCTTGGGAAAAGAAAACATAAAATGTGTGAGGTTGAATTCCCAGTAAGGGTAAACATGGAAAACCTAAAACAATAAATAAAGATTTGAATGTAAAAACATGAACATAAAACATAAAAATCATTACTAATGACATAAATATTGGTAGTACATAAGGAATAGTTCATAAGGGAACATTAATCATGATAAAATACCAAGGTAATAAAACATGTAATTGTGGAAAACCATTAAGCACATGATATTATATCCATAGTATCCAAGGCATTACTTCCAGGACCATCATAGTGGACAAAGTCTATTACTAAACTGGGTTTACTTGTCATTCCTACCCTATATTACTAAACATGATTTACTTGCCATTTCATCCATGCTTATCTCATGAGATATAAGTCTATACCCAATTAATATGAGGGAGATATAGGTCACACACAAATCATAATGAAATCATTCATATTTGTGCCATAAAATAAACAAAAATAATTCATCATAACCCAAATAATAAAATGGGTTTCATAAACAACATCCCATCATAACATAATCCATATTAAACAAATGGATATCATTTAATCATAAGAGAAAATCAATCCATGTAAATAATAGAGACATTATACATGAAACATAAACATTCTAAATAATATCATCTTAGATGGAAAATAATTTTGATAAAACACTTGAAATGAATTCTTGAGGAAAATATCCTTTCTTTTTTAAAATCATTTACTATTTTCAAAATGTCATTCAATTTTAAAAGAAAATAATTTTGTTAAAAAAAAATGAAATTATTTAGCAAAGGCATCATGGTAAAATGGCGTTATGAAACCGTAAAAATCCATTCACACCGTATATGTTACAAAAATATTCTCTTCATACAGTTGTAGGAAAATTCAAAAAGTACCTTGTATGGTAAACAAAAGAAAGATTCCTTCCATACCTTGTGGTATAAATCAAAAAGGGTAAAAATGAATTTCAACATACAAGGAAGAATAGTAATCATTTTATGAAAACATTTTGACAGAACATAGACATGGATGATAAACATAGCCCCAGAAAATACTTACGGAAAACAATCTCGGATAAGAATAAGATTTGAATAATTATCCCTTACCTTATGTCCAATTTCATTCGTATTTATCCAAGACTTCTGTATAGTGGGTTTAAAAATATTATTAACTTGTATCTAAACCAAAATAAAATTTATGATATCATATATGATTCACTTATTAGTTTATATTACCCATTAATTTGTCAATTACATGTTAATATAGTACTTTGGGTAAAATTGATTCATTTAACATACATGTTTTGACTTGTAATTACTCATATGAATACTTAGATCATGATTAAATATTTTCTAAATTTTAAAAATTATTTATATGTAATATATATTAATCATATAAATATATATATTGGATCAATAAATGGAATGAAATACACCGTTCTTGGAGACGGTAGGTCGTAAGTACGCATGAATGATGTTTTCGATTCCTTATTAAAATGAATTGAAGAATATGACATACATATAAATAAATAAAGTAGAATTATTATGTCATTTATTTCATGATTATTATTATATATACATTATAGTCATTCTTGAATGGTTAACATGAATAATGAATCTCATCGCATCGTGGAGACTGTAATCTGAATGTACATATGAGCGATGATATCAGTCCCATAATTATTGAATTCAATTTTAGTGGATTATATAATATCTCATTATTATTATTATGTTATAATAAGAATATACAGTTATAGTTTCCACCATTATATCCATCCATGTATGGTGATGGAGGAAAAACCGACTACACCACAGTGAGGAGACGATATTCCGTACACATGCAAGCGTGGTGATATCATTTTTCATAGGAAGGATAGAAGGTGAAAAAAGGTTGTTTCACATTTATAATAACATCTAGGTATATTATTTATTCTGATGTTATTTCATTATAATTAAACAACTCAATAAGAGGAAGTACAAGTAGAAATAAATTTGAAAGATTCGGTAAAGGATATTAGCTCTTCTTTGACGCGCCTCTTATAAACCTCCACTTAGGGCACTAAAGATGGTCTTTGAAGAAAACCAGGACCACTATTATGTTTTTATAGAAGTGTAAAAGATAAAACAACAGGGTTTTTCCATTATTCAAGGCTCAAATTGTTGTGTAGTGGAGAGCGATGAGGTTCCCATATATAAGAGAGGAGAGGGGAACTTTGGAAAACCTAAAAAATATTATTTTATAATATATTCAACCCCAACATAAAAACATAAAAAATGACTCAATTAGAATATGAGATGAGATATGGTAATAATATCATCAACCAATAAAATTTAGACATGATTTTATTTTATTTTATGCACTCTCATTTTGATTTATCCTTATTTAATCTATTTAATTTTATTTGTGTTAACAAGATTCTAAATACTAAATTGTTATAAATACTTACTTTTGTGTTGTGAATTGTCCATAATTGGATTACATATTAAATTTTATAGCATATAAATTTCAATTTATATTTTTTAAATATATTATTAATGTTTTAATAATATTTTATTTTTAAAAAATATCAATAGTATAAATTTAGAAAATATTCATTTATTTGGTTTTAAATAAATTCCACACATAAGATATGATTGAATAAAAATATTTAATAGATCCATAACATGTAATATTCATCTTAAAAATTTGGGGATCACATTAGATAGTTCATATAATATTTATTTTAATATTTGTAATAAACCATTAATTAGATATTTCAATCAATAGAATAATTTCAACATCACTATTGTGTCACCATTAATGATAATTATTTAATCCCAAAATATTCTAAATGAATTCACATGATGATGAAAATTTTATTATCATTATAGTGAATATTTATGTACGATCCATCCAATGGCCCGAAGGCCTTCAAATTATTTTATATTAAATAAAACCCCCTTTTAAGGGTTGAAGGGAGAAAACCTGACCAGACTTCATGGACATTGGACAGTCGTGACCCGAAGGTCTAGAGATACAACCCATCCTGACTACATGGAGATACCCCTCCCTAGAATTTAATTGTGAAACGCCCTCCACCGATGCATGGATGTACAACAAGCCAGTGTAACTATTTAAGTACGATGTTTTATTATGTTTATCAATAAATTAAAATTATTACACATATAAGATATAATAGTGTGACATGTTTTCACATTCATTGGTTGTTAAAATAATTACATCCTTTTCATAAAAAAATTCAATTAAATGAATCTATTATGACCCTAAGGTGATATGGGTAGACATTTATTCATCCAATAGAATTTTGGCTGCTGTTATGGTAATTTTATAATCTTATTTTTACCTATAATAACCCGATGTGACTTTATTTATAGAAAATAAAAATTACATTAGTTACTATTCATAATATAAAAAAAACCTAGTAACCTAATATAGAGCCAATTAATTAATATATGAAATCCATTTTTCAAAATTCCAAACACAGAAGTTGCAGAAATTAATTTAAAATTAATCACGTTGTTACGAAAACAGGTTTAAACAGTTATAACATTGCAAAAGATTGAAATGTTTTTTCATATTAATTCAATGTAAAATTAATGATAATGACACATACTATATTAAAGTGTAAAAAATATTCTATCTATACTTTAGAAACATTTCATATTATAATTTAACGATATAAATTATATTGATTAAAAATGTTTTTTTGATGAATAATTTAATGTATTTTTCCTATTTATCAAAGAATGAATGTTAACAGAAAAATATTAAAAATTATACAAAGTAATTTTTTTTATCATTTTTTCAATGAATATGTTTATATTTTCTAATTTAACTTATAAACATCTCAAAAATTAGATTTAGTGTGGGTGTTCCATCAAAAAGAGGCAAAACTACATTTTTTAATAAAATAATTATTTTTCATTAAAAATTATTTTTTTCTCATACGATGTTCTAGAAATTGTGTATGATTAATTATTATGTAATAAAATTCCAAATTTAGTTAATATTATTCATTAATTCTACTTCATAACAATATATAGTTGTTTAGTGAAACTCAATATTGCGTACAACACACGCTATCGAGGAAAGTTTCTCTTGCATGCAACACATGAAAGAATATTGTTTTCATATACTACAAGATAATATGGTATTGCATATAGTGAAAGCTATTCTTGGTGTAGCATACCACATAAGACATATGGGAAATTAAAAATAATATTTCTCATAAAATCTCGAGGTGTTACATTCTACCCCCTTAAAATGAATTTTTCTCTCCAAAATTTTTGTGGTTATTAATCATTTACTACATGAATGTTTCTTTCATAGAATCCTACAAAATAAAAAGGAGTACTAAAACATAATTTTAAAAATTAAGGTATGAAATATAATAGTTACCCAAAATTATTGATCACGGGGTTTCCACATATGAGAAAATAGATGAAAACATGGATATCGAAGAGAAATATAACCATCAAATTATGATGGAGTGTGGTAGATAACATGGCTATGATAAAGCCAACAATCAAAAAGCCATAAATTTTTGATTATCTAATGTACAATATGATTCATTGGATATGTGGGTATTGGGAAAACATTTTTGGTTTTGAAGATCATTTCCCTAAAGTTGAAGAATTTGATTTTGATGAAATACTTACTTGACTTTGTTACAATCTCACTTTTGGTCATCCCATGAACAATTTACACATCTTATATTATTGAAATGAAGTTGAATTTTTCAATCATGAAGTGTTAGTATATCATGTGATAGAATGATAGTTCATTCCATCTATCTCAAATGAATTGTTATAAAAAGTTATTCAATATACATAAGTCCACATATGGTGATATTAATGGTATATAGATCCAAAAATGGATTTATACTTCATATATTAATCCACTTAATAAAATAAAACTAATTTCTACTAACCAAGGACTTTTTGTGGGCTTCTGGTAGGCGATAAAGGCATGTCGCACTTCAATTGTAGGATTGATTCCCAAATCCTTGTCCGACGTGATGGGTTGCTGCCTATCCTACGGGTTGTCCGGTTTCTAAAACTATACTATTATAATATTTCAGAAATAATATCATAATGTTATAGCCTTAAAAAATTCTATCTAATTTCAAACATAATCCATTAAAATCATTAGGCTTATCCAATATACTTATGTTCAATCTCATAGTATAAATAAAAATATTACTAGAGAGGTCATCAACCAAGCATGTTATTACCATCATTTATCCCCATATATCATAAGATATATATTGTTGGTCATATTACAAACATGTGAATACCTTAATCATGAATTTTTTAAACATAAATTACCATAGAACCTTAGTGAAATCATGATTGCTTTCAAATGATAATTATTTCCACATACCAAAATCCCAAAATTTCTATATACTCAAACCATGATGTCGCTTGGTATTTATATTAGTCAGGAGCTCATTAATACTATCAAACATATTATATTCTCCTTATCCTATCATTATGCACATATCATCTACATTCCAAAAATATTTCAATCACTTTTCATGGTTTCCAGTACCATTTAACTATTGAAACCCACAGTAAAACAATACAAAGATATTCCAAAATTCCAAGACACTATAAATGATATTCCACAACACTAATTTTGAATCCCATTATATAAACACTTAATAATTTCACATATTCATTGTCATATTCAACATTTCCAATAATTATCGCATGTGACTCCCTTTGTCCTTTTCAATAAGAGGTTGTTGATTTCGATCATCATTAACCCTTCGATTATGGAATTGGTTAGCATAAAGTGTCATTTCCTTTCACTTGTGGCATTCAAGTGTTGGTGGGGAATTCTCTTTAGTCATTTATCTATTCACATCATTAGCTACCTTTTTTCCATTACATTGATACTCAGCTGCTCTATGACCTTCTTTTCCAAACATAAAAAATATTCTAGTCCCTTTTTGACAATCTCCAACAGGATTCATTCCACACATTGATCAAAACAAAACATTATTCTTCTTGTCACCATTGTTTTGAGATTTTTCCTTGAACTCCATCATTGGTTTCTTGTAAAAAACATGAGATGTGTATGTAACACCAACTTCCAGTTCTACCATGATATCATAACGTAGAATTTCTTCATATCTACTTAAGACATTTATCGCTAATTCCCTTCGAAGACCTGGCTTTATGAAACTGAAGAATCGATCAAAATTAATTTCAATTTTGATGATAAATACATATTCATACCTTGAATGCCTAGTAAAATTCACCTTGTATATATATACATATAGATTCATCATCCTTTTTCATAAGCTCAAGGAACTCCTTTTTCATCATTTTTTGAAGAATACGAGGGAATTATTTACTGTAAAACATGTTCTTGAACTAGTCTCATTCCAAGGATTCAATTTCATCTTGGGGCATTGTATTCTTAATTAGAGTCCACCACTGACCTGCTTCACATTTTAAATGGTAAACAATCTAAATGACTTTTTCATGCTCTGAACAGTGAAGTATGGAAAATATCTTTTTAATGGTATTTATTCATTGTTCAGCAACAAGTGGATCAGAAGACCCACTAAAAGATGGCGAATGTTGCCTCATGAAGTACTCAATAGAATATTGTACCCTTCTCTACTCATTTAGATGTCCAGAATGATTCATAGCATGTGTAAGTATAGAAATAATACTTTTCACACCATTTTTCCTAACATCTTGTTATTCAAGAGGACAATAATTGGATTTCCTAGTGCATTGATCATTAACCTGGTTCTTTCGGGTTTCATCCATTATCTAAAATCAAAATAGAATAGTGTGAGAGGAAAAATCATACTAGGAAAACAACATAATCAAGGCGATCACATTCAATCTCTAACATCATAGGTTTAATCCTAGGTTATTCATGATCATTATCATAATTCTATAACTGTAACCTATAATTATACTTAACCATAGGGGAATCCCTCGACATACCATAGATATATCTCTAGGGATATCACTAAAGATTTCATATCCTAGTTTCCAATGATTAACTAAACCTTTCCTTTAATACAAACTATAGAGACCCAAACTTGACGTACATGGACAATACATTACTTTTTTAGAATACTTAACACATAACCAAAATAGAAAACCAAGGAACGTAATAGTTTAATGTCTTTGGAAACTCGGAACATAGACTTCTAATCAGGGTGAAAGAACTTCAACATCTCACAAAATGATCTTCCCCTTTGGGTTTCTTAACTAAAATCTTTATTTATATCCTTGGGAAAAGAAAACATAAAAATAGTGAGTAAAAATGCTCAGTAAAGGTAAACCTGGAGAACATAAAACAATCCATAAACATTTTATCGTAAAAACATGAACATAAAACATCAAAATCATGAGTACTGACATAAATATAGGCAGTACATAAGGCATAGATCATAAAGGAACATTAATCATGATAAAATGGCATGGGAATAAAACATGTAATTCTAGGAAACCATTAATCACATGATATGATTTCTATAGTATCCAAGGAATTGTTTCCAAGACCATCATATTGGACCAAATCCATTACTGAACTGGGTATACATTACATTCCAGCCCTATATTACTAAACCATATTAACTTGTCATTCTAGCCATGTTTATCTCCTGAGATATAAATATTTACCAAATTAATTGGAGGTAGATATAGGTACCACCCATCTCATTATGAAATCATTCTTACGTGTGCCACAAAATAAACATAAATCATTCATCATAACTCAATGAATAAAATGGGTTTCATAAACATCATCTCATCATAACATAATCCATATAAAACAAATGGATATCATTTAAACATTAGAAAAATAAAACCATGTAAATAATAAATACATTAAACATGAAACATAATCATTCTAAATAATGTCTTCTTTGATGGAAAATAATTTGGATAAAAAACATGAAGTGAATTCTTGAAGAAAAAAACCTTTCTTTTTTAAAAATTATTTTCTATTCTCAAATTTTGACACAATTTAAAAAACAATAATTTTGATTAAATAAACCATGAAATCATGTATAAGAATATTATTGTAAAGAAGGAATTATGGAACTGCATAAATCCATTTATGTAATATATGTTTAAAAAACGTTTTCCTCATACTTCTGCTAGAAAAGTCAAAAAGTACCTCATATGGTAAGAAAAAGAAAGATTCCTTCAATAACTTGTGGTAGAAGTAAAAAAGGTAAATATTACTTTAATCATATGTGGAATAATAGGAAACATTTTATGAAAACATTTTGAGAGATCATGGACATGGATGACAAACATAACCCCAGTAAATACTTAAGAATAAATAATCTTGGATAAGAATGACATTGGAATAATTATCCCTTACCTTATGTCCATTTTCATCCATATGTGTCCAAGAAACCTATATAGTTGGTATAAATATATTATTAAATTTTATCAGAACCATACTAATATTTATGATATCATATATGATTTACTAACGAGTTTATATTAATCGTTCATTTGTCAATTACATGTTAAAGCAGTTTTTTGGGTAAACTTATTTCATTTATTGTGCATGTTTTGACATGTATTTATTCATATTATTACTTAGATCATTATAACATATTTTCAGAATGTATAAAATGATTTATATTTAATTTATATTCATCATATAAATATATATAATATACTGATAAATGGAATTAAATACACCTTTCATTGAGACGGTAGGTCGTGCATACGCATGAACTTTGTTTTCCTTTCCTTATTAAATTGAATGGAAGTAAATGAAATATATATGTACATAAATACATTATCATTATTATGTAAAAATTTTAATTATTAATTATAATATAAAAATTATAATCATTCTGGAATGGTTAACATGGACAATGAAACTCATCGCATCGTGGAGACGGTAATCAGTACGTACGCACGAACGATGATATCATTCCAATAATTATTGAATGTAATTATAGGGGATGATATAACGTCTCGTAATTATAATATTGTTATAATAATCATATAAATTAATTATTTCCTCCAATATACCCATCAATGTAAGGTGGTGGTGGAATAACTGATTACACCACAGTGTGGAGATGGTATTCCGTACGTACGCACGCGCGATGATTTCATTTTCTGTTGGATGGTTAGAAGGTGAAATAGGGTTGTTTAATATTTATAATAACATATAATTATATTATATATACTTATTTTATTACTTTATAATTATACAACTAAATAATAATAAGTATAAGAAGAAATAAATTTGAATGAATTAGTAAAGGATATTGCCTCTTCTTTGACACACCTCTTCTAAACCACCTATTAGGGAACTAAAGATGGTTTTATAAGAAAACCAGGAAATCTAGTATGTTTCTAGGTAGGTGGATAAGAAAAATGTAAAGGTCTTTTCTGTGATTTAAGGATAAAAATGTTCTGAATAAGAGAGTGAGGATGTACACTTTTATAGGAGAGGAGAGAGGGTCTTTTGGAAACCTAGAAAATATAAATTTTAAATAAATTCATTCCCCAGTTAAAAAACTCAAAAAATGACTCCATTAGAAGATAGGATGATAAAGGGTTGTAATAACATCAACAAATAAAATTTAGACTTGATTTTATTTTATTTTTACCCCTATCATTTTGATTTATCCTTATTTAATATATTTAATTTTATTTGTGGTAACAATATTCTAAATTATAAATTGTTATAAATAATTACTTATTTGTTGTAAATTTTGAATAATTAGTTACTTTATGACATTTTAGACAATATAAATTTCCATTTATAATAGGTAAATATTTTTTTGATTTTTAAACAATTTAATAATATCTTATTTTTATGAAATATCAATATTGTGAATTATGACACTATTCAATTATTTGAATTTAAATAAAATCCACAACGAAGTTATATTCGAACAAAAATATAAAATATACCCCTAACATGTAATATTCATATTAAAAATTAGTGGAGAACATTAAATAGTTTATATAATATTTATTTTAATATTCTTAAAACCAATTATTTGATATTTCAATAAATAAAAAAATTTCTATATCACTATTTTGTCACCATTAATAGTACATATTTAATCCATAAAATTTTTGTATAAATTCACATGAAGTTGGTAATTGTATTAGAATTTTTTTACTAGTTATTTTCGATGTATTATGAAGTTTATCACTAAATTAAAATTACTACACTTATAAGATATAAGAGATTGACATCTTGTCACATTATTTGGTTTTAACAATAATTTCAAACTTTTCATTTTCAAAAGTCCATGAAATGAATCTATTCAGACCCTTAGGTGATATGGGTCCACATTTATTCATCCAATAGGATTTTGGCTGGTGTTATGGTAATTTTATAATCTTATTTTTACCCTTAATCACCTGATTTAACTTTAACTGTAGTAAATAAAAATTACCATAATTACTATTCATATTATCAAAAAATGTAACCTATTAACATAATTTGGTCCAAATTAATTCAAATATGAAATCAAATTTTCAAAATTCAAAACACATATATTGATGTAATTAATTTAAAATTAATCCCATTGTTTAGAGAACGAGTTTTAAAAGTTAAAACATTGCCAATGATTGAAATGTTTTAACAAAGGAATTCAATAAAAAATTATTGATAACGACTTAAATAATATTAAAGGTTAAAAATATATTAAATTTATACTTTAAAACCATTACAGTTTATAATTTAACCATATAAATTATCTTGATGAAAAAGTAGTTTTTAAGAAAAATTTAGGGTATTTTTACTATTCATCAAAATATAAAAGGTAACAGAATAATATAAAAAAGGTATCCAAAATGAATTTTTATATCCTTATTGCAATGAATAATTTTATTTTGTCTAATTGAACTTATAAACTTGTCAAAAAATATATTTAATGTGGGTGTTCCATCAAAAGGATGCAAAATTGCATTTTTTGAATAATACTTATTTTAACCAAAAAAATAATTATGATCCCATACCATGTTCTAGAATATGTGTATGATTAATTATTATGTAATAAAATTCAAAATTTAGTTAATAATATTCATAACAGCTAGTTTATAACAATATATCATTGATTAGTGAAACTAGATATTGTGTAAAACACACACTATCGAAAAGGCCTCTCTTGCGTGCCACACAAGCCAATAATAGTGTTTGTGTATACTATAAGCTAATAAGGTGTTTTGTATAGATAATTCTAATATTTGTGTAGAAAACAACACAAGACATCAAATAAATTAATAATATTTTTTCTCATAAAATCTCTGGGTGTTACTATTATGAAATTGATTTTCCAAAGCATCAAGGAAATTTTAATCATAAAATTCCAACGGTCGATGACCAAGAATATTCTATCATAACTATTGAGTTTGAAGTATCTAAGGATGTGGTGGTAAGAAAACTAATTATCTCTTAAACCACAAAAAATTCTATATTTTATTATGGATATGTGAATTAACTTATATCTTCCTACTTTTAAAAGAAAACTAGACATCTTTGTTTTTATATAATAATTGGATTTCCCATAAAAACACTTAACAGTTGTATCATTAAAAAAATTTGTCAATATGTCCTGTTTATGAAATAGAAATGTAATCTAGTTGCTGAAATTTTCATTATAACTATTGTTTAACTTCATATATTCCTTGTAATGAAAATTATTTAAAACTATGATGTCAAAATATATTAAAAAATAAAGAACTTCTGATTTTTGAGGAAGACTGAGAATTCATTATCTTTAAAGAATAAACATCATCATCTAATATATATCATGATCAAAGTAGAGTAGATTTACAAATTGAAATTCTAAGAGGGTAATATGAAGAGAAATATGTAGATGAAGAATATAATTCGTAAATTTAGGATTTGTATATTCTAATGGAATACATTTATGTTTTTTTAGAGTAATTACGTTGACACCACCAAGAGCATGATGTAGAATTTTTTATATATTTAATCTTAGATGAAGAACAATATCAATGTATCCATATAGAATGTACATATTGGAATTAGTGTAGTTTAAAAATATTAATGAGTTAGTGAAAATGGATTTATTCTCCCTAGTATTTTCAAATGGGGATCCCCTATTCTATTTTTGGTGATGAAAGACCAATCTATGAGCTGGTGTATTGGATATTTGGAAATAGAGGCTATTACAATATATAACAATTATCTTATATAGAATTAATCATTTATTTGATCAATTTCATTAAGATATGCTCATTTCAATTATTTACCTTCATTCAGGATATAATCAATTCTGAACGAATTAGGATGGCATTCTAATGATATCATTTTGGATGACTTATGGACATTACAAATTTGATTTAATTCAATTTTTTGTCTCATGCACATGTGTTTTTTTTTTGGATCTAATGAACAGTGTATTCAAAAAAGATGATTGATTATTATTTTTTGTTATTCAATGATAATATTGTAGTGTACTTTGAAATCTTTAATGATATTTAGAATCACTTAAGAATCATTCTTAATACTCTCAGAGGATATGCATTGTATTGTAAATTTCGCATGTGTGAATTCTGGCTATAGGAAATTTTTTCTCTTGGCCCAACTATCTCCTAGAATGTAATATCTGTTAATCCTACAAAAACATAATAAATAAAGTATTTTGTTACATCGATGATCCTAACTGGAATATGTAGTTTTATTTTATTAGAATTTTATTGTTGGAATTTTTTTGAGTATTTTTTCATGATTGGACGACCTGTTGTCTAAGCTCACTTGTACTGGTGTTAAATTCATTTGAAAAAATGTTTATAAATAATGTTTTGAATAAATGGTGAAAATATTGTTCAATTATTCTATTTTGACATAGGTATTTAAAAATTGTTATTTATTCATTTATAGTTATTCATCAAGGAATACACATAGTTTGGAGATTATGAAACATGGAATAGTCATTTTATATTTATTCATGTAGTTAAAACTCAGGATTTGTGCTTTCTAACTGATGATCTTGAGTTAGTAGAAATAATCAGTGCACTAATAATATGGAGACACTGTCATGATGGTTAATTATTATAGATATAACAAAATAAAATTTTATTGAAATATATTTTCTAAAATAAATATATAAATATGAGGAAAATGAGTTGGCTTGAGAAACTCATGAAATACAATTTGACAATAAAATACCACACTGGGAAAGAAAATATGGTGGATTTTTTTAGGGAATGGAACATGGATTAATAAATAAAATAATAATATATAGGAGTTATATTATTTGAAAGAAAATACCTCTTTAAACTGGGTAGAGGGTGACCCATTACATATCCCGAAATCCCAAGGCCAAGTGGCCTGAATACAAGGATTGAATGTCCTTTTTTGGCCCACAGGATCCCCCAGTGAACATTACTACTTTAGTACCTACGCTGCTACTACTCCTGCTACAGTGCTGATGCCGCTACGTTACCTGCTACAGTACATCCACCCTTATAGTGTCATCACTGCTACATTACAACTGCTGCTGAAATACAGCTATAGTGCCCCACTACAGTACTTCTACAGTACCCCTGGACATTCTCCCTTACGCATATTTGATCATGGGTCATTTGGATTCAAAGCTGTAGAATTTACCACTAGGGTACAAGCTCGTTGGCATTTATATGTGTTATATGTTAATTGATATATTAAAAATAATATTTGGTAACGATCCTAGAAGGTGAAACATTTCCACTTTTTCATATTTTTTCAAAACTATAATTATTGGAATGGGTGGAATTTTTCCCTTCATATGATGAGGAATTCGAAAATAAGATTAATCGTGTGATTGAGGGATGAATGATTACATTATTATAAGAAGATGAAATTTTTAAATTTGGTAATTTTATTCGTGTTCCCTATATACCACAGATAAATATAAAATTATTGGATGATTCTCATTGATAAAATTTTTCGATACACCCCTGAAGAACTAAGGTGTATTGATATTTCAAGGAACATTTATGGTGGGATAACCTGAAAGGAATTGTATTCATGTTCCCTATCACCTTAGCAAACATGCAATGTTTTTTTCAATTAGAGAATATATTCCTCTTGAATTATTAGGAATATGTTATATTAATGGGTTTGTAAGACTTTATGGGGTATCATTATCGATTTCTCATGATCATGATCCATGTTTTACCTCAGTTTTTTAAGATGGTCTTTAGAATGAGCTAGATACTGAGCTTTATTTTCCTACTACATAATACCCTAATTCTGATGGGTCACATAAATAACTATTAAATCTTTAGAATAAATTTTCATGTATTTATCAAATGACTATAGATGTATTTGAAATCATTATTTACCTATTGTTTATTGTCTTAGAATAATATCTTTCATTAAAGTATTCAAGTGGCACAATATTTAGCATTATATGGTAAGAAATGTCTTACCCAAACATGTTTGGATGATGTTTATGATATAAAATGTGTAGGGATAGAACATTTTGAGGAAGAAACATTAAAGGTAATGATTATTCATACCCATATCAAAGAATCTCAATGTAATTAAATGTGTTTTCCTGATAACCGAAGGATGGATTTGAAATTTCAAATTGGAAATAATGTATTCTTGAGGGTATCTACATGGAATTTTGTTACATGATTCATTTTGAATGGTAAATCATTTCCCAGGTATGTCAGATTATGTAATGTTCGAGAATGAATTGGAGCTATAGATTATCGTTTAGAAATGATTCCAAGTCTCCCCAAAGATCATGATGTGTTCAACATTTCACTCTTATGGAAATACATACATGACCCAACCTAAATACTCTCTTATAATTAAATAGAACGGTAACCTCATCCATTGTATAGTGAATATCCTATCACTATTCTGGATACTGGTGAACATGTGTTGAGCAATTAGATATCACAATTGGTAAAGCATCTTTAGAGAAATCATAAACTGGAAGAGGCGATGTGGAAACATAAATAATTTCATATAGAAACCCACCTAAATCCTTTTTGGATGTGGAAATATGGAAATTATTTGGATGAAATTTTCAAATTATAAAATAATGTAACACAATAATATTCAATGGTGTGTAACATTTAGGAAATTTCAACAGTATTTGTAGTACACAACACTGAGTTCAAGCATACCATGATCTATCAAACTTTTTGTTTAAAAAGATGTAATGAATATTTTTACCACATTATGAAATTTAAAAAATTTAATTTTAAAAATAGGCTTCATTTTTTTATTAATAATATCAAAATTATATTTGAGTGATTTTTTGGTATTCTTCTAAAATGTATAATTTTTGGATGAATATTTAAAAATACATCATTGTAGTTAAAAACTAACATTTTTATTTAAATAAATATTATAAAAAAAATTTTGAAGACAAAATATATCAATAAAAAATATATTAATACATTTTAGGTCATTGGAATCATTTTACACTAAAATTAGATTTAGAAACATACTGAACTTTTAAATGTCACTTTTACCCACCTTATCACAACATTAGAATTAAAATTAATTTTTCTACTTTTGTGTGTATAACTTTTTAAAATATAAATATATTTTTGTAACTATTATGATATTTATAGAATACTAATATAAAATTAATTTATATAATTATATAATTAGAAATTTTTTTTTATTTTTCATTGTTAAGGTTAAATCTGGTTAATAAAGGTTAAAATAATATAATAATATTTAAATGTAACCATAACATATTTACTATGTTAACTGGTAAATTGTTTTCCACTAAAATCATCATTAGGTAGAAATTATTATCTTTTTAGGTGAATTTGGTAAAAAACATTAATATTATTTTAAATAAAGTGAAGTAAAAAATGTTATTCTAATAATTCAAAAAACTAAATCATTTGCAAAAAAAGGTTATAAATGATATAAATTTGGCTATAAATAGAAATAATAACTCTAATAACTAATTCTTCATGAGATTTTTAAATTTTTTGGAGAGTATGCTAGTTAATTAAATAGTTGAATAATAATGATGTAGTAATTTTTTAATTATTTTTAATATCAAATTATTAGTATAAAAAATAAAATATCATATATAATAAGACAGATTTAATGAAATAAATAATATTTTTAATATCTTAGTCATGTTATAGATTCATTATATTATTTAGATGTAACAGCCCGAGAATTTATGAAAAATATTCTTTTTATTTCACTAATGTCTTGTGTTGTACGCTACACCAAAAGGAGCTTGCACAACACGCATCCTTGACTTGCTTTGCATACACGCAATCACGACCTTCCTCGATAGCGTGTGTAGTACGCAATAACGAGTTTCACTAAACAACGATATGCTATTAAAATATTATTAAAACTAGCCGTTATGAATAGTAATAACCAATTTTTAAAATTCTGTAAATCTTATATTTCAAAATGAACATCATTTTTGGATTCGGAGTATCTAATTTAGCCAAAGGTGAAATTTTGGTACTTTTCGGATAACTTTCATATTCTGATGAATAGTGAAAATTATTAATTATAATTAAAAAACAACTTTTTTAATCGAAATAATTAATAGTAATAAATTATTAATTTGAGTGGATTTAAAGTATATTTAGAATATATTTTTACAATTTAATTCAATGTTGGTCATTGGTTGTAATTTCACATTTAAACCAGACATAATCAAGTGTCAATCTTTTGATAGAAATTGTTTCTTAAAAACACGCTATTTGTCTTAACAGCGGGATTTAATTATAAAATTAATTAATTCAACTTCTATGTTATGAATTTGGTAAAATAGACTTCATTTTTGAATTCGTAATATGAAATATAGCTTAGGATGAAATTTTGGCATTTTTCTGAAAACCTTCATTTTTTGATGAATAGTGAAACTACTAAGTGGTGGTTAAAAAATTGAATTTTTCATAAAACATAATTTTACCGCTTCTGTGAATGGAATTTCAAAAATCCGACAGACACGGTTGATATCAGTAAGTAAAATGTGGTTCAATGAGATAAAAATAATTTTTTGCTAAATAGTAACTTTTTACTATTTTTACCGCGGTTAATAGTAAATAGGGTAACTAAGGGTAAATATGATATCAATATTACCCTAACACATGTCCTAATTCTATTGGACAAGTGTAATTCGACCAAAAACAAACTTAGGAATAAAATATGACCATTTAGACCCACTTGGATTAGATTAGGACATTTATTATTAATTTATTTAAAGAAGGGTTAAAATAGTTAAAATCAAAGTTTAATAAGTAAATCATTATTAATATGGGGTTATACATAAGATAAATTAGACTATAAATATTCATTAGAAATCTAAAATGATTTCCTACATAATGGTATTTTATTTGTAATTTTTAGACATCAAATAATTTAATTAATTTATGACAGAAATATGATGCAGTAAATATCTTATTTATGAAATATTGACATAATTGATGTTATAAACACCAAAATAAATGTAATTTGAGAATTTTTATGAATTCCACTAATTTTCTAGGTTACTATGATATATTGGTGTTGATTTAATCAACTTGGTTCGAACTTTTAATTCTGTTATGACTTTCACAAAAATCATATATCAAATAGTGTCAAAATTGACACAAAATAGTTTTTAAATCAAATATTATATTATTAATTGTTATTTTATTCCTAAAAATATATGGTTCGGCAAAATGACTTAGATAAGGATATATATATTAATAATAAACAATTTGGGGTTCGTTTGGCATTTATAGTAAGTGTATTACCCATATAGTGAAAGAAAACAAAAAGACACGGTAAAAGTTAAATTATTTAACTTAGAGTTAAATCTAATTGATAAGGTTTAAAATAAGATCCAAACATGTCTAAATTTGATTGGATGATGAGATTACAACCCTATATCATCTAAGCTTCGAATATGAGTCATTTTTGGAGGTTTTTAAGTGGGGTTATATTTATTATAAATTAATATTTTTAAGAATTCCTAAGGTGCCCCTCTCCTCCCCTATAAAAGGACACCTCCTCACACCAATTTGAGCTCTCAAGCTCGGCCAACCCCTGCCAAAATCTCTTCTCCACTTCCCTAGCAACATCCTAGAGGTTGTGGTCTTCCTAAAAGACCAATTTTAGTGCCCTAAGAGGAGGTCTCAAAGAGGCGCTTCAAAGAAGGGAGGTTCAGACACTTACAAAGCAAGTCGGACCTAAGGTAAGGGAAATATCACAATCTCATTTTTATCCGAGATTGTTTATTCGTAAGTATTTACTGGGGTGTATTTTATCATCCACATCCATGTTCCCTCAATATTTAATATTGTTTCCATCCACTTACAATAGTTTAAATCCAATTTTACCCTTCGGTGAGTTTTTTGTAACGAATATGAAAGGAATCTTTTGTCGTTTTTTCGTACGAGGTACTTTTTGACTTTTCCGACAAAAGTACGAAGAATGTTTTTTTTAAATTATACGGAATGAATGGATTTTTAAAATATTATTTCCATGAAACTTCATTTACAAGTTTTCAAGTTTATTTTTAATCAACTTCTTTTATTTTAAAGTCGTATGACATGTTATGAAAGGAAAAATGTTTTTGAAGTAGAAATGATATTTTCCTCAAGAATGGAGTTCAATTATTTTATCAAAATTATTTTCCATCTAAGATAATAAAAGGGTTCTGTTTTTATCCCTATTATTACATGGATTGTTTATGTTGTGATGGAAATATTTTTATGAATTCCTTTATCTTATATGAATTGTTTTATGATGTCATGTTGTTTAAAATCCCATTTTTATTACATGGGTTACGCTATGATGTATGGTTTATGATTATGTGGCACACATAAGAAAGGATTCATTATAAGATGGGTGGGACCTATATCTCCCTCCAATGCATTGGGTAAAGATTTTATATCTCATGAGATAGACATGGCTGAAATGGTAGGTTATACCGTTTCAGTGAAACAGGACTAAAACGAGGGTTACTCGATTCAGAAAGGGACTTTGTCCACTAAGATAGTCTTGGCAATGAGTCTTGACTAACAAGAAATGATTCTCTATGATTATGTGTGTATGCCACAAAGTTTCATGTTTTAAGTTATGATTATTGTTATTACATTTCACTGCCATGATTTATCCCATGTTATGAAATTATGCTCTCTTTTGCAGGTTATGATTTCCAAAATGTTATGTTCTTATGAATATGATGTGATTGATATTTCTTTTGTTTACCCTTACTGAGCATTTGAGCTCACCCTTTTTGTGTTTTCTTTTCCCCAGGATATAAAGAAAGGTTTTAGGTAAAAAAAAAGAGAAAATCTTTATGGGAGATGTTGAAGATCTTTCACCACGATTAGAAGATTATAGTCCGAGTTTCCAAAGACACTAAACTATTACGGTCCTTGTGTGTGTGTTTTTGTAATGTACTAAGTATTCCGCAAAAGTAATGTAAAGTCTATGTACGTCAGGCTTCGGGTCTCTACAGTTGGTATCAGAGGAAAGGTTTAGTCAACCTTTGGAAACTAGGATGTGAAAATGTTAGTGAGATCCCTAGAGATATTTTTAAGGTATGTCTAGGGATGTCACTATGGTTAAGTATACGTATAGGTTATAGTCCTAGAATTGTGCTAACGATCTTAGAATTAAACCTAAGATGTTAGATATTGAAGGTACTCCCCTTTATTATATTGTTTTCCCTAGCATGATTTTTGCCTCTCACACTATTCTTTTTGGGTTTAAGGCAATGGCTGGAACCCGAAGGAACCGTGTTGATCAATGCAATGGACAATGCAATGATTGTCCTCCTTAACAAACAAATGTTATGGGAGATGGAGTGAAAAATCTTATTGCTATACTTACACAAGCTATGAATCATTCTGGACTTCCAAATGAGCAGAGAAGGGAACAATATTCTATTGAGTCCTTCATGAGGCAACGTCCACCTTCTTTCAGTGGGTCTTCTGATCCACCTGTGGCTGAACAATGGATCAGTACTACTGAAAAGATATTTTCAGTTCTTCAATGTTCTAAACATGATAAAGTCATCTTAGCAGTGTATCGTTTGGAAGGTGAAGCTGATCAATGGTGGAATCTTATCAAGAATGCGAGGCCAAGAGATGAAATTGAGTCCATGGAATGGGACGAGTTCAAGAACTTGTTTTTCAGTAAGTACTTCCCTCGTATTCTTCGAACAAAGATGGAGAAAGAGTTTCTTGAACTGAAGAAAAGGGACGATGAATCTGTTGGTACCTATGAAGCAAATTTTACAAGACTTGCAAGGTACGCTTCTGGTATTATCATCCAACCTGAAAGTAAAGTTGATCGATTTTTCAGTGGCTTAAAACCAAGTCTTCGAAGGGCATTAGCTATAAGAGACTTCAGTAGCTATGAAGAAATTGTGCGTTGTGCTATCAAGGTAGAAATGGAAGTTGGTGTTACATATCCATCTCATGGTTTTGACATGAAACGAAAGATGGAGTTCAAGGAGAAATCTCAGAATAATGGTGAAAAGAAGATTAATGTTTCCTTATGCACAAAGTGTGGAAAGAATCATGGTGGAGATTGTCTTAAAGGGACTAGAAAATGTTTTAAGTGTGGAAAAGAAGGTCATCGAGCAGCTGAGTGTCGAATTATTGGAAAAAGGGTTTCTAATGATGTGAATAAAGCAAACACTGCAGAGAATGCACCACCAACACTTCAATACTTCAAGTGCAAGGAAATGGGGCATTATGCTAATAAATGCCCTAATCCAAGGGTTAGTGATGATCAACATGAGCAACCACTGAAGGCAAAGGACAAAAGGAAGTCACATGCGATCACTATTGGAAATGTTGAATATGACAACGATGTGGTGGAATGATTAAGTGTTTATGTAATGGGATTTCGAAATAATGTTGTATTATTGAGTATTGCAATATTTATTGATGTGGTATTCAAAGTGATTGATATATTTTGGAAATAAGATGATATGCGCATAATGAAGGGAAAATGAGAAAATGAAATGTTTAATAGTATTAATGAGCTCATGATTGATATAAGGACTAAGTGATAGCATTGTTTGAGTATATAGAATTTTGAGGATTTTGGTATGTGGAAAGTGTTAAATTTTAACTGCATTCATGTTTTCACTAAGGTTTTCAAGAGAATACATGATTAAGGACTTTGAATGTTTGGAATGTGACCAACAAAACATATCTTATGATATATGGGGATCGACAATGGTGTTAAATCTCTGGTAATCGTTTTCACTATGTTGTGAGAGTGGATTGCAGTATTATGGATAAGCCTAAAGATTTGAAATGGATTATGTTTGGCATAGGTTAGGATAGAAGTTTTCTCGATATTATTGATGGGATGTTATAGTAATGTAGTTTTAGAAAAAGGACAACCTGTAGGACGGGCGACAGCCCATCGCTTCAGACAAGGCTGTGGAAATCGAACCCACAACCGAAGTGCGACTGGCCTTTATTTCCTACCACTAGCCTACAGAAAGTCCCTGTTTAGTAGAAACTAGTTTTATTATATTAAGGAATATGATATATGAAGTATAAGTCCATTTTAGGAACCATATGTGATTAATCTCACTATAGATCGACTTATGTATATAATTTTTGCTAACCTTTTGTTTGAGACAGATGGAATGACCCATCATTCTATCACATGATCTGCTAACACTTCACGAATAACAAATTCAACTTCATTTATTTAATAGATGAAGTGGAAATTGTTCAAGGCATGAACAACAGTGATATTGTACCAAAATAAAGTAAGTATTTATTCTAATTCAAATTTTCAACTTTAGGGAAATGATCTTGAAAACCAAAAATGTTGTCCTAGTGATCTTATACCTGATGAATCAGATGGTACCTTATATCATCACAAATATATGGATTTGTGATTACTGGCTTTTCCATAGCCATGTTCTCTACCACTCTCCATCAGAACATGATGGTTAGATTTCTCTTCCATATCCATATTTTCATCTATGTGGAAACCCAGTGATTAGTTTATTTGGGTAACCGTTACGTTTCATACTTTTGTTTTTAAAGATTGGATTTGGTATTCCTTTTTACAATGTGGGTTTCTATTAAAGAAACTTTCGAATAGTAAACCATTTATAACCCCGACGAATTTCGAGGGCGAAATTCATTTTAAGGGGGGTAGAATGTAACAGCCCGAGAATTTATGAAAAATATTCTTTTTATTTCACTAATGTCTTGTGTTGTACGCTACACTAAAAGGAGCTTTCACAACACGAATCCTTGACTTGCCCTTCATACACGCAA
This sequence comes from Viscum album, assembly GCA_963277665.1. Taxonomy (NCBI): domain Eukaryota; kingdom Viridiplantae; phylum Streptophyta; class Magnoliopsida; order Santalales; family Viscaceae; genus Viscum; species Viscum album. The sequence continues at coordinate 913,959,733 of OY728157.1, forward strand.
TCGCGACCTTCCTCGATAGCGTGTGTAGTACGCAATAACGAGTTTCACTAAACAACGATATGCTATTAAAATATTATTAAAACTAGCCGTTATGAATAGTAATAACCACTTTTTAAAATTCTGTAAATCTTATATTTCAAAATGAACTTCATTTTTGGATTCAGAGTATCGAATTTAGCCAAAGGTGAAATTTTGGTACTTTTCGGATAACTTTCATATTCTGATGAATAGTGAAAATTATTAATTATAATTAAAAAACAACTTTTTTAATCGAAATAATTAATAGTGATAAATTATTAATTTGAGTGGTTTTAAAGTATATTTAGAATATATTTTTACAATTTAATTCAATGTTGGTCATTGGTTGTAATTTCACATTTAAACCAGACATAATCAAGTGTCAATCTTCTGATAGAAATTGTTTCTTAAAAACACTCTATTTGTCTTAACAGCGGGATTTAATTATAAAATTAATTAATTCAACTTCTATGTTATGAATTTGGTAAAATAGACTTCATTTTTGAATTCGGAATATGAAATATAGCTTAGGATGAAATTTTGGCATTTTTCTGAAAACCTTCATTTTTTGATGAATAGTGAAACTACTAAGTGGTAGTTAAAAAATTGAATTTTTCATAAAACTTAATTTTACCGCTTCTGTGAATGGAATTTCAAAAATCCGACAGACACGGTTGATATCAGTAAGTAAAATGTGGTTCAATGAGATAAAAATAATTTTTTGGTAAATAGTAACTTTTTACTATTTTTACCGCGGTTAATAGTAAATAGGGTAACTAAGGGTAAATATGATATCAATATTACCCTAACACATGTCCTAATTCTATTGGACAAGTGTAATTCGACCAAAAACAAACTTAGGAATAAAATATGACCATTTAGGCCCACTTTGATTAGATTAGGACATTTATTATTAATTTATTTAAAGAAGGGTTAAAATAGTTAAAATCAAAGTTTAATAAGTAAATCATTTTTAATATGGGGTTATACATAAGATAAATTCGACTATAAATATTCATTAGAAATCTAAAAAGATTTCCTACATAATGGTATTTTATTTGTAATTTTTAGACATCAAATAATTTAATTAATTTATGACACCAAGATGATGCAGTAATTATCTTATTTATGAAATATTGACATAATTGATGTTATAAACACCAAAATAAATGTAATTTGAGAATTTTTATGAATTCCACTAATTTTATAGGTTACTATGATATATTAATGTTGATTTAATCAACTTGGTTCGAACATTTAATTCTGTTATGACTTTCACAAAAATCATATATCAAATAGTGTCAAAATTGACACAAAATAGTTTTTAAATCAAATATTATATTAATAATTGTTATTTTATTCCTAAAAATCTAAGGCTCGGCCAAATGACTTAGATAAGGATATATATATTAATAATAAACAATTTGGGGTTCGTTTTGAATGTTATAGTAAGTGTATTAACCATATAGTGAAAGAAAACAAAAAGACACGGTAAAAGTTAAATTATTTAACTTAGAGTTAAATCTAATTGATAAGGTTTAAAATAAGATCCAAACATGTCTAAATTTGATTGGTTGATGAGATTACAACCCTATCTCATCTAAGCTTCGAATATGAGTCATTTTTTGAGGTTTTTAAGTGGGGTTAGATTTATTATAAATTAATATTTTTAAGAATTCCTAAGGTGCCCCTCTCCTCCCCTATAAAAGGACACCTCCTCCCCCTCCTCCTCACACCAATTTGAGCTCTCAAGCTCGGCCAACCCCTGCCAAAATCTCTTCTCCACTTCCTTAGCAACATCCTAGAGGTTGTGGTCTTCCTCAAAGACCAATTTTAGTGCCCTAAGAGGAGGTCTCAAAGAGGCGCTTCAAAGAAGAGGAGGTTCAGACACTTACAATGCAAGTCGGACCTAAGGTAAGGGAAATATCACAATCTCATTTTTATCCGAGATTGTTTATTCGTAAGTATTTACTGGGGTGTATTTTATCATCCACATCCATGTTCCCTCAATATGTAATATTGTTTCCATCCACTTACAATAGTTTAAATCCAATTTTACCCTTCGGTGAGTTTTTAGTAACGAATATGAAAGGAATCTTTTGTCGTTTTTTCGTACGAGTTACTTTTTGACTTTTCCGACAAAAGTACGAAGAATGTTTTTTTTAACTTATACGGAATGAATGGATTTTTAAAACATTATATCCAAGAAACTTCATTTACAAGTTTTCAAGTTTATTTTTAATCAACTTCTTTTATTTTAAAGTCGTATGACATGTTATGAAAGGAAAAATGTTTTTGAAGTAGAAAGGATATTTTCCTCAAGAATGGAGTTCAAGTATTTTATCAAAATTATTTTCCATCTAAGATAATAAAAGGGTTCTGTTTTTATCCCTATTATTACATGGATTTGATTATTTTGTGATGGAAATATTTTTATGAATTCCTTTATCTTATATGAATTGTTTTATGATGTCATGTTGTTTAAGAATCCCATTTTTATTACATGGGTTACGCTATGATGTATGGTTTATGATTATGTGGCACACATAAGAAAGGATTCATTATAAGATGGGTGGGACCTATATCTCCCTCCAATGCATTGGGTAAAGATTTTATATCTCATGAGATAGACATGGCTGAAATGGTAGGTTATACCGGTTCAGTGAAACAGGACTGAAACGAGGGTTACTCGATTCAGAAAGGGACTTTGTCCACTAAGATAGTCTTGGCAATGAGTCAAGACTAACAAGAAATGATTCTCTATGATTATGTGTTTATGCCACAAAGTTTCATGTTTTAAGTTATGATTATTGTGATTACATTTCACTACAATGATTTATCCCATGTTATGAAATTATGCTCTCTTTTGCAGGTTATGATTTCCAAAATGTTATGTTCTTATGAATATGATGTGACTGATATTTCTTTTGTTTACCCTTACTGAGCATTTGAGCTCACCCTTTTTGTGTTTTCCTTTCCCCAGGATATAAAGAAAGGTTTTAGGTAAAAAAAAGAGAAAATCTTTATGGGAGATGTTGAAGATCTTTCACCACGATTAGAAGATTATAGTCCGAGTTTCCAAAGACACTAAACTATTACGGTCCTTGTGTGTGTGTTTTTGTAATGTACTAAGTATTCCGCAAAAGTAATGTAAAGTCTATGTACGTCAGGCTTCGGGTCTCTACATTAGATATATGTTATCATATTGATACATATTTTAAAAGATAAAAATAATAAATAGTCTCAAGATTGAAAAAATGATAATTCAAAAAAAATATTTAATTAAATGATATAAAATTCATAAAAATATTTACATCTACATAATAATTATAATATAGTTTATGATTTAATTAATTATCCTCTTGGTATTCTTTTTTCTTTTTATTGGTACTATATTAATAATAATTGGTAAAAATCTATGTTGTCACGCTATGAGTTCAGGGTTTAACTAAGGGTTAAATCAAAAAGTGATGGTTAATTTTGTGACCTAAAATTTTCATAAATTTATTTTAATTAATGTATTCTGACCCATAATCATATTATATTCTATATAAATCACTTTTGAGGTATTTTAGATTGAAAATTAGTTTATATTTATTTAATGTTTTTAAGGATTCCAAGAGTGCATCTTGCCTCTCCGACAAAAGGTACATCCTTCCTCACTTCCTAAAATCACCTTGAGACTTATATCCTGACCAAAACCTACTAAATTTACCTATAAAAATTATTAATTAACTATTATTGGACTTGATATCCTAAAATACCCTCCGCAGTATAACTGGGAGGAGATCTAAATAATATACACTAAAGAAGAGGTAATCATTTTACCAATTCAAATCTATTACTTTTCCCCTCCTACATCATTTTTCTATGATTTTTCAATACTAAAGTAATAAATATTTTTTCATATATATACTGAGGTGTAATTATGAATATGAAACCAATATATTCTTCTTTTTTATACATCTTATATAAAACAATGTCACCATATGTGTGTACGTACGTCGTAAAATCTCCACAAGGTGGTGTAATTTGTTTTAATCGGTAAATTATTTTGATGGGTATAATGATGAGTATAATGGACATATATAATTAATATTACCTGATTGTTATAATTTATAATAAATATAAATTTTAGTTTCATAATATTTGACCCTTAAGGGAATGATACTAGTTCTCACGTGAATATACGACCTACCATCTCCGTGACATGATTTGATTTTCTCTCCACGTTTTCCATTATATAATTTTTATTAAAATGTATTATATTATTATATGTATAATTTATGAATGTAATATAATTATTTAAATAAATAAAACATATCCTATGTGTATGACACACAAATTTTTTAATGAAACATGCATAGGATGACAAAGATGTTAACACCCAAAACTATGGTAATACTGAAATGATATTAACCAAAGTATATAAGAGGATCATATCTTATATCATAAATATGGATATGGTTATGGTATATTTTATTTACATTATTTAACCATTATATATGTGGTTAAATAATATCTAAACCATGGAAGGTATATGGTAAGGTTTAAATTTTCAATCTCCATATTAGTCGATAATTTTTTTACATAATTATATTTTGTCGAATATTTTTCATCCATATACTTGTTTATTAATAATTTATTCAAAATATTTTTATTAAATTTATATAATTTTTTAAAATACTTTTTACCCAAGGATTCCTTTTTTTTAAACGTTTTTAGTAGAATCACTGTATCTTTTTCCACACATGGTACATTATGATGTTTTTAATAAATTAAGATAGATTTTTCTAACTTATAAGGAATGAGCGAAGATACCTTAAAATGATTAGAATATTATTTTAACAAAAATGTCTTATATTAATTTTATTCTCCCCTTTGTACGTTAAATTCAATAAAAATTGACATTTTTATAAAATAAATTTACTGATTGCATAATATTGTCTTCATCTATATCAATATCATATTATGGATTGTAATTTAAATTGAGGTTTATTTCATAATATAAAATATAACGTATTGAAATGAACGGACTATGTGGTTTTTGACTACGCGTTTTCTATTTTGATACCATAAAAAGTTTATGGTTAATGTATTACCCTTTCCTATGCTAATTTTAATGTGAATTTTAATATTGGTTATAACCTGCCCATTTCATCAATGGATAAAATTAGACATAGTAAGTGACCAGTTGGGGATAATTTAATGAAATAATTACAGTTTGGGGACCAATTAATGAATACCCCTCGACTTATAAGTAGTTCCAAAGAGACAAACTACTATGGGTATTGACTAATATATTACATATTTATTTATTGTTGTGGCATGCTGATTTTATTGAATGGTTATGTTGTCTTTCATTATGCATCACTTCATTGTGTAATTAGTTATAGATATTACATTTGAATATTAAACTCATATAATATCAATGTGAATATTTATATGGAATTATATGGTTTATTATTTCTACTGTTATGTTTAAAAGTATATTTTTTTAATTATACAGCATTCCTAAAATGTTTATGTTTAATTATGATATCTTTGACTAATTTTTACTCTTATTATGTAGATGAGATCACCCCTTTCGGATGATTCTTTTCTCCCATGATGGGAAGTGGAATATTGTCATTTATGATGAAGGATTATATAAGGTATAAGAGAATTTTAAAAGGATATACTATATCTGTTTTCTTGATGTAATGTAAAATAAATATTTTTAACTAGTTTTTTAAGCATACCAAATTTATCATTACATATGGATTTAATTTCCCCTAATCATGTCTATTTAATAAAATATTGCACCGACATAGGTCTACTAGGGTTGGGGAACTATAATACGTTTAATAATGAACTTAAATTAATGTTCATTTTGATATCTATATAGTTCATTAAAATATTTATCAATATGAACACTTAAATATATATATCCTCTATTATAAGAATATAATTATCATTACTTTATTAACCCTCTAAATTAATTTTTTTAATATGATTCACTTTAGGTGGTTCATTAAGAGAATAATGAAATAAAAAGCATACTTTAAGAATTATGGATTTTATTCCATCTTTATAGACTAAAATATGTGTCTCGAAACAATATATTTCATAATTATATTACATGAGACCATAAATATCATTGATTATATAATTTTCCACTATAGGAATTTCCCATATCTAATTACCTAAACAAACTCTATAATTATTAAAAGTTACATATCTATATACATTTTTTGCAATACGATTTATAATAACACTATTAACTAAAAAACAATTCTTTCTTGAATTATGAGTTGATCAAGTAATTTAATCAATATATCCAGATAAAAAAGATTTTAAATATTAATAGTAAAACAATGAGTTGGATAATATTGAGTATGTGACATAAGAATATACTATAAAATCATTTCACGTATTAAATTCTTTTGATGGGATTTCACCCATCATTCCATATTCATTTAGCAATTTATAAAGTAAATACCTTGGAGAATAAGGGAACTATTTTCATAGTGTCCCAATTTATTACAATTAACAAATTAAGCATTCATAGATTCTATTTCTATTAATAATTTATGCGATAATGGATTTATATCTACACATATAAAAATAATCAATTCGCATGAATAAATATGTATTCTATTTATTCCCATAGATAACACATTTTTGGAATTCTAACCAATCTATTTTTTCCTTCAGAAAAAATTTCTTGAAAATATTGTTAAAATTTTTACTTCCTAACATACATTCATTTTAATAAACCAATGATTATATATTTATTCCTGATGTTTAATAAATACCCCACTATTTCCATATATGATTAAAAAATATAGAGATGAAAATAATTAATATCATTTATTTAGAAAATCTGTGAAGAAATCAGTCATGATTTTTCAATTATGAATATAGTATTTAACATTCATTACAATTCTTAATGTTATGATAATATCATAAAAAAAATACCAATCCATTTTCCGTAAAGTATGCATTTTACATTCTATGTCATCTCATCATTCATGATGAATGACACTTTCAATAAAATATCGAAAAATAATTTCATTTCAATATTCTATATATCCTCTTACACTATATGGTCACAAAAATTTATAGTAGGAAAGATCCATTTAAATTCTATTAGAATAATTTTTAAGATATTGAATAATAAATATTTAATGATTATGGAAGTTTTTATGAGAGTTCATATCCTTTACATATCCCAAAACTATAAATTGTTTAGAAATAAACTAAAGTGTAAGGTTGGTGCATGAATAATTCTAACTATGAAGAACACCCTTATGTCCCAAATAAGAGGTTCATGGTTAGATGAACTAAATAAGGGATTCCACATGATAAATTATAATATAAAAAAGATTTTTTATGTCACAAAGATGGTGAATGATTTCCCATGATTATTCACGTAACCACAAAATGTGTTGGATTCAATATATAATGATCAATAAAGGGATAGGTAAGGTTTTATATGTTTTTAACCATGTCATTTGAATAGTTGTTACACTTAGATTGTGGTGGAACATGGTTTGGACAACCATAATTCCAAACCATTCACAACATATCAGTTTTAGAATTTTTGGATATTGACTACATTCATTTAATCACTTAACAATCTTCTACATCCCTCAACCTCATAAAACCATCCTCTAGACAATAGATTACCTCCAATACCCATCATAGATTTGATCTTTCTTTTACTTCCATCATCTAATTTATGAATTATTAATATCATTTGTTCATCCATGGTAATTCCTTCATGAAAATTTATTATCTTCATAATTTACATTATTATATTTATAAATTAATAAATTTATGCTAATATTGTCTATTTTATACCATTTTTCTATATCTGTTTTCCCCTATTATTGACTTTATAACATTAAATCACTATAAAAGGAGTGAAATAACATTAAATGAAACGGAAGATCATTTTATTCCATATATATTTATGCCTATATCATGCACCATTGTGAAAATTGACATACCTTACTTGAAATTATAATTAAATATTAAATTATTCATATATTTGGATATAAAAACATTTTATTTGTTCATAAAATCCTAATTTCATCATCTATGTGTTTCTACCATGACGTGACCCATCCATTAGAGAGTATTTTTTATATTCATATGAATTTAATACTCCTAAATATGAAATGAACCAACTACGTAGGTGTATTTATTTTACCCTTAAAAATAAAATGGTTAAATATAATTGAATTGAATTATATGATACATTTCTATTCACTTAAATAATAGTTTTCTCCTTACCACACCTTTATGTATATTTTTATTTTTCATTACAAATTATAATTAATAAATGATTAAAAAATAAATAGTTAAAGGAATGTATATCTCACATAGCCTTATATAATATATGATGTGTTAAAATTGATTTCATGATTTTCTTATAAACATAATAATATTTTATATAGTAGTTGTCTATGGACATCGACCATGAATTATACTAATGTTATATCATTTTCAACGGGATGTATAGAATCCCATTGTGGTTTTACTTAAACATGCTAGTGGGATTCCAAAAAATTAATTAATGTGTCTCTTATGTGTAATTGAACACATGGATATGATATTTGTCTTATGATTGTGAATCCCCATGGTTACTACCAATTAATATGTTAGATTTCCAAAAAATAACTTAGATTCATTATATTCAAAATGATGTTACTTATCAACTAGGCTTATACAATTGGATCTATGAAATTCTATCATTGGTACTACCAAAGATACAATCCAATGTATCCTATAGTACATTCCCATTATGGTGAAATTCTAAGGGCACAAAATTATTTATTTCAACATGTATCAAAAACCTAAAATAAATGGACACATGTGAAACAATAATTGTTTATCACTATACATATCATTATTGGTTTTATGCCTCATCTCCATTATATATAAATAGTAATTTTATTATTTCATTGATTAGTGACATCACATCTTAGCCTGAACAAGGTATTATCATATGGGTGATCGATGAGAAATCCAAACTTTTGTAGTTTATTTATTTATTACCTTTACATACTATAACATGAAACCACATATTTAATATTAACATACTATATAGAGATAGACATCACTAGTGGATTCATATTGAGATTTAATCACATATTATTCAAGTCATAAAATTGTACAAAAATAGACTTCATGGATTTAGGTAGGGCCGTATTTTAGAAGAGTAGTATATAGGATAGAATATTAGTCCTTGGATGTTATATAAGAGAAGAATATTTTTCAGGTACTAATATATCTATTGGAAATATATTTGTGAAATTTTATTTATTTATATAAAAAAATTGTATTGTATGCAAGTTTCCATGTAGCAAATGATCTAACTGTTATATAAGACATGATATTATAACTCTATGTTTGAAAATGATTATTTAATTGGATTTATTATATTAATCTTGGTGATTTTATCCACTTTTTAGATTTAATTATGTCGAATGATTAATATTATAATTAAGGAATGTCCTCCACTCTATTTAAGTTGGTATAGTCTACCAACTATAACACCACAGGCCCCCACTGATAGCCAAAATCCATTTCCATATGGGGAGGTTCTCTTAAGACTACTTAACAAATCGATTTTTTTATTTTTAGTGAACTAATTATGGGATTTTTGATAGATTTTTTATTCTATATATCATATATCTACTCTTAAATATATAAATACATGATTAAATGCTCATATATTAATTCATCCATGATATAATGAAAATATGGATGTTTATTCCACGTTATTTTCTCAAAAATCAATCAAAAATGTTGTATATAAATAGTAAGATATAGATGGGAAAGGATAATAATAATAACATCAGACAACATACCTACTAAGGATTTAATCAACATAATAAAATTATCATTGAAATTATCCGGATCGTAATATCAATGTTGATTATAGGTGTTGATATTGTTTTGGCTCATCCAATTAGAAAAAATTTCTTTTTAATGTAATATATGTAATTACTCAATTAATAACATTATTAATTATAAACCATTTATATAATATCAATTACATTATTTTAATTAAATTAAATATAATCTTGAAATAATATAAAAAATTCCTTATATTTCTTCATAGTGTAATGTTATCAAATTATGTTCATGAAGAATAATATTTTCAGTGATTATATTAAGAAATATATAATACCAACTCTGACACTCTAAAACTATTAATTCAGAGATAGTATTATTTTAATTATAATTGTATAGATTGTACTTATCATATTAAACATTATTCAATAATATAATAATTTCCTGATCAGATGCACAAGTAAAAAAATAACTTATTTAAATACAAATACTAAGAACGATAAATTCACGTTTTCTAATTTCAAGGATTTCACACGAAGCAGAGAAAAGTCACACAGTCTCTCTCTAGAATATGGATGAAGATAATGATAATTTAATGTATCATTTCTACTTTACATGACCTCCTAATTTATAGCAATCATGTTCAAATAGTAATATTTTATGAAAAGGCCATATTTCCCTGAAATAATTAGTGGGACTTTGACACCTTGCATTGTAACAGTCACATTGAAACAGAAAACATGCCATCATTTTGAGTAGTTTAGAAAAAAATCCTCGATATCTCATTGAATAAAAAAATATAAATATGAAAATGATAACATATGTATAATTTATATGGATCATGTGTTTAGAAGAATGAATAAAATCATTCTTATTATAAAGGTAAAATATGAGTATGCACTGTATTGATATGATGCAATGTGAGTACGATGCACAATGTGAGTACGATTAACATAGTCAATAAGATAAATTATGTAAGTACTATTGACAGAGTTAACACAATAGATAATGTTAGTATGATAGATAGAGTGAGTACGATGGTTATAGTCAACAGAATTAACATAGAAATAATATTCAAGGGAATTCCATTATTTAAGAAATGCGTCTAACGAGATTTGTGATTTCCAAAACCAAAGACATAAAAATTCAAAATAACAAATTTTATTTAACATATATTTATCATTTGGTGATATATTATGATTATGAATCATTAGATAACATATTTAGTAAAAATCATTTAGATTATTACCTCAATTATCGATCATATCAAACTCATTTTATTTTACCATTTAATAGTATGTAAATATGATAGATCTAGAACAGTAAAAATTGTTATAATATAAATTTTACAATATATTTAATCCATTAAAATAATAATATGATCATATTTCGAGAATAATTTGAAGGAGGAAACATTTTGATCCATAAAGGTTCTAAATTGGCACTTATTGGACGTTGATTTGTCTTATAAAATTAATGAATTAGAGAAAAGTAGATAGATTATGGAATTTAGATTAAAATTATATAAGTCATGTATATAGATGATACAGGAGTTATCAGGGTCAATTGGATATTAGAGTTATGGGAAGAATAAGAAATGATGCTTAATTGGAATGAAATTCAACATAAAAATAAGAGGTTGTTTCTCTCTAAATAACATTTTCAAGGACCTTGTTTAGGTAAGGGGTTATTGTCTACTAGAATGACCATGGGATCCCAAAAATGTGTATGGACTTAGTATGATTATTTATAAAGAACATTAAGAAGAATCAGGTATTAGAGTTGTGTTGAGAAGAGGGAGTTAAGGGCATAATTTATTATGGAATGTGAAGTGATTTTTCGATGTCTTATTGATTATTATATTATTTGGATCAATAAAAAAAATAGTATTGATTCATGTAAAAAAAGTAATAATTAGATGTAATCTCAAACCATGTGTGATCACATCATCCATACATCACAAGTGACTCAACAAATCATGTATTGATCATTTATAGTTAATTATCCGATTTTACTATTCACAAAAAAATCTTGTATTTTAGAAAAATCACAAAAATTCATAGTTAAAAATTTTCAATGTGCAAAATTCAGAAAATGGACTCCAATTTATAAAAATATTTCAAATTAAATGAAATTTTAATTTTAAATGAAATCATTATTTAATTGAAAAATATAGATTTGAAATTTAAAACTGATTCAAAAATATGTTCCAAAATTAACATAGGTATTATTAAAATATCCTAAATTCATTGGAAAAAAAAATTATTTAGGAATAAATTTTATGCAAATGAATTTTATATTTCAAAAATTTATTAATTTAAAAATGTAATTATATATTTATTACTCATAAAAATATCAACACAAAATTATTAACTTATAAATATTCACTCTCATTTATAAGGTGCCTATATTTTATTTCCACAAACATGGTAATGGTTGATATTTATATGGGTCATATTACTTTTTATAATGGTATATTACTATTCATGTGGGTCAAAATACCATTCTCCAGAAATTTAATATAATCCCATCAAACTCTAAATAGCTTACTGATCACAGAGATGTATGACCATTTTTTGAAATCCAAATCATATATGAGAAAAAATTATGTATAATGGATCTCTTATTAGTATATATTTTACTAGAAAACTATTTATTTTTCTGTGTATCGTTGTTCATGTAATTATATATTAAATTTATTTGTATTTCAACAGGGTGCTACATTATTCCCTAGTATAAAAATTTCATCCTCAAAATTACTAGAATGTTTCCTCATAAATTTTTTTTGCAAGTTCTTCTTCATAAGTCCTTCAGATCCAAATTTTACCATTTTATTTTAAGATTTTTCAATGTACATTAACAACTTGAGTCATATATTTTTTCAACACCTATTCTATCATGATTCGAATCTAGATAGTCTATTCTCATAAAGATTAGTCTAGTTACAATTCTATTCCTTCAGAACTGATTACATGTGTTGGGTATAACATATTCATCCTTAACAGAGAGATGTGGAAGACATTTTTACATTACATAAAATAAGAAGAATTTCTAATTGATAAGATACATATCTAATTCTCTCCATAATTTACAGATCTCTAATGTAACTTAGGAATAGTTTCCCTTTCATCCCAAATCTTATGACAACTATACATGGAGATACATTCATGAAAACATAATCTCCATCATTAAATTCCATATATTTCATTTGATTAACCTTATATAAGTTCCTCGAAATTTTTGCAAATTTGATATGGTCTTGAATAGTACGTAACATTATTTTGTTTCATCCTTAAGCTCTATTCATAAATCATTTCATTCACTAACATAAACCCATCATATCATTATATAATCTCTATTTTGATTAAATGCTTCATACGATGCCATTTGAATTACAGAATCAAATATACTATTGTTCTAAAAATAAACCAAGGCAAAATAATGATCCCACATATCATGAAAATTATTTTAGAATGATCTCAACAAGACTATTTATGTTTTAATTCTCATTTTTTATATCCCATTAATTTGAGGGTGATAAACAGTTCTCTATCAATATTTAGAATCCAATGATTTTTGAATACTTTTCTTGAATATTGAAAAGAATAGTAGTTCACGATAAGACCCAATTGAGAGTGTCTCCCAATGAAGTCTAACAACATCATTGATATAGAGTCATCCAATCCACTCTAGTGGGAACACATCCATTATACCATAGAAATTTACAGATTTTGTAAGTCGATCAAAAAAAATTCATAATGTATCATTCATTCTTCGATTTTTTGTAATCTAGTAATATCATCAATGTTGATGTCTCCCATTTACATGTATTAATAGGTAGATGTTACATGACTCCTTTGGGATGTTTTATATTTTCCTTCACATGTTGATATAAAAACATCTTGATACATAATAATCAATTTTCTTCTTCTTGTTGTCCCACTAGAATTGTTTCTTCCAATCACACTACATTTTTATAATGTCATGTTTTAAAGTGAAATTTGAGCTATGGGTATCATAAAAAAATTCCCTTTCCTTCTCGTTAATATAGGGAACACATAGCCTCTTAAAAAAATTTATAAATTCTTCCACACAGGTGAAGTCAACCAACTTCACATCCTTTAAATCTCTGATATTCTTTTGATGATTTTCATTATTGGACTGAGCAGTTTCAATTCATTCAAATAATGATGGTAGTGAATCCAATTGTAAATGTAATGATGTTTCACCATAATTGATAATTTAAATATCTATAATTACTATATATATGAATACATGATCCATTATAATTAACATGTAGTTAAAAACTCCATGATCATTAACACTCAATGCATAATCTACCTTATTTTCCTTTTCTGGATGAGGGTGTATAGAAAAATCACAATCCTATAGTATCTCAAGCCATCACCATCGAATCATGTAGATTTATTTTGATGATAAGATATATTATAATCTCTTGTCAGCCATTATATCTAAATTAATATATATAGAGATATTGTCACTAGGTCATCAGTGAAAAGGTCACAGCTGCTAATTCGAGATCATGAGTGCGATATTTCTATTCTAGATTTTTTATCTACATTTATGCAAAGTTAATAACTTCAGAATACCATAGGAGAAAAATATAATCCCATTATTTGTTGCATCACCATTTTCAGAAATCCACCATTTCCCAAAGGTAGAATCAGGAATAGAGCATTCACTAATATACTCTTCAATTAATTAAAAAAAATTCAAATTATTTTTTCCAAATTATATTAGCCCCTTTATGAGTAATATTGCTCAATGGGTTAGCTAAATAGGAAATATTATAAATGAAACTCCAATAATAACCTACTAATCCAATAATACTATTTATCATGGTTATCTTCACTTCATTAGTTTATTCTTTAAAACCCTTTTAATTTTTTTCAACCCATTAAAATTCCATCCTTAGAGACAATATAGCCCAAAAAAGAAACGTCTTGAAGCCATAATTCACATTTTCTGAACATCCCATAAAATTCGTTTATTCACAGTGTCATCATAATAGTTCACAAGTTATTCCATTGGTCTTTGTATGTTATGATGTATACCAAATTATAATCTATAAGTACTATAAAAACGACACCATTATATTATTATAAAACTCTATTCATTAGACCTATAAAAAAAGAGGGAGAATTAGTCAGTCTAAAAGGAACTACTCCAAACATGTAATGCACATGCCTGGTTCAAAATTCTATTTTAAGAATATCTTACTTCCTCACATGCGACAGATGATATCCATATCGAAGTTCAATCATTGATAAACATTGGGCTCCATGATGTTATCAAGTAAATCATCAATTCTTGGTAGATGAAACGTGTTATTTATCATAATAGAATTGATTTATATAAATCAATGCATAGCCTCATATATCCATCCTTCTTTAGACAAATACAATAAGGGCTCCCCATTGAGAAAAACAGAGAGAGAAAAACATTTAGAACTCCATTAATCATGGTGTTTCATATATTATACATACACCAAGATGTCCATAATATAAATAGTTTTTGATATAGGTCATGAACTGGGAATTAAGCTAGTATTAAACACAACCTCCCTTTCGAGAGGATTCCTTGGTAAATCCTCTGGAAACACATCAATGTAATCTTGCACAAGAGGTTCATCCTAAATTTTACGATTCCTTTCCTCACTCATTTATATTCAGTTATCTTCCTCCTTAATAATTTTATTTAGTATAGATGTATGGGGAGGATCTAAATAAGATTAATATGGTGATATTTCTGCTCTATAGATAAGGTATTATAAATCAATCTCCAAAATTGTATCCTCATCCTTCTTAAAAAAATGTTTTCAAATTATAATTTGAAAACAAAACTCTACCAGGCTTTATATTAAAGTCAGTCATGGGCATTATGATGAGTAAAACAATTAATGTATCTTTTTGTTTCGTATGGGGGACGTATTGATAGATCATAAATGATATTATAATTACATTATGTGGTTAAACAAAAAATTCAATTATTTAATAGAACTGGAAATACCTAATTTTCTTATAAAATTAAGAAGACATAAAATAATTAAGTGCTACATAATATAATAATACATCGGCTAAGTGTGAGGAAATGATTAGAGTTCAAGACCCAAAATCCTAACGAAAATCAATCATTATACTTGTTATCAAATATTATTTTCCTTTCACCCTATTCCTTACACGGGGATGGTTTCCAAGGAACTTATTAAAATCATTATCATAATGTCCGATAAATATACAATTTTATCATTGAATATCGATGGCTTCTTTCATTTCATTACAATCACAATATTTGTGGAAACTTCATCCACACTTGTAATAAAATCATTTACTTTTCTGGAAATTACTAGGCCGTTTATTTCATAATTATTAATGGAAAAAAAATATTATTCTATTCTTCCCTTTTTCATTACTTCCTTTTATTGAGTGTTCAAAAACACTCTTCTTATATTTCATTCAATAAAATTCATAATATGTAGAGAATTATTTTTTGTAGTGATTATACATGAGACTATATCTTTATTTGATGAGAAGAATTGGGAGAATAATTCCATTCAAAGGAATGGATATAAACAAATAATTAATCGATCAATATTTTCTTCATATATTGTGTATTTAGTCTATGAAATACTTTTCTATCATTCTGATGGTAGGTACAAACATTTCAATATTCTAATTCTCTTCCTTCCCCACAATCAGAAAAGGACGGTCCATATTTGGTCGTTGTTTATAAGGATAGTATTTTTTTATAATATTTCCAAAAAATCCATCAATTACATTTTTTCAATATATTCTTGTACTTCATGTTGTGAATTAGTGATAATAATTGATTAAAATCTCTTGAAAATGATAATCATTTGTTACAACCTTCACTATTTTTTACTTCCCAATGTGAGAAATATCTTTTATAAGGAACTCATCCACTAATATTCCAGTAATGGTTTTGTAGACCCATTAAATTATAGTGGTTGTTGTCACAAAAAGCAATATATAATTGATACTCCACATTGTAGTTCAAGGATCTCCTTTCATGTATGGATATTGTTCATAACCTGAGTAAGCAGTCCATGTATAGTTATCTATTTCTCAGCAACAGTCATTTCTCCAGAACCAATATCATTATCTTGCATAGGGGGAAATACATAAATTGTATTTGCATGTTTATTTATTTTCCATTCATTCCACTAAGCTCAATTTATAATTTATGTAGCACACTATATTAGTTTATGATTAATTTTTCATAAATAAACTAGTAATATAGTTAACATAATTTGAAATTCAATAAATATTTAATCCCATAATAATAAAAATGGTATATTTGTTGAAAAGTTTTCTTTTAAATATTCAACAACAGCGTGTAATGAAGGTTTCAATTATACAATGCATAACCCGAAGGAATGTCCAACCTATTGCGCAGTATGGCTCATTTTCATGTACCAGGTTACCCAGGGTCCACCACAAAACACCTAGTAAAATTTGTTACTTCTAGATACATCCATTCCATAACCACATCCACTTGTAGTATCGAGACATGGATATATTTTATACTAATATACATATAATATAATCCTTAACAAAATTATTTTATTTTCATATATGTTTATCCTCAACGTCTATATTATGATTTTAGTCCATAATCAACATTTTATAATTTTCTATTCCATGTTTTCTAATAACCTAACTCTAATACCAACTGTAACGCCCCAACCCCAACTTCTTAAGGAATGTGCATTATTTTATTAAACTGGAATGATTTAATGAACATTGTATTCGCAATGACTGGGTAGTTTAGCTGTTTTGTAAACCTAGACACATAAATTATTTAAAAATTACAAATTGAAATAAAATACTATATAAGTGGTCTATTAGTAACTCCAAAAACACCTAAATTATCCCTGAATGTGGCTAATAATACATTGCTTCACATGCTGTGGAAAAATAAAACTTAACAAAGTGGTGACGTCATATTTTCACTTAGCTTAAATAATATGGCGTATGAAATCAAAAACATAAACAATATTCCTGATGAATAAATAAAAATAGATGCCGAAAAAATTAAACATGAGCATAATATATAAAAATAAAAATAGAATTATTAATGAAAAAATATAACCATTGATATTATTATAGTCTAATAATAATAATCACTATTAATCTCTTGTATCAAAAGGATGGAATGCATAATGATTGAAATTATAATCATTCTGTCATGGACCCCTACCAAGGCCATACATAAAGGGTTAAAAACTCAAACTAGTATGTCTAATTATAAATATTGATGCCCCAATGTGATATAAAGGGCCCCACTAGTCACATAATAAGCCCAATAAATTCCACATATAAATGGTTATAAACATAAAAAAATTTAAATTCATATTGAATCTAAAATATTAGATGTAAATGAACATGCCCAAAACATTAAACATAATCACTGACCATTGAAAGTAATATGGTGAATTGTATCAAGATAGTACATCCATCATCAAACATATAATAAAACATTAAGTAAAATATCATGGATGATTTCATAAAATTATAACCCCATTTCAATATAATAACCAATATGATTGTTGAAATAGGTGAAAAAACTACTATAAAATCATTTAAAAATTCTTGAGATGATTACTATTTCACTTTAAAAATAGATTCTTTGGGAAAAAATCATTTTAATAAAATAAGAAAAATAATATAGTTGTTCATTATATGTTGGTGATGTTGTGAAAAATATGTGCTTCTAAAATTAGATTATTGATTGCCGTTTAAATAGGTAAGAAAACATGAAATTCCCTTGAATCAAGATAGTATTTTGAGAATAATATCTGAATGATCCTATTAAAATACCTAACTCCCTATAAAATAAAGATGGATTCCAGATGGTTCAAATATATAAAACATTAAAAAAATATGTGTTGGAAATAAGAATAAATAATAATTGTATTTATATAGGTAGATAATAATAGAAATCAGAATAAAAATAGAGGTTCATGTAGAAAACCCATACCATAGGTATGAATGTTATCACCACAATGCAATAGATTCTTGGAAAATAATCATGAATCCAATAATTAACGAAATCAAAACCTAATACATCTGTTTTTGTTTCATTATATTTTTTAAAGTTCATTTTTGTCCTTGTTTATATGTTATTAGGAAGAATTTCATCGTTCCGAAGAGTTCATTTCCTTTATAACATGATCGTTTCCCTAGATTATAAGAAATGGAGTTCATATTAAATTTGTATTATAATTTAGAATTAGAATTTCATGTTTCTAATTATAATAAATATGGTTATATGGTATCATTCAGTTATATATTATGAGGTTGAATCATTAGATAATAAATTTGGTGATAATCAACATGATTATTATGGTGATTATTGATCATAACAGACTCATTATATGTTATCGTTTAATATTATTTAAATATGTTACATTCATATCATAAAAGGAGTTATTTAATTTTTTTTAAACCTGTCTCAATCATTAAAAAAAATTGGTGAAAATTTTTTTAAGATAAATTTAATGAATGATTCTTTTCCATCCACAAAGGTGGGAAATTGGCACATTACAGATGATTATTTCGTTTATAAAATAAATGAGGTAGAGTAAGAATAATGATAATGGTGATTATAATAACCTGATATAATTACAATATATAGATGATAATTGATTTATCACTATCCATTTGATGTAGGAGGTTGGGACAGAATAAGGTAATAAGATAAATTGAAATGAAATTAAATGAAAATGGAAGAGGTTTACCTATGAAAATAATCTTCTTTGGCACCTCATTAATTGAATGGTATTTTGAATATTAGCATTAAAAGGGGATCCTATATGTAGGGAGAATCGTGGTAAGTATAATCAGGAAAAATATTTATAATCATCACGGAATAGGTGATTGAAGAGAAGATGGATTGAGGGTGGTTTTGATAGTGTAATAGATGACTGATTTTTGAATATATTATTCATTAATTTTTCTCTCAAGACAGGAAATAATAGGGATTCCTGTGACAAAAAATATGAACTATTGAATTTTAGGTTGAACCATGTTTGAATATATCTTCAATACATCATTTATAACTCAATAACCCATGAATTTAGAATTTATCATTAATAATTATATTTTACAAATCCATAAAAAAATCAATTATATTAGTAAAATCCAAAAAATTCACCACAATTTATTTATTTATGTGTATAATTAAAAAATGAACTCCAATGTTTTTAGTATAATTTGATAAATATGCGAATTCAATTTAAAACACATCTTATTTACTAGAAAATAAATATCATAAATTTAAAACAAATGTTAATATACTATAAAAAAATAATTGAGTTCTAATAAAATTATATTAAAAAAATTAGAATCCATTATATTTACATAGGAATAAAAATTTATGAAAAATAATTTTAATATTAAATACAATTAAAGAATTAAATTTTCAATTAAATATTTATTCCTCAAAAATATATCAACACTGAATTATTAATTTTTATAATATTCACAATAATTTATATGGTTAATAAATTTGATTTGTACATTCATTGGTGAGTTTAATCTTCAAAACGGTCATATTACAATTCATAATTTTAAATTTAAATTCATTAAGGTCATTTTACTATTCATAACAAAATGTGTGTGGATCCTGTCGAACTCTTAATATCATAATGATTGTAAACATGTGTGTCCATTTTTCAAAAGTGAAAATTTAGAGGTAGAATAATTATGCCTAATAGATATTTTTTAATTAACATCTATAATAATAATGTTTTATTTCATATTTAATTATTGATTCAGGAATTCTATATTTAATTTATTTTAAATTACATGTATTGTTACACGTATATATATTGTAAAAAAACAATAATAATTCATCATATAATGACCTCTAAAACAATATGGCTTCATAAACATCCTATCATAACCAATGAAATTAATTGGTTATTATAAAAAATACATCACTTCATAAATAATGGAAATGGTAAATTTTTCATAATCATTTCATCTTGGAAATCATATAGAAGTAATCACGTTTCGTTAGAATTTATCATGGCATAACCCATTAGAGGGAAAAGAGTTCCATAAACCACATTTCATCAAAACAATTAACATCCATAGAATGAGTAAGAATGGTTTCCTTGGATCAAATTCATACAAAATCATAATCTATATTAGTTTATGTCATCTTATGTGGATAAGTATTTTGAATTCTCCAATTGATCATTTCATAAGGAAATTTTCCACTCTCTAATATTCATTATTATAAACATAAAAATTATTTTTAGTGGATTTCATTTATATAAAAATTGAGAAAAAATAAAATATTATTTAAAATTATTTAATATCAATTCATAATGAAAATTATCTATTTTAATTGTATAAAAACTTTTTTGAATATTATATTTTTTGAATACATTATTCATTGAAAATAAGTTCGAGAACTTATAATTGAGAATTTGAAAAACATTTAAAAATAATTTCAAAACCTAAATCCTTTTTTTCATTTTTATTAAAAATATATTACAATATCACTTAATAAATTGGGATCACTTTTAATTGAAATAGTTTTGAATATAAAATTTTACACCCGTAAGAGATAAATATTGTCATATTTCATTAAAAACACATTATTCATTATCAAAAGAAAAAAATGGTGGGATAATGGTAAAAATAGATAAATATATCATAAAAAACTTGTTCTAATAGAAATCATGAGAATTCCTCAAAAAGGGATCATAATATTTCATTACTGGAAAAATAATCATTGTAATAACAATAAAAAATTATATTTTATAAATGATTAATGTATCAAAAAACTTAAATTATAATCCCCCTGAATGAATAATGTTACTAGAATCATAAAATCACATCAATGAAATTTTATTAATTATATAATAAATAATTTTGATGTATCAACACCTTGTACTAGATTATAGGTGATTAAAAAAACATGTGTCTTAAAGAAGGAATACTTGGACAAAATTATGTTTCAGATTATGATTGTTTTAAAAAAACCCATAAAATATAGATCATAATATTAATTTTAAATAACACAAAAAATAAGTATAATAATAATATAATACCTACATTGTCTTCATATATAACAAAAAAATGAATAAGTGGTGAATATATCATATATCTAATGGAAGTAATAGTGATAAGATAAAACACTTACCTTATGTCTTGGAATTATTCATAGTCAGTAAAACAATGTTTATAAAATTATTTGTTTTTTATAAATATTCCAAAAAATTAATATTATTATATATCATACCATATATTATTTGATTTTTACATTAAATTAACTATTTATTAACAATTCCACGTTAACGTTTTGTTTAGGGTAATTACCACTTTTTTATATGTTCCTACTTTTTTATCACCATTCTCTTACATATATCATTATTTAATTATTCCCATTACATAAATAATTTTATAAATATAATATATACTCATAATATAATGATATATAAATGTTTATTGGATATATAAATATGAAATGGAATACTTCGTTCATGGAGAATGCATGTTGTAGGTATGCATTAACATCGTTTCTGTTTCCATGTAGTGTTAAATGAAATAATTAAATGAAATGTAATTATATATATATATATATATAATATCATTACATGAGAATTATAATTCCATATATATCATATAATTTCACTAAACCCATATTTTATACATTTTATGTTATGTTTTAATGAATCGTGTATCTTTGAAGAGGCAGTTGTCCACACATTGACAAAGGATGTTATCATACTACCAAAATATAAAACCATGAATATTTATGTCATATACTAAATATATATTCATAAATAATTCATAAATATAATATATATCATATATATATATATATATCATGAATATTTCAATCCTTTTCATATCGAAATGGATGAATGATCGTTATCGATTTGTGAGGGGGTTGTTCACCGTACAAATGAATGATGATTGTGTAACCAATTTGATTGATGTGTTTTTGATAATATCAAGTATTCATAATATAAATATATATTATAATATTTAGGATTCTGTAAATTTTCTATAATAATGGAATGAATATAAATTAATGGGTTGAGAATGAAAGGAAAAAAGTGATTCTTTACTGTTGTTATATGTTATATGGATAAATCATTTTGGATTATACCAAAGGGAATATTTGGAGGAATTTATGACCAATGGTGTATTATATTAATAAGTAATGTATATTTTGAGTAAATTTGTGTAGTTATGAATGAGCTAATAGGCATGAGATGTGTGATGTGGAGGGGAGGATTAGAGGCCTTTTAATAAGGGATAAAAAGGCCACATTGGGTAATCATGAAAATATTTGAATGATACACAAGATTTAATTGTACCCCAATGGAAAAAATGTATCACTATATGTTATTATATCCATAATTTTAATAATATGGACAGAAATTAATTTAATGATAATTCTATGGTCATTTTTAAGCAATATATTCTTATTTTTATTCATCAATTAAACTCATTTTTCACTGATCTAGAGTAATAAATTCAAATTTCATTACTAATATTTTTTGAAAAAAACAAATTTGACATTAATTTAAACTGAGATTTATTATGCTTCCAATTATGTATATTTTTTTACAATTTTAATCATATATTGGGATGAAATTATATTAAAAATAATCACATAGATGTGACTAAAAAGTTTGTTTTTTAAATGAAATGGTTATAAAGATGTAATTATATTTATATCTACATTCAAGATAATATTTAATTAAATGATCAAAATTAAATTAATTTAGTAATAATTTATCTACATTTTCTCAAAACCCCATTTCATATATAATTGAATTATGAAAATAAATTTTAGGAAAAATATTTTTTCACTTGAAATTATGTGTTATTCAATATTAATAAATAAATGAAACATATAAGAAAAATACCAAAAACCATCCAAATAAAAATATTAAATAATTCAATCCAAGATAAATATTATTTTTTCATATTAAAATAGTAAAAGATTTAAAATATTAATTTAAAATGTGTTCTCAATTAATAGATGGTAAAATATAAATTTTGAAAAATAAATCTTCCTATATATA
Organism: Viscum album; assembly: GCA_963277665.1. Classification (NCBI taxonomy): domain Eukaryota; kingdom Viridiplantae; phylum Streptophyta; class Magnoliopsida; order Santalales; family Viscaceae; genus Viscum; species Viscum album. The sequence continues at coordinate 913,983,692 of OY728157.1, forward strand.
CAATTGCATTAATTATTCCAATCAAATTTATTGGATTATTGTATAAAACATCATCGAATATTTTTTTTACAAATTTTACATTTTGTTTTTGAAGAAATGTTATGTTTATTTAGTAAAATAAAATATTGATTATACATTGAAATATAGTTCGTTTTGAAATGGAATATATTTGTTCTCAAATAGTTATTACATTCATTTATAACTAATGTATAAAAAAAGATACATTTTACATGAATGTGTAACAAAATGAATCAAAATTCAGTCATTATCATTAATGTATCCAATTATAATTTTTATTTAGTTAATTAAAACATTATTTCAATATTAATATTTATATTATATCGTAGTTTGGTAACACTCGGTCATATATGTATCATATGTTATCAAAGGGAAATTTTAGTTTTTTTAAATAGTTAATATATATTTCTCTCTACCGAAATATAATCGAATTTTTGTACTTAGTTTAACCATAACATTTTTCTGTGTCTAATGTAATCAATACCTGCTGTATCATGAAATGAAATACAAAAAATTATTTAAATTTCTACAATGAAATAATTCATAAAATAAAGTTGTTTCATATTAAACACCCATTAAAATGAATTTATACTTTGATATTTGTATTAGTATTAAATGATTTAACATTTTAATTTTTATTCTATAATATCCCACATCATAAAAAAATTCTACAATTATCATTAAGTAGGGAAATTTAGTAACATATTGATTACCCAATGAAATTAATGACTATGTTTACACAATGTAGAAAATATGTTCAATGTGAATACATAAAAAATTAATATAAATATTACTATCATGTCGTAACATATAGTGATAAATATCATTGTTAAATGAATTTTTAAAAACAAAAATTAATAATCCAAATCATATTGAAAATTTTCAATGATATCATAAATAATGATGTTAATAAGAAACCATTTTATTTCAATAACCATTTTCATAATGTTGAATTATTATCAGTTGAAGATTTTCATACAAGATTAAATGATAACCTCTCCCTTTATTCCCTTGAACAATATCTATTTCATCCCTTATTCCAATAAATGAAGGTGAATTAATCATTCCTGTCGTGTTATCAAATAATGATATATATACATATAATAATTTTTTATTCCATATGTCTTTATCAGAATAAGAAGGTTAGGAAAATTTAACCAATATTAATTAATACTCTAGTTCATATATAAAACATTAATTTATAAATCTTCATCTAATGTTAAACATAATCATTCCATTAATGGTTAATCTTAAAACCCCTGAAAAAAGTGAAACTGCATAAATTTCAAATAATCATACTAAATTGAAAACAAATATCCTTGATCCCATGTATATAATAATGTAACTCTTCATTGTCACATACAAAACCTCTCAATACCTTCATTATATATTCTCTTGAATCATTGTAATAACTCTAATTACTATAAATCCCATATTAAAACAAGCATTATTTCATATTACACAGAAAATTGAATATTTTTTTCATTCAACAAATTCCTCAATCACCATTAATTATATCAAAAACAACATTCTCCCCAAATATGTTATTTGTTCTAAGGATACTAACCCTAGAAAAATTACATTACCCATATTAATCACATCATTGATAAACAAAATTCTCCCCATATCGAGAACCCATTGAAGGTTGCATTCCCTTATTCAGAATACATAGTTTCCATTAAATCACATTTCAAGGTCATAAACACCTTGGAATATATTTTTTCTACACATTAATACAATATTGACACTTCATGATTAACATAACATAATATTTGAATTTGAATACATTTAAACTTCATCCATAAATAATTATTCTAAAACCATAACATATCCTTCATCATCTTATTCCAGAATAACAATTATTTGGAATTGTTTCATAAGAATAACATATTAAGGCTCCTCAATGAAAATATAATCATTCTTTATTTCTTTTAAAATTAAATGTTTTTCAATAGCATCCCACATTATTCAAATCTTATTTTGCGTCTATTTGCATTCAGAATAATAACAGATATTCAAATCACCATTCCAATTCCCTTCATGATAATTCCATTTATTTCATTGATTTTTATCATGCCCGTAAATTACACACACAAAAATAAATGTAAACACAATTAACTATAGTTACCACTATAATACCATAAGGCATAGTGTGAGAAACACTTATCATAGTACAAAATAAGATAATCAAAAAAAATTGTAATAATATACTTAATCCTGAAACATAAATTTAAATATATAACACATTAGGATTATATTTTGGGAAAACCCTATAAATATCCTTAGAAATATCCCAAGGGATATAACAATTATCATCCTAGTTACTAATGTTTTACTAAAATATTCCTCTAATATTATCTATAGAAATGTTGTTAATACATAAATTTATATCAAAACATTTTAGGTGAACATTATACACATTAAAAAAGTAAATTCCATTGGACATTAATAGTTTATTGTATTTTAAATGTTTAAAACATAATCTCATATATTGGGGATTCATATTCACATTTTTCAACAAATAATATCACATTTATTACATGTAATTAATAATAATATTCATGTCTTCGGGATAGGAATAACGAAAAAAAGTTGATCTCAAATTCAATATAAGTGGGTACAAAGAAGATAATTAGTCATGAAATGCGAATAGGGATATAAAAACATGAGCATGTCATTTTAATATCATACCCTACATATCAAATATCATATATTTGAGTCATGGGATAATTTTTGTTTGTTCATTACATATGGATCATAATGGTGATAAGTCATAATAAATATGTTAGGAACCATAATCTCATGCCATATAAGTTTGGAACCATCATAAATACTGAAATTATATTTATGTTTTAATTTTAAAGAACAAGAAAATAAACATAGTGGATCATGACCCACTTATTCAAATAGTTTATCAGGATGAACCCATTTCCCCTTGTGGATCAGAAAACACATGTTTACCATTTTAGTTCAGAAGATCATAATTTCACATTCAAGATCAGTCACATTGAATTCATTTAAATAACTACCTCTAGTGGTAAAAATATTTACCCAATGAATTGAATAGAGATATAGGTCCCACCATTCCTATAATGAAAACATTCATATATGTTAGATAAGATAACAAAAATTCATCATGTCATGACAAATAAAAAGATATGGTTATCATAAAAATCATATCATAACCTATAATAATGAAATTTGTATCATAATTTTTTTCATATCCCTACCTATAGAAAAGAAATGGGCTTAATTATCATTTCCCTTAAGAATAGACCTTGAATTAAAGTGTTTCACATAAATCTGTCGAGGTATAACCTATTGAAGTGAAATAGTTTTCATAAAAAACATATCATCAAAGGCATAACCATATAGATAATAATTTGTAATTCTTTCCCAGTATAATACCTATACTCAAACCTAAAATATATCAATGGACATAATATTATCTGAATATGTATTTTCAAGGATCAAATGGATTGTTTTTTAAGGAAAATAACATGTGTTTGAAATTAATATTTAGATGTAAAATATTTTAAAAATAGTTTCCATTGAATTTTTTTTATAAATTAATAAATAATCAGTTAAATTATTTTAAAATATTATATGATTAAAATATCCTTTCATTATTGAAAAATAATTTTAATTCATAAAACATATTCAAACCCAAGATCTTTTAAAATATTAATGAAAAAATATAATGAGGATTTTGAAAACCATTTGAAAATCATTTTAAAAAAGATACAATAAGGTTAAATCAACTAAATTTAAAATTATATTCAAATATCTCATTGAAATTATTTTTAATAGATTTTTAGAATACATTATTTTTTAATTAATAATATTTTGGACTGATGTTAGAAAAATTGTCATATATTATTAAAATAATATTAATTATGTCACATACCAAATAGTGAAAATAGTACTAATGCATGAAAATATCATTGAAAAGAATATAAGATGAAAAATTATTATAAATATTGAGATATTGATAATAATATTTTATTTATTGATGCATAATCATAATCAATCTCAAAAAACAATTAGACTGTAATAATAAATGCTTACTACTATGTAAACATTGAATCATATTCATAATGAAATAATAATATAAAATATATATTAATATATAATTAATGGAATTATATTCAGGATATACAATTTATAATAGAAATTAATATGAATTTTAAAATAATAAAACTTCATAACAAAAAAATTATTTTTAAGAAAGAAAATACAAGCAAAATATCCTTTCTTATTTGGTAACTTTTGAATGATAAAACACTAGGAAATATTGATCATAAAATGTATATATTAATAAAACTAATTTAATTTATTATAATAATATAACTAATTTTTGTGATTTTTATACATCACACAAAATAATTCGTTGTCAATATAGCATATATCTCACAGATATAAAATCTTTATGTGAAAACACATTCTTCATGTTCTGTTTTGCAGATTAGGTCGGGTGGGCGACCTTGAAGGTGGGATGGGTGTCTCGGCCCCCATCATTCAGCCGTCTATTCTTCTGGGTGGATGGGCACCCGAACTGAGCATGCTTGGTGTTCTCTCTTGGATGTTGCGGCACATCAGGTTGATGGTTCAGTGAGTCTCTCAATTGCACCATTAGGGGGGGTGGCTCGGAAGGGAGATATGTGTGTTGGAACCAATCGTCCAGTCCTCTTCACATATTTCTGTATGAGTAGGAGGAGTGCTATACATTGGATGTTTTTCGAGTACGACACATTGCATCGCAGAGGGGGTGGCACATCATCCAGGTGGATTACGTTGTGGCATTTTTGGTTAGGGGGGTGATGAGACTTTCTGGCATGTTGCATTGATTTTTGTTTCCCTTTGGCTTTTGGATCATTTTTGGTCGTTTGGCCTATTCTATTTTGATGTCTTTCATCGGTTTCTGTAATGGGTCACTCCATCTTCCCATCAAAAGGATTTTATTTATTATTCAATAAACGGGGGGCTTGCCCCCCGTTACCTTTTAAAAAAACTAACAATTCCATGTTAATGTTATGTTTTTTTTGTAACTTCTTATATATATATATATATTTCCCTATTTATATTGGCATTCTTAAATAGATATTGATGTTATTATTTATTAAATTTTGAATATAATGTAGATATCATATGTATTCATTATATTAATTTTAATCATAATTTATGATATATGGAATAATGAAATGGAATAGACCGTTCACGGTGTTGATAGGTTGTACGTAAACAAGAACTCTTTTTTCATTATATTATCGAATTGAATCAAATAAATTAAGTGAAATAAATAATATATATATATATATATATATTATCAATAAATTTGTTTTATTATTTCATATATATCACATATGTTCACTAAATTTATCCTTAATAAATTCCATGTAATGAGTGAACGAATCACATCACCTCAAGGAGATGATAGTCCAAAAGTCTACAAATGATGTTATGGTATGTAATAAAATTAGAATGATTGAAGTTAGGTGTTATAAAATAAATATAACATATAAATAAATCATTAAAATCATATATATCAAATAGAATATTCATTAAAAACATTAATACACTCTCTGAAATGTGGAAATGGAATATTGAACAACGTCAGTTCGCAATACGATAGTCTTCCAAACACAAGAATGATGCTTTTGTATTCCATTTGAGTGATATGTTTATAATTGTAGGTAAACAACATAACATAAAATCCAAATAGTATATTTATGATTCATATTTCATTATAAAATAATGTAATATTAATAATATATTAGAGGAAAATGAATTAAAAAGTGTTATTTGAAGGATGTTACCTCTTAATGGGTTAACACATTTTGGTTTTCACCAAAAATCATCCAAGGATGACTATCAATATAGTGGAATAATTATAATATTAATGTTGGGATTAAAGGAGTATATTTGGTAGCGGTTTTGACAAGAAAAAAAGATTTGTAGTGGTCTGCTGATAGTAGGGTAATATAAAGCATTTTATAAGCGGGGAAAAGGATACATTGTTTATTCCTGAAACAATTTGAGTGCTCCACATGTGTTAAATTTTCAATAAGGGTTTGGAATAGAAAATTCTATATTGATAGTAGTTTATCGGTAATAATCTTCCCAGAGAATAATTTTTATACCTGTGTGGGTTCTGTTTAACAATACCTATTCTATGTTTATTCACAAATTATGTTTGTTTTACCTTAATTATTATAATTAATTATAATTATATTCAATTCTATATTTGGTAAAAATATTATATGATCTTATTTTATATTATAAATTGTTGTATTTTAAAATATTTAATCAATTTTTCTAGATTATAATTATAGATGTGGGGGTTCTAATTTTACATTAATCTCACAAATGTGTGAGAGGTGAGTTTTTAATGAGCAATTGTTAAAATGCATTAATTTTTTTCATATCCAATTTCATTGTGAAATTTATTAAAATAACAAAATTATACTATTAAATGAAAAATGATATAATTATATATTAAAAATATTTTAAACGTCATATTATCACTATAAGTAAATTAGAATAAAAACCCAGTTTTTAAATAAAAATTCATGTTTTTCACCGTTCATAAAAAATATTTATTCTCAGTGAAATGAAAATTTACTCCATAGTAAATTTTGATATAATGATTTCAAAAAGTGAATTTATTATATATAAAATATAAAATTCTCAAAAAATAGTTACTATAATGTGTTCTTCATTAAAAGGTGGTAAAATTAACAGTTTGAATAATGTATCTTTTATTAGTAAAATCAGATTTATTCTTACTATATTACAATGAAATATGGTCTATGAGTGTTAAAAAATAATTGAATATTTAATATATAAATTTTGTTGAAAAAATTTATCAAAAGTAGTTTGTTTAATTATTTAGGATACTATTTTTTGTATGTATAAAAATAGTGATCTTAGAGAAGAGATTTCTTTATTCGCAAATAGTTATTACATGGTTTTCATACTAACTGGTATCAAAATAATTCATTTTATATACATGTGTAAACTGTAGATTCATAATATATTGAATATCATTCATATCATCCATTGAAATGGTTAGGTGTAAATTATATTAATTTTTTAATATTAGTATTAATATGTTATATAATCATGTAAAACTCGATCTTGCATGTAGGAAAAGATATGGGAGGTACTTTTTTATTGAGGTAACATGAGGAAATCATATTTTTTCATCTACCAAGTGATATTCTATGTTTTACATGTATTTAAATAATAACATGGTGCTTTATATAAATTAATCATAACATGGTGTTACATGAAATGGATGAGAGAATTTAAATTTAATTTATTTGTGAAATTTTAATCAAAAAACATTGGGAGCTATAATAAATGAATGGTACATATGATTTGTAACCAATATCAATATTTACTATCCCATCTAGGAAGACAATTATCAAAAACTACACATTATTTACAAAAAAATAATTGTTTATTCATATATTTTTATTTATCATTTTAGTTTCTATAAATATCTGCGAATTAAAAAAAACAAACGATTGTAGTAAAAGTAGTGGTATTAAGTATATATCATCAATAATATGATAGATAATATATTAAAACAAATAAAAAATAAAATTTCACCATGAAATGAATATTAATTAAAGATGATTATATAAACAATGAATATAGATTTATTAAGGACCAAATGTCGGAATAAAAAAGCATTAAGTAGTTTCAATATTGATAAGGAATAAGTAATCTGTATTTAACATAACTAAAATATATTATAGTACCATGAAACAAAAATGAATTTATGTATTTGAAATTTAATGTTAAGTCATATTATGAAGAAATAATTATTATTCAAAATCGAATATAAACATTGTAATTAATTTCTTGTAATGTTAGATTCATAAAACATGTTAACTGAAACATAGAACCACAAAATTAAGATTTATAGAATCTAGAAATAGAATATTTGAGGAACACCCAGCTCAATAATTCTATAGTGAATTTGAATTAGAGTAAAAGATTTTATTTATATTAATTGAGTGTTATTTGATTAGTAATTTCATAACATAAGTCTTATGCATTAGGTTAATAAAAACCATTGTATCTCCAATGGTTTGTTCCCATGTTATTTATCCTACATGAACACTTTTTTATTTTAAATGATTATGGTGATAACCCTTATATAAATATTTATTTATAATATATATAATGATCTTATTGATAAATGATTGATATTTCGAATACAAAAACTAATTTATAATTTTAGAAGAATCATTTTAGGATTTAGAAATTATTATTATTATTGTAAACTATAATTTATAAGTTAATAATAATATTTTATGATGATAAATCCTTTAGATTATATGTTACATAATTTTTTACTCATTATGATTTCATAATACATACATTATATTTCGACTTTGCTTTACATTGTACCCAAAGAAAATATATTCATGTAAAACATTTAAAAATTCAACCATATCTAATTATGATTCAATTATATGAAAATTGGGGACTATTTTGGAATATATATACATAAAAATTAAATTTAGTCATTAAATAAAAACATAGGTGTATTTCATAGTCATTCATTCGTTGCCTAAAACATTAAAACTATTATTATATAAATTATGATACACATTTTTTTAAAATGTGATTAATATATTTATATATTTGTAGTCATTAAAATATTACTACAGAAAGATTTCAAGGAAATTTAATTTTCAATTATAGTAAATGTAATCTCATATATTTCCATTGTATTACATTACTTTTTTATATTGTGATAAATTTATATAAATTTATTTATTTCACAATATTAACAAGGAAATATTTAATTACTATAGTTTCCTATCACATATTCCCACCCAAGTAGAATTAATAGAGTTGATGAGTAATTTATAATCTATTTGTGGTGAGATATTTATACATAATATTACAATACAATGTTTACCGCCATCCTTAATTTAATAAAGAAGGATGAGTCAATTGGGTTGTTCAAAAACTATTGGGATATCAATTTTGTAATCATTTTGAATAATTTCCATTTACCATTTTTATGAACTATTTGATTAATATAAAGAGGATTCATAATCCTAAAATATTGATTTTTATTATATTTATTGTCTCATAAAGTTACGGAAGTGTGATTTACTGAAGATGGATATTCTAAGATATGCGAGAATTATGAATTCACATTATTTTTTCTTATTAATAAATAAACCATATATTATTAGTGATTTGATTAGTAGAGTATTAAATAACTATGTTGTTAATTTTTCATGATATATATAGTTTAAATATTGGTATAATCTAAGATATATGTTGAATAAGATAAATAGGCACAGATTGTACATAATACTCAAAGAGAAAATTAGTAATTCGTAGAATTATGTAATTGAAAATTTATCATGAATATGATTCATTATGTGGATATATTTAACATAAAAATTCAATATTATTTGACTCAAGAAAAAAAATTGAGGTAAAATTTTATCCCAACCTATTGAATATAATTGAGTTAAATAAACTATTCAAATGTGATGGATAATGTGAACATGATGCTATTAGAAAATCCTCATTATCCAACCCATTATCCTAATTAAGAAATAATGGTGGTAAATTCACTTGGTCATATGAATGTGAAAATATAATTAAGGAATGAAAGAAGATACTGATCAATGAACATGTATTAACCATATGATCCTGAACGAATGGATTTTTTATTTATATTAGTGAATAAAATAATGGAATACGATGTCTATATATGATTATATATAGATCTATTACTTCGATTAATAAAAATAACATTCTATGAAGAATATTATTCAACTAATGGTAATGATATAGAACATTTATTTTTTTCAATAATTATATATAAACACAATTTATATGATTAGTGATTTGAAAAATATAAAGTTCATAAGACGATGATGTGTATATTCCAAATGAAATAATGGAACATGGGGCAAAGAAGTTAAATGAGACAATTGATTCTGCATTTATATGCAACAAACACTCAAACATGGAATTCAAACTCATCACGTATGATATATTTTGTAGTAATAATCATTGTGTTTCATTCTTGATGAGGGTTGAGAATTATTTTTTTTTAATCGAGAACCTATAAGTGGATATTACTATTGAAGTGGAAATAAATCATTTTAATCCTCATATCTAAAAAATCATTTCATGTGATGATAAATAAGTCCAATAATGATGAAAATGATCAAAAATAATTAATGTCTTAGAATACGGAATACATTTGGACATTATATATGAAGAGAGTTTTTTTAATTTATAATCAGATTATGTCGAGAATTATCTTTTAAGGAATAATTGAAATTTCATAATAAAGCATAGAACTAAAAATTTCATTTAACCATGGTGTAACTATCATAAATATGGATTTATGAAAACTCCAATAGTATACTAAATGGATGTCTGAAGTTTAATTTTACTTGATTCATGGGGTAAAAAAAATTTACATTAATAGAAAATATCCAAAAGGTATCGTGAATCCCTTTACTAATGTGGATTTGTTATTACCACACAAGGGACCTTGTTACTAGGGTATATATGAAATCAATGTTGAATGTTGTAATATGGGTAATTTTGGATCCTCTAATATATTAATCAAATTTTATATTTTTATGGTTGGATCAAAAACATAACCATCTAGCACTACTTTCATTTACAAAATTCATAACACGTCAATATTCTTCTCTAGAATATTTATATGATCATAAAACTCATTTCACATTGAAATCATTATGGATTCATCAAAATTCTCTAAACACTAAGATTCATTTGATCACAACCTATAATACTCAAAATGATATTTATCTTGAAAATAATATCATATCATTTTATAATATATAAAGGAAATATTCACTAAAATTTCAAGAAACATTTCAATAATATCTACCTCTCATTTAATTGAAATACAAATTCATCATCTACTAAAAAAATAAAAAAACACCCAATAAATCATTTTAATATAAATTATATCATACTATGACCTGAAATGTGGGTATTACAAAAATTATTCTTTCAAACCAATCCCTTGTAAATGAGTCATTGTAATATGTATAATCCATTATGAAATATATCATGAAAGGAAAAATAAGATAAGAATTATATTAATAATCAATGTAAGGATATGTAATTTTGTATAGTGATTCACATATTCTATTATTTATTTAAACTAAATTGAATTATGAGTTTTCATAGGTTGGTGAAATTTAGATTAAAATGAATTTCACTTTTTGAGTTCATAGAAATTATTGTATTTTCATAAAAATATTAGTTTTTTGACATAACACATAAATTTGACTCAAAAATTGCATGTCTCATTTTTAACGAGATAAATGAAAATATCAACATAAAATATAACCACCAATGAAATAATGATATATCCCAACATATCTAGTAAAGAAGAAACGATCTAAAATACTGATAACTGGGAGCTTGTGTAGGTATTATAAAGTAATCAAAATAGGGTGGATATGACAAAATATTGTGAGTATGCTTTGAGGATGATATACATATAGTTTATTAATAGAATTATGGATATAACATTATTTTGGATGAATTTTATTGTATTCACTATAATACTTTTAACATGAAAATATTAAATAAATATATTATTATAATATAAATCAAAAAGTAAACCCTTTGATTAAACAATTAAAGAAAATTACACAAAGCTATAAAATTATATTCAATATAAAACTACATCTAGTGATACTGAACATACAAAAACAGTGTAATGTACTATTAAGCTAAAATATAAACCATTAAATAAGAAAGAGAATAAAAATTATATATAATATGTCATTGTTATTAATAAAAATTACAATAAAATTAATAACCAATTGGATATTAGGAATGTGGTACTCGCTAGTTATACCCCTTGCTCACTGGGGGAACCTGAATGAGCTTGAGTATTTCTAGACTCGAAACAATGAGTATTATGAGATGGTTAATTCAAAGTGATTACCAAGCTGTGGAATGTGACGAATGCTCTGGGACAAGAGGGGCCACCAAGTGGAAGAGAGTTTAACCCTTAAATTCATTTTTCCGATTTTGTATTGTCATACTGGTTAAGGTGAGTAGAATAACAATGAGGTTCTTTGAGAGTTGTAGTGTTCTATTCATGTGTGTATTTTCTTGGGTGATTTTTCCCTCCCCTAGTACCAACTTTTCTTATTGAGTAAAATCTTTCTGATTTTTTTGGTGTTATGATACCAAACCCTACCATATTGAATGATTACAGTGTTTATCCATCTAAAATCTAGTTTCCACTATATGGGAAACTTTTCCATCAAGGTTGGAAAGATCCCCTTCCAAGTTTGTACACACTCCAAAGTGATCTCTTCATGGGGAGGGGCTTTACTTGTGTAGAGGGTTGGAAAATCCAACACATTGGGATCCTGTTTTGTAATGAAAAAATTATAATAATACTAATAAATATATTAAATGAATTAAGTGAATGATATTAATAATTTTTTATATTATAATTTTGTGTACATATAAAGGGTATTATGGTTGTTTTATGGGTGGAATTTGAGAACTAATATCAAATATAAGTGTCAATATTCTCTAGGTTTCATTCCTATGTTCATTACTAGACACTCAATTAATCTCTATCACTAGATCAAGGGAGGTAATGTAGCTACTTTAACCTCCCATTATCAACTAACTTATCAATTTACACTTTTATTATCTAAATGATTTTGTATTTCGTCGTTGAATATGTAAAATAACATAAATACCATAGATTTTATAATAATGGACCTTATCTTACTATCATCCCAAACATGATTCTTATAGTTGTTTTCCATTATAAATCTATCCCAAACTACCTACCTTTTTGTATAGGTTCTGTGTTTATGTTTTAAAAATTTATTCATTAAAATTAATGAACTCCATTAATTCATGGTGGTTAGTTAAATCATTTAATAAAAGATAATGATTTTTTATTCTATATTTATGATTGATAATGAGATTTCAAGTGGCCTTCTATGAAGAAACAATTTTTATTTATTTTTCATTGGATATTCTTGATATTAAAATGATTCTTGGGATTTAGAGTATGTGTATTAGATTTTTTTCCTATGGTAACAACTCATTTTAAATATTCCTCCCATTTAATGATGATAGTTATATTATTCAGTAGAGTACATATTGTGGATATCAAATCCTATGTGGTCAATCATCCAATATGTCCATACTTGTATGTTGTGATTTATATTTCAAGGAAGCAATTAAATTTCAGATTTATAAAAATTAATGGTGATAAAAAATAGAATTATCATAATATATTTGATTTTGGACCTAATATTTATCCTAGAAAAACTATTAATGAAATTTAGTATAATAGAACCATTAATGGGAAAATTCTCTAACAAATGATTTTGAAAGTCCCGTAAATTTCAAGGAAGTTTTATTGTTAATTTTCATTGGAATTTTACAAGAACGCAGTTTCTGACGGCACCTGATTCCGAGGCCCGGTGTGCCTGGAATCATTTTCCGAAGTTTGGCTTATGTACGTTCAGTAAACGGATGAGAGAGTTTTTCTAACTTTTAAACCGGTGCTCGAAATCGAATTCTGAGGGCACCGATTTAATCGCATCGCCGGTATTTTCTTATAAATGCCTCTTCCGGAGTTTCATTTTCTCGGGTGTGGTTTTTAAATTTTTGGGGTTAAGTTAAGAAATAAAATAAACTATGCGACAACTTTATTATTATTTCATTTAAAGCCACTTAAAGCTTCTTAAGCTGAGTTGATGCAGATAGGCTGCTATCCAAAAATATCCTACCCCCTTGGTAGGATATTTTTGAGGTGGGGCATGCACGATCCCCACCTTTTCATTTCAGCTAAGTAACGCCCCCGCAAAAACCCGTCATTATGAAAGACAACTGACGCGTTTTCTTAAATTCTTAATGAACCAATTAATTGGGTGGTTATCTTCGTTGAATTAATTATATGAATTAATTTAATCGTATCTTAACCTGTTTCAAATCTGTTGGCGTAATAATAAAATAAGAACAACGCACGACTTCTTGAGGATTGCTCGTTGAGAGGCCTTTTGACAGAAATATTTTGCCTTCATCCTCCTTCGTCAAGAACGCGAAGAACGCCGTCACCCTCGGAGATCGACGAAACATCTTCCGAGACGTTCTTCCCCGCAATGATCTCTGATCACCAACTGCTTGAGGTAGGAGATTTCATATTTCTTCTTTTAAATCTCTTTGTTGGTTATAACAACAACATGGATTTAATTAATATAATTTAATATATATGTTCTTGAACCTCAGAGTCTGTCGATGTGACACCGTATTTCATGACGACACGATGCCCTTCCACGACGATGTGACGCCCTTCCGCAATGAGACGATCGCCTCTTTCCGCGATGATAATGTCCGCGAAGAACGCACACTCAACGACTACGGCGAGGTAGGGGTTGGTTTGTGAAATAATTTTTCTTTTCCGTGGATGTTCCTCCTATGAAAAAGAACCTGGATCAAGTGCAAATTTTATTTATTAAATTATATCTTGTTACTTATTCATATGATAATTTATTTCTTCCTGATTGTTATCACCTAACGTAGAGGGTGCTGGCCAAACAAACACGGCCCAAAAACCCTCCGCAATTCTTCGTTGATGTAAGTATTCGCGGGCGATGAAAAAACTTTATGCAGAGGCGATTCGTTGTTTCCGCAGTGAAGTACGGGACCCGGGAGGAGCTACGGCGAAGACGGAAATGAAATCGGACCACCGGAGCAACTCCAGTGGCCCGCGGAACCCACCGGCGGCACAGCGGCACCGGCGGCCGGAGGTGGCGGCTCCCCAGCATGTCACCAAACAGGGCCGATGTGGCTTCAACCACGGCTTCAGCGGCAACAGAGGACCTTCCGCCGCGCGGTTCCAGCACTCACGGGACGTGACAATGTCGCATCCGCCGACCTGGGTGGCCCCCGCGGAGGGGGGCCGCGATGTTCACACGCGGGGGCAGTGCCCCCCCTCCCCCAGACTTTCTCTCTCGGCCGATCAGCCTAGCCGAGCCGAGCCGAGCCAACCCGCCGGCCGGGTCGTTTTGGGCCCGGACCCCCCATCTTCGGACCGTTTTCGGTCTTTTGCCCTTATTTTGAGCTACGGGCCTCCGAACAATGCGACGTTAGCGGCGATGCGATCCTTGGATCGAGACGGCGTTTTGGTATATCACACTCAAGGTTTCGGAATACTTTGGGTTCACCCGGGTTGGTTCGTTCATGAAACCAATCGGGCCCTCGGAGCGGAAACGTTCATAACTTGAGCTTCGGATGTCAGATTGACATGCCATCAACTTTTCTATTTTCCTCTAAGTGAGACCAATCTTTTGGCATACTCTGCCCGAGATTTGGACACAGGTGGAGTACAGTTGGATTGGTTTTTCCTTAAAAACCAACTGGGCCCCTAGGACGAAAAAGCCAATATCTCTCAGACTGGGCGTCCGATTGATGCGCCGTCTGCGACGTTCAGTTCCTGTTGACGATACAGAACTTTTTGATACATCAACTCTAGACTATGTGTTAGTTGATGTATCAGCCTCTCGGCTCGTGGAGCGGACCCTCCCAAACGAGCTTGCTGTGTGCGGGAACCCTAGAGCTGGCTGCGACTGCTATTGTGACGACGACAACTGTGCAGAGATCCTCAGTAGACTCGACGATGATGACTACAGCACTCAGTGATCCTCAGTGGATCAGTGCTACCGATCCTGTGTGGGTCCGATCCTGTGTGGGTCAACGCTCAGCGGTCCTATGTGTCCAAGCGCCTACAGGTCCTGTGTGGGCCCGATCCTGTGTGGGTCTTTGTGGGGGTTAGTTACCTATCGATCCTTTGTGGGTCAGATCCTTTGTGGGTCATTGCGGGGGTTAGTACCTATCGATCCTTTGTGGGTCTGATGACATAGATGGATCAGTAATCATATCTATCGTCATTCGAAGAAGTATACCTATGTGAGCTGAATCCTTTTCTACTTTCCTTCGTGGATTGTGTTGTGCAATCCTGTGTGGATTTACGTTTGCTTTGCTTTGTGGATTGTGTTGTGTTATCCTGTGTGGATTTATGTTTTCTTTCCTTTGTGGATTGTTTTGTTCTATCCTGTGTGGGTTTACGTTTTTCTTTCCTGTGTGGACTGGGTTGTACTTGAGCTCGGATGTTGGAGCCGATCGAGAATTGATGACTTAGGTATATGTATGGGAATATACTAAGCCGTGTCGGATGTTACTTTGTGATTGTATCTTTCCTTTGTGGTTAATCCTTTGTAGATTTTGGGAGACCTTCGGGTGTCTCGGGGTCCCTACTGAGTAGCCTATACTCACCCCTGCACGGGCCATGCCCACACTACGTTGTGTTGGTTGCAGACGACGGACATCGTTGATCGTGGTGGAGACTTGCGGAGCAGGACAGTACCTTGAGGTGGACCACTGGGCGGGACATACTCGGAGCGGTCGGCTGGACCCTAGGAGTAGTGGAGGCTTTCTGTACCCACCCTTCAGGTGGGATTTCTAGAGGACAGCTCGACGCTGCAGCTTTTCCTTCTAGTTTCTGTTTTTCCCCCTTTAAGTTGTACTTTACAGTTGGGCTTGTATTTCGGGCCCCCTTTACTTTCTGCACAACTTGTTCCGATTTATACTTATTGTTTACTTTCCACTTGCTTACTCTGTCCTTCTTGTTTACTTTACAAAGGCAATTCCTTCCTTTTACTGGGATTTACACCTTAGTGCTAGTCGCTAGCCTCTGGCCTATGGAAGGCGGGCTTGGGGTAGTCACAGCACGAGCCCCGAGGACGGGTCTTGAAAAATTGGTATCAGAGGCAGTCGGTTCTACCGCAGACTCTAATCTTTCTTATATTTGATTCAATAGTGTTTAGCGTATTGATTGTGGTTATCAGTCCAGGGAGCCCAGTGTTGGTGCGGCGGCCGACGTATTCGTACACCAGGATCCTGAATTCTAATTTCCGACTTAATGCATGAAAACATTGATTTCATGTGTGTTTCAGGTTTTCTTTGTGATTACTTTGTATCAGCTCACTAGGTATACTGTTCTGACCATGGCGCACCTGTTTCCTTTTCAGGATTGCCCCACGATGGCAGCCAGCTAGGGTTCCGAGAGTGGTACGTGACGACAGCCCGCCGAGCGACGAGGCCTCAGTACAGGTCCCTTTGACAGCAGAGGCACCGGCGGTACCTCTACCCGTCGAGCCACCGATGCTTCCAGCCCCCACCGCTGGAGGCAGTCGTACGAGTTTTCAGGCTAGTGAGGACACCAGCAGGCCTCATGTTGTTCCTCGCTGCGAGCTTACTACACGCAGAAGCGGGACGATGGTGGAGCTTGATGCTCCAGGTGCATGATGAGGCATCTCTTCTCTGGATAGACTTTGAGAGCCTCTTCCTCTCAGAGTTCGTCCCGGCCACCCACCGTACGGTGCGCATCCAGGAGGGTCTTCAGCTACAGAAGGTAATCTTGACGGTCACCCAGTACTCGGTGAGATTTACTGATCTCTCGCGCTACTCGACCGACATGGTACGAGACCCATTCTTTCGGGCCCGGAACTTTGTGCAGGGATTGAGACATTAGATCAGGACATCGCTGATCTCCCTCAGCATTCCGACTCAAGCATGATTATGGGAGAGAGCCCTTCTGATCAAGAGCTTTCTTGCTGAGTCCAAAACGAGACCTACCGCAGGGCGGCAGGTAGCTGTGTC
Source organism: Viscum album (assembly GCA_963277665.1). Taxonomy (NCBI): domain Eukaryota; kingdom Viridiplantae; phylum Streptophyta; class Magnoliopsida; order Santalales; family Viscaceae; genus Viscum; species Viscum album. The sequence continues at coordinate 914,001,449 of OY728157.1, forward strand.
TTCGGCAGCAGGTAGCCGACAAATGACTCATGGGTCTAGGCAGACCAGACCATCCGGCAGACAACCTTAGGACACTGGCTCAGCAGTGAGGGGCACACAGCGCGGAGCCAGTCTTTCTAGAGGTAGGCTATGCTACGCATGCGGCGGGCAGGTCCACATGGCTCGTGACTGCCCGACCCGCTGTGCCGAGGAGCAGCAGACAGTGAAGGGGCCACCCAGGCAGAGGCAGAGGGTCGACCGTGGTGGTCTGCAGGGAGCAGGCAGACGAGGCATGGGAGATGGCCAAGCAGCAGGTGGTGGGCGACGCTTTGAGGCTCTGCCACCACCACCACCAGGAGGTCGACCTCTGCCAGAGGGAGCTGGCAGGCAGAGACAAGAACAGCTCCAGGAAGCGGAGGCCTACGACCACGCCGCACTCGAGATGATTCGATGTATGATCTGTGTCTATACCACCCTTGCTATAGTTCTTATAGACACAGGAGCGATTCACTCTTTCATAGCCGCTGCCCTTTTTCGGAGCTCGGAGATTCCGACAGAGCCGTTCGCTCGATCCTTACAGCTAGAGACCCCTACGGGAGCAGACTCGACCATTACGCACTGGTGCCGGTAGTGTGAGCTTACTCTAGGAGGTGAGAGCTTCGGCTGGGATCTTCTTGTAGCAGCGTCGTGGCCCTATGACGTCATCTTGGGCATGGATTGGTTATCTACAATCCATGCACAGATTGATTGTATTAGGCGCAAGGTGCGATGTGTACGCACCAACGGGAGTAGGTTCACCTTCACCGGCGAGAAGGGAGCTTTCGCAGCACAAGATTGACATCCGCAGAGGAGTGGATAGCCCATCACTCATCAGTTGGCTAGCCTCATCCTAGTAGTAGTTGACGCTAGTAGTCCTAGTTTTCCTACAGTGGTGGATCAGTACGCAGACGTCATTCCCGATGACGTTCCAGGGCTACCTCCTCGTAGAGAGGTAGACTTTTATATCGACAAATACCCCAGGACAGCCCCGATATCGACTCCAGCAAATCGAATGGCCCCCGCTGAGCTTCGAGAGCTACAGGTACAGTTGGAGGACTTTTAGGGCAAAGGATTCATCTGACCCAGTGTTTCACCCTGGGCTTCCCTGATATTCTTCGCCAAGAAGGCGGACGGGAGCTTGCGACTTTCTGTCGACTATCATCACATGAACCAGGTGATAGTGAGGAACAAGTATCTGCTACCGAGGATTGATGATCTCTTCGATCAACTCATGGGAGCACGATGGTTCTCGAAGATAGACCTCAGGTCCGGCTATCATCATCTCAGAGTTCGGGACGAGGACGTGCAGAAGACGGCCTTCAGATGTCGGTATGGCCACAATAAGTTCTTGGTTATGCCATTCAGAATAACCAATTCTACATAAGTGTTCATGGGCCTCATGAACATGATCTTTCATCCATACCTCGATCGATATGTCGTAGTCTTCATCGAAGACATTTTGATTTACTCAGCGACTGAGGAGGAGCACCCCTACCACTTACGGGTTGTACTAGACAAACTCCGAGAGCACCAGCTTTATGGAAAACTCTCAAAGTGTCAGTTCTAGATATGTGAGTTCCACTTCTTGGGACATGTCATCTCTGAGGCGGGAGTTGCAGTGGATCCTACAAAGATCGAGGCAGTGCTAGCTTGGGAGCCACCCAAGAGCGTGACAGAGGTGCGGAGTTTCTTGGGACTAGCTGTGTGCTATCAGAGATTTGTGCCAGACTTCTCCAGAGTTGCGGAACCACTCTCAGCATTGACGAAGAAGGGGAAACCCTTTGTGTGGTCAGACAGATGTCAGCAGAGCTTCCTAGAGCTGAGACAGAGATTGACCAGCGCACATATCTTGAGGTTTCCTGAGGAAGGAGTAGGGTACGTAGTCAAATGCGATGCATCAGGGACCAGACTCGGATGTGTCCTGATGAAGGAGCGGGTAGTGATCACCTATGGATCACTTCAGTTGAGGATGCATGAGCAGAACTAAGCTACCCATGACCTGGAGTTAGCAGCGGTGGTCTTCGCTCTAAAGACATGGCGACACTATCTAATGGGCGAGCGCTTTACAGTCTTTTCAAACCACCAGAGTCTCAGGTACATCTTCTCGTAGAAGGACCTGAACCTGAGATAACGGATATGGCTCAAGTTCCTCCAGGACTATGACTTTGAGATAGTCTATACTCCTGGGAAGGGGAACGTGGTAGCTGATGCTCTCAGTAGGAGGACGTGCATTCAGCTACGTGAGGAGGCGACAGAGAAGCTAGCCGTTTTGCAGATATCCTTTCTGGATAGAGATGGAGAAGCCTTCCTTCAGTCTCTCACATTCACTCCTCCACTACTGCAGCGGGTCAGAGAGGCACAACGTGGGGACGCTGACTGTAAGACACGGCGTGAACGGATATCCTTCGTACATGAACCTGATGGCTTCTCCTTTAGAGCAAAGCATGACATCCTTTTCAGAGGACATACCTTGGTACCAGTCTGTTTACGGGAGGAGGTGCTGAGAGAGTTTCACACTTGTCCTTTAGCAATACATCCGAGGTAGGCGACGATGTACCAGGACCTCAGACGACAGCACTAGTGGCCAGGCATGATGAAGGCTGTGGCAGGGTTCATTTCTCCATGCCTCACCTGCCAGCAGGTGAAGGCAGAGCATCAGGTACCAACAGGCTTGGTACAGCCCTTGGAGGTCCCAGAGTGGAAGTGAGACAGGATATCTATGGACTTCGTGACTAGAATTCGACGCACATCCAGAGGTCACGACTCCATTTGGGTGATTGTCGACCGACTCACCAAGTCGGCTCACTTCTTACCCATCAGGGAGCAGGGCTCAATGGAGAGCTTGGGGAATCTCTATGTTCATGAGATTGTACGGCATCATGGTGTGTCATCATCTATCGTCTCCGATCGAGATGCTCATTTTACTTCCCGGCTTTGCAAGGGGTTGCAGGAGGCGTTCGGGTCGCAACTACGTCTGAGCACCGCCTTTCACCCTTAGACGGATGGTCAGATGGAGAGGACCATTCAGACTATTGAGGACATGCTCCGCGCATGTGTCCCTGACTTTGCTCGCATCTAGGAGGACCAGCTACCCATGGTGGAGTTCACGTACAACAACAGCTACCACTCCACCATCGGGATGGAACCATACGAGGTGTTGTACGACAGACCTTGTAGATGTCCTTTGTGCTGGAAAGACCCTGGGAAGTCAGAACTTGTGGGACCAGAGATGGTCCAGGCCATGACAGAGAAGGTCTAGGTCATCCAATAGCAGATGAGGACAGCTCAGAGCTGGCATAAGTCTTATGTCGACAGGAGGCGGAGGCCACTAGAATTTGAGTATGGCGACCACGTCTTCTTGCGTGTATCCCCTCGACGTGGATTGTGGAGATTTTGGTGAGGCGAAAAGTCATATCCACACATAATCGGACCATTCCAGGTCCTCAACAGGATTGGAGAGGTGGCTTATCACTTGGCTCTACCACCTCAGTTGCACCGGGTGCACGACGTCTTCCACGTATCTCAGCTGAGGAGATACGTGCATGACCCGATGCACATCATTGACCATGGGGAGCTAGACGTGGATGATGTGGTTACTTTTTCGGAGGTCCCGGTGGAGATCTAGGGTTGACAGTAGCGGGTCCTACGTGGACGGTCGATTCCTCTAGTGCGTATCAGATGGAAACACAGAAACCTCTTAGAGAGCACTTTGGAGCGGGAGACTCAGATGCGTGCTCAGTACCCACTTTTGTTTCCCTAGTTTAAGATGTATCTTTACGGGGACGTAAAGCCCTGAGGTGGGAGTGATGTAAAGACCCGTAAATTTCAAGGAATTTATTTTCTTAATTTTTTTTTGGAATTTTACAGGAACGCGGTTTCTGATGGCACCTAATTCCTAGGCCTAGTGTGCCTGAAATCATTTTTTGATGTTTGGCTCGAGTACGTTCAGTGAACGGACGATCGAGTTTTTCTAACTTTTAAACCGTTGCTCGGAATCGAATTCTGAGTGCACTGATGGAATCACAGCGCCGGTATTTTCTTAGAAACGCCTCTTTCAGAGTTGTGTTAGCTCGGGTGTGGTTTATATATTTTTGGGGTTAATTTAAGAAATAAAATAAAGTGTGCGACAACTTTATTTCTATTTCACTTAAAGCCACTTGAAAGCCACTTATTGCTGTATAAGCTGAGTTGATGCAGATAGGGTGCTATCCAAAAATATCCTACCCCCTTGGTAGGATATTTGTGAGGTGGGACCCACACGAGCCCCACCGTTTCTTTTTCTCTAAGTAACACCCCCGCGAAAACCCGTCATTATGAAAGTCAACTGACGCATTTTCTTAAATTCTTAACACACCAATTAATTGGGTGGTTATCTTCATTGAATTATTTCTATGAATTAATTTATTTGTTTCTTAACCTGTTTGAAATCTTTTTGTGTAATAATAAAATAAGACCAACGCATGACATCTTGAGGATTTCTCGTTGTGAGGCCTTTTGACAGAAATTTTGCTCCCTCATCCTCCTTAGAGAAGAACGCGAAGAACGCGAAGAACGGGAAGAATTCCATCACCCTCAGAGATCGACGACGCTTCTTCCAAGACGTTCTTCCCTACAACGATCTCCGATCACCAACTGCTTGAGGTAGGAGATTTAGGGTTTCTTCTTTTAAATCTCTTTGTGGGTTATAACAACTACATGGATTTAACTAATATAATTAAATCTACAAGTTCTTGAACCTCAGAGTCCGTCGATGCGACACTGTATTCCACGACGATGTAATGACCTTCCGCGAAGACGCGACTCCCTTCTGTGACACGACGATCGCCTCCTTCCACAACGATCATTTTCGCGAAGAACTCACGCTCGACGACTACGGTGAGGTAGGGGTTGGTTTGTGAATTAATTTATGTTTTTTTCGTGGATGTTCCTCCTAAGAAAAAGAACTTGGATCAAGTGAAATTTTAATTTATTAAATTGTATCTTGTTACATTTTCATATAATAATTTATTTCTTCCCGATTGTTATCACCTAACGCGGAGGGTGCGGGCCAAACAAACACGGCCCGACAACCATCCGTAGTTCTTCGTTGATGGGCAGATTGGTGGGCGATGACAAAACATGCCACAGAGGTTATTCGTTGTTTCCACAATGACGTATGGGAACCGGGAGAAGCTAGGCGTAGATGGAAATGAAATCGGACCACCGGAGCCACTCTGGTGGCCCGCAGAACCCACCGGCAGCGCAGACGGCCGGAGGCGGCGGCGCCCTGGCACGCCGCCAGACAGGGCCACTGGGGCTGAAGCCGCGACGGCAGCGACATTAGCAGACCCGCGGCCGCACGGGTCCGGCACTCACGGGACACGGCAATGCCGCGTCCGCTAACTAGGGCGGCCCCCGCGGAGGGGGGACACGATGTTCACACGCGGGGGCAGTGCTCCCCAGCACCCGGACTCGCTCGCTCGGCCGCTCGGCCGAGCCGAGCCGGGCCGAGCCAACCTACTGGCCAGGTCGCGCCCAACTAGGTCGGACCACGACCCGGGTTGGGTCGACCCGGTTATGGCCGACCCAGGGGGGTCGGGCCAGGTCGGTCAGGGCCTAGACCCCACGTCTTCGGACAGTTTTTGGTCTTTTGCCCGTATCTTGAGCTACGGGCCTCTGAACGATGCGCTGTCAGCGGCGATGCATTCTTTGGATCGAGACGGTCGTTTCGGTATATCACACTCAAGGTTTCTTAATATTTTGGGTTCGTCCGGGTTGGTTCGTACACAAAACCAACCGGACCCTCGGAGCGGAAACGCTCATATCTTGAGCTTCGGACGTCCGATCGACATGCCATCGACTTTGTTTTTTTCCTCTAAGTGAGATGAATCTTTTGGCATACTCCGCCTCGAGTTTGGACACAGGTGGAGTACAGACGGGTTGGTTTTTCCTTGAAAACCAACTGGGCCCCTTGGACGAAAAAGCCAATAACTCTCAGACTGGGCGTCCGATTGACGCGCCGTCTACGACGTTGAGTTCCTATTAACGATACGAAACTTTTGGATACATCAACTCTGGAGTATGTGTCAGTTGATGTATCAGCCTCTCGGCTCGTCGAGTGGACCCTCCCAAACGAACATGCTGTGTGCGAGAACCCTAGAGCTGGCTGCGACTACTACTGTGATGACGATGACTGTGCATAGATCCTCAGTGGATTAGAAGACGACGACTACAACACTCAGTGATCCTGTGTGGATCAGTGCTACCGATCCTGTGTGGGTCAGCGCTCTGCGGTCATGTGTGGGCCTGCGCCTACAGGTCCTGTGTGGGCACGATCCTATGTGGGTCTTTGCGGGGGTTAGTTACCTATCGATCCTTTGTGGGTCAGATCCTTTTTTGGTCATTGTGGGGGTTAGTACCTATCGATATTTTGTGGGTCCGATGACATAGATGGATCAGTAATCATCTCTATTGTCATTCAAAGAAGTATACCTGTGTGAGCTAAATCATGTTCTTCTTCCCTTCGTGGATTGTGTTGTGCTATCCTGTGTGGATTTAAGTTTTCTTTCCTTTGTGGATTGTGTTGTGCTATCCTGTGTGGATTTACGTTTTCTTTCCTTTGTAGATTGTGTTGTGCTATCCTGTGTGGGTTTACGTTTTTTTTGTGTGGACTGGGTTGTACTTGAGCTCGAATGTCAGAGCCGATCGAGAATTGATGACTTAGGTATATGTATGGGCATATACCTAAGCCGTGTCAGATGTTTTTTCGTGATTGTATCTTTCCTTTGTAGTTTATATTTTGTGGATTATGGGCGACCTTCGGGGGTCTTGGGGTCCCTACTGAGTAGCTTATACTCACCCCTGCATGGGCTATTCCCGCAATATGTTGTGTTGGTTGCAAACGACGGACATCACTGATCATGGTGGAGGCTTGTGGAGCAGGACGGTACCTAGAGGTGGACCACTGGGCGGGACGTACTCGGAGGGGTAGGCTAGACCCGAGGAGCAGTAGAGGCTTTATGTACCCACCCTTCAGGTGGGATTTCCAGAGGACGGCTCGACGTTGCGGCTTTTCCTTTCAGTTGCTGTTTTTCCCCTTTTAGTTATACTTTACAGTTGGGCTTGTATTTCCGGCCCCCTTTACTTTCAGCACAGCTTGTTCCAGTTTTTACTTAGTGTTTACTTTCTGATTGCTTACTCTGTAGAGCATGTTTACTTTACAAAGTCAATTCCTTCCCTTTACCGGGATTTACGCCTTGGTGCTAGTTGCCAGCCCCTGGCCTATGGAAGGTGGGCTTGGGGTAGTCACAACACAGGCCCCGAGGATGGGTCGTGACATGATTGTTTTTGTAATGATGAGATATCAATGGAAAATGATGATAATGAAGATAAGGAGACCGTGAAATCAATTTGACATCCATCTATATGAAAATATCAAACTGGGGTTATTCATTTTTCTTATACTCAATAATTATTGTGGAATAATCTCTCAACAATCAATGAAATGTTTAATTACACTTAGTGTTGACATGAAGGATCATTGGAGAAGTCACATTTAACTCGAAGATATACTAACTCTTTTATGAAATGGAGAATATGGGGCCTAAAAATGAATGGTGAGTGAAAACATTACTTGGGATAGATAATTAATAATTACAAGGGGAAATTTTTTAGAATTAATCATTCAAAACATGTTGAGGTGTTTGAAGATGAAGAGTTAGAAAAAATAAAGGCCATTGATAATGATGATATGGGTTATAAAGGGGGATATTTTCATTGGGGGTTCATGGATAAAAATTATTTTTTGAAGGATCCTCACACAATTATATGATGTAAAAATATTTTTGATGTGGGAAAAAATGATAACATACATTATATCCACTACCACGTTATGAGATAATTATTAAGGACATTACGAGGGTGTAATAAAATATATAAGAAGGATTCTCTGATGGAGAGACTAAAGTAATCTACCTAGGAAATATTTTATATTTTTAAAGACCCAAAAATTTCAAGGAAATATATTTCTTAAATTCTTTGGAATTTTCTGTGTCCATAGTTTTTGACGGAACATTATTCCGAGACCAGGTGTGCCCTGTATCTATTTCTGATGTTTTTTCTGGTACGTTTATGAAGGGTACGTTCAGAATTTTATAACTTTTGAACCAATGCCCGGAAATGAAATCTAAGGGAACCATTGAGCTCTCAGTGTCGATAATTTCTTAGTGAGACCTTCACCGTAGTTTCACTATGAATTGGATGGAAGATAGATTTCGTGATTTTTATTATAGTTGGAAAGAAATAAAGTTTTAACATTATTTTTATTACTGGTGGTTAAAAACACCAATTGGTGGTTGGTAGTGAGGGCCACCACAACATAACCTACAATGAGAGGTTATGGTGGTCGATCCCACCTGCACATAACCACCCTTGGGAGGATAATTGTGGTGTGGACCACCTAGGCATAACCTCTCCATTAAATTGTAGGGGTGGGGACCGCCTGACCACTATTCATGGGGGGGATAAAAACCTCCTAAACTCTCCATTAAATGGGGAGAAACTCTTCAACTCCTCCATATAATGTTTTCCAAAAATTTATGGGGAGCCCCTTGACATCATCCCCAATTCATGTGACACCACACATGAATAAAGTTGGTGGTGCTGGGAATTTATTATATCATTTTAATTGTCATGCCAACTTTAATAAATAAGAAACTGTTATTATTTCATTGGCATAATTCTCTTTTTTGGGAATTTATTTTGTGAGAGATAAGGAGAGGAAAACCACCAAAAGAAGAATCATTCATCCTGCGAAGAACAAGAAAAATGCTCCTTCCAATGAAGATAGACACCAGCTTCTTATTTCATCAATCGAGGCAAGGGAATGGGAGACGATGCCCACGATTAATATAACCAACGACAATGTCACCTCCTCCCGATGTTGAAGAAGCGAAGCCACCATCCCGCGACTTTGACAAACGATACTGATTACAAGATAGGGGAATTTTTGTGTCATTTTTATTATGAGAATAAACCCTCGTTCTTCGTCAATCAAGTTAGGGTATGAGAAATTTTGATTCCTTTCACCATAATAAGGAGGGTTCAGGCCACACGAACAAGGTATGTACCTCCACTTGTTTGTTCTTGTTTGGTGATGATGATGAAGGGACATGCTGCAATGGCGACGAAGGTGGGGAACAAAGGTCATGCTACCCGTGGCCTCCGTGAACTGTACCTCCCCCACTGTGCCCCAGTTTGTTACCCTACACCCCGCGCCATAGCCGGAGTCCACCTGGATCCCCGCGCCCTTACCGGCGTGCACCAGGCACCCCATGCCCCTACCGAAGCGCTGCCCGGCACCCAACACCTCTGCAAGTGTGCTGCCCGGTGCCCCACGCCCCTGCCGGCACTCTCACGGTGCCACGAGCCATAGCCGGAGAGCTTCCCGACTCCCCGTACCCCATCCAGTGCACTCCCGCCGCCCTGCGCCCCTGCTAGTGCGTTGCAGGGCACCCCGCGCCCTCCCAGCACACTGCACGGCACCCCCGTGCACCCTGCGAGTGCGCTGCCCGCCTCCCTGGCTCCTACCGCGGGCAACCCGGTGCGCCCAAAGCCTGCACGAGCACAGTCGGTCGGGCCACGCCCTTCATGGCCAGCCTGTTGGCCTCCCAACCCCGACCTCCCGAGCCAACCCATGACATCCCTCGTGATGTCGCATGCCAAACTGGCCTTGTCTCCCTGGTCGAGTTACCGAGATGCCTACGTGGCGACTATCGGGCCGAACTGCCTTCGTTGTCCTCTAGGTTGGGAACAGCGGATCGGGTCAAAACATAACGGGATGAACCACACAATGGGTCGGGTCAGAACCATCGAGTTTGATCGGGGCGACCCAGGCCAGGTCAGCCCAAATTGGGTTGGGCCGAGTTCATCTGACCTGGTCAAACTGGACCCGAGCCTATTAATGACCCTTTACCTCCTATGGACATATCTCTGGCAATGGATGTCCATTTGATGATCTTTCAGCGACACTAGTATTCATGGAGCATATTTGTCCCTTTGAGTATACCCCATGAGAGTTCGAGGTATAGTTGAGATATGGTCAGGTTAGTTTGTACATGAAACCAACCGGTCCCCCAGGACTAAAATTCTAATAACTCCCAGAAAGGGTGTCCAATTGACGTGTCATGAAACATAGAGTATCATCTTGTAGCTCATTGAGCAGACCCTCCCAGAGGCGAGTGAGCAGAATACAAAGACCAAGAATTTGGCTGATACGTGACAACTACATGACTAAATCGATGCGGAGTGAATTTACTAGCCTAGTGGGGAGCGCTATTGTGTGAGGTGGCATACCCATGGAGGATGAGTGCCACCGTGTGAGGAGGCATACCTGCAGTACTTGACATGAGGAGTTCCTCTGTAGGCTATTCGGGGGAGAACTACTGTGTGAGGTGGCATACCCCATGGGGGAAGCATCTCTGTCTGATGTAGCTGTCCAATTGTAAATGAAAGAAAGAGTACTTTAGCAGTCTAAGGATAGTGAGTAATGACTGATAGTCATGACAGGGCCACTGTACTCAATAGAGGGGGAGTTCTCCAGAAACCATGGTTTCCATAATGAAACTCCATTTTTGAGATGAGTCGATGACCATTGTGTTTTCTTCATGATTGAGATGGGTTACTCTATAACGTAGGTATATGTATGAGCATATACCTATGTAATTGTTATCCACAGAAATCATACTTTCTGGTTTATCCTTGTTGGATTTTGTGAGACCGTGAGTGTCTCAGGGTCCTTACTGAGAATCGTTATACTCACCCATGCACGGGATATGCTTTCACCTCATTATTCTGGATGCAGACGATGGACAATGCTGACCGAGGAAGAGTGTACGAGGACTTGATGGTACCTGGAGGTGGACCTCACGATGAGTCGTAACCCGGAGGATTCAGACAGACGTGGAGCACTGAGGAGGATATATATAGCTACCCCTCAGGTAGGATCCATGTTGGACGATCCAGGAGCTTCTAGACACCTTTCAGATGTTTGTCTTTTTAGTTGTATATGGTTTTCCTTTCCTTGTACTTTACTGTTGGGCTTGTATTCTACCCCCTTTACTTTCAGTACACTTGTTATACAACTATTACGTAGTGTTTGCTTCCTCATGTACACTTGTTGTGTGTGTTTAAAAATTATAAAAGCAATGCCTTCCCAGTTTTAGGGAACTACGCCTATGTTGCAAGTCTCTAGCCCCTGGCCTATAGAAGGTGGGCTTGGTGTAGTCACGATTCAGGGCCCCGGAAGACGGGTCATGAAAAATTGGTATCATAGCAGTCGGTTCTACCGTAGAACTTAGGACTCTGATATTTCTTTTCCATGGAGGAATAATGTTAATGGTACTAAGTGTTGTTTTCAGTCCAGGTAGTCCAGTGTTGGTGCGGGCAGCCAATATATCCATACACCAGAAACCTGACTTCTGCTTTCTGACTCAGTGCATGAAAAGACTGATTGTGTGAGTGCTTTCAAAAAATTTCTTTATGTCAGCACAAACCACGCCATTTCACTAGGTGTAGTCTTTTGACCGTGTTGCATCTGTTTCTTTCAGGATGCCTCCCCATGGGCGACCAGCTATAGCCCTAAGATCTGTACGTACTGACAACCCACCAAGCGATGTGTCCTCCGTGTTGGGACCCTTTCCAGCAGACGCACCAGCGGTACCACCACCTGTTGGGCCACCGATGCCACCAGCCCTAATAGCAGACGATTCACGCTTCTTGACCACGTTTCATGAGTTACAGCGCTAGAGGCCACCCAGGTTCTATGGAGAGATAGACACACAGCCAGCTGAGGATTGGCTGGAGGCTGTGGTCACAGTCTTCAGACCAGTATGAACACTAGCTGACATTATGTTGATCATTTCCACGAGTCTTCTTTAGGAAGAAGCAGACATATGGTGGATCCTAATGCTCTAGATGCATGAAGAGGTTTCACTTATATGGGAATAGATCGAGAGCATATTGTGGACAGAGTTTTTTCCAGCCACACTTCGAGCGGTGAGGATACATGATCCACTACATCTATAGCAGTGTATTATGACGGTGGTGTAGTACTCAATTAGGATCATAGACCTCTCGTGCTACTCCACTGATATGGTATGAGACCCTTTCATCAGGGCCCGAACCATTGAGCAGGGACTTTGGAGAGAAATTAGAGCTTCAGTTATCTCTCAGAGCATCCCGACACAGATGAGGGTGTTGGATTGAGCCCTCCGAGTGGAGATATTCCTTACTGATCAATCTCCAGCAGCGAGAAACACCACTAGATGACATGTAGTGGAGTCTTCTGCAGCTGGCAATAGATAGATGATGCAAAGGTCCAAGAAGACCACACCTATAGGTGGTCGACTGCGTGACTTAGGATCAGTAGTGTGAGGAAACTAGAGTGGAGACAGAGCCAGACATGTCTGGTAGTGGTACTCAAGAGGCGGATAGGATAAAATGGCTCGTAACTGTCTGACCTACCGCACAGACAATCAGCATTCAGTTGAGGAACCACCCAGGTAGAGGAAGTGGTTTGTTCGAGGTGGTCTGCAGGGCAGAGGCAGACTTGGTAGAGGAGCTTGCCGTGCAACAGGCAGTGGACTACGTTACGAGATTTTGCCACCACCACCACCAGGAGGTCCACCCCGACCACAGGGAGCAGGTGGATAGGGTAGAGCATAGCTTTAGGTAGCTGAGTCCTACGATCACATCGCTCAAGAGAAGATATGAGGTACGATCTGTGTCTACTCCACCATGTCTTTAGTTCATATAGACACAGGTTCCAGTCACTCTTTTGTAGCCACTACCCTCGTTCAGAGCTCGGAGATTATGACAGAGCCATTGGCTCGATCCTTATGGATATAGACTCCTACGTGAGTAGACCTGACGATTACGCACTAGTTTTGGTAGTGTGAGCTTACTCTGGGAGGGGATAGCTTCATCTGGGATTTCCTCGTAACGGTGTTGAGTCCTTACAACGACATCTTGGGTATGGACTAGTTATCTACAATCCATGCTCAGATCGACTGTATTAGGCGAAAAGTGCAGTGTGTCAGCACAGATGGGACCGTGTATACTTTCACCGGTGAGAAGGAAACATTTTCAGCGTAGGACAGACTTACTCGTAGGAGGGTGCAACCGATCACTCACCAGTTGTCTTGGATTAACCTCATAGCAGTATATGTGGAGAGTCCGACTTATCCTATAGTGGTGGACCGGTACGTGGATGTTTTCCCTGACGATGTTCCAGCCCTACCTCCTAATATAGAGGTGGACTTATACATTGACTTGTACACTTGGACGACACTGATATCTACCCTAGCATATCGAATTTCCCTCGCTGAGCTTCAGTAGTTGAGGGTGCTTCTAGAATACTTACATGGAAAAGGATTCATCTGGTCCCGTGTTTCTCCATAGGCATCCCCGACTCTATTCAAAAAGAAGAAGGATGAGAGCTTGAGGGTATGTGTCGACTACCCTCACCTGAACCAGGTGAGTGTTAAGAACAAGTACCATCTCCCGAGGATTGACGACATCTTTGATTTGATCATGGAAGAACAATGGTTCTCGAAGATAGACCTCTGTTTAGGCTATCACCGGCTCAGATCTCAAGATGTGGATGTACGGAAGACGACCTTAAGGTGTTGTTATAGCCACTATGATTTCATGGTTATTCCCTTCGGTGTAACAAACCCCCCACCTGTGTTCAAGAGTTTAATGAATAGAATCTTTTAGCCATACTTTGATCTCTTTGTTGTAGTCTTCATCGACGACATATTGATCTACATGACTATTGAGGAGGAGAAGGCCTACCATTTGAGGATAGTACTGGAAACACTCTTAGAGAACCTTCTGTATGGAAATCTCTCGAAGTGCACATTTTGGAATCGAGAGTTTCCCTTCTTAGTACACTTCATCTTGGAGGCTGGAGTTGTAGTGGATCCAGTAAAGATCAAGGTAGTACTTGCATGGGAGCCACCCAGGAGTGTGATGGAGGTGCGGAGTGTAACAACCCTAACCTGGCCAGCCACCCGAACAGTGCCAAATAGGTCGGGAGTTACAACCTTTGGCACACCTCCCCTGAACGCCAAAGGCTACCGACTAGCAGTGAGGGTCTGAATAGGTATAGTTTTGAGGCTGTACCCACTCGAAGGAATAAAATGGTACTGGTCCGAGTATAATACTCAAATGTGCAATAGAAATAAATGAATCTGCAGACTCAAAACAGACCCGCATAGGAGAAGAATATCCAATAACCATAAAACAGTGGAAGCACTATAGAAACAATAGTAGTGGAATGTAAATAGAAGAACATGATGAAGAATAAAAGCAACTACTACTATAACCCAACAAGACATGCATCTAAAGGATGTCATACAGATCATTATATAACGGTTCCAATGGCTTACCAGCAGTATCTACAAAATAATGTCATCATGATGACATGAAAATAAAAAACTAAACAAAGTAACCCATGCATGGTACAACCTCAAGGTCCATACCAGTCTCTATGGAAACTGTACTAAAGTCTATCCCCTGAGGCTGACCCTCTACCTTCATGAAATTTCATAATGTCTACACACGTCCTGAAGGGCCTAAGTAGGGTGTGAGAAAAGTCTCAGTAGGATACCACCCAAGGGTGAGTACCTAACATATGTGTTTCAGAAGACATGATTATATAAGAATATCAATAAACTAAAAAAATCCCAAAAGTAAACACAACTTCACTATTGCTCACCAGCCACCAGGAAGTGTCACCTGCTTTGGCCAACGCTGAGATCTTTGGTCTGTAGCCTGACACCTTGTGCCACTTGACACCATGTGTCTCTAGTACTGAAATCCCGAAAGAACAACCAATAAACATAACGAAGCTCTGATGCTCAACCTACCCATGCCACAACACCTGGAGGATCATCGATACCTGTCCTCAAATGATAACTGGAGGGACTGCGATATCTGCCCTAAAATCACTGCAAGCCTCAGCCCTCAACCCTACCGCCTCAATTCTGTCTCTCGAAGGCTCCTCAACTCCCATGCAGCTTCCCATGGCAAGATCCCCCAAACCAAAACACCTAACAGCATCTAATGGGAGGCTCTACCCAACGAGTGGTCGTACCACCTCATCTTGGCATCGATCTGTGTACACTATACTCAAGAGTACCTGGTAAGCAGTAATCACCTCAATAAGTTCGCAAGCCACAACATCTCCGACAACATGTATCCCAAAAAACATGTCGCTCATGTCTGATGGCCTTGACATCCATGTAACCTGGGCCAAGCCCTACCTGACAGACCAACTGCCTCAAGTCGACGTCCATGATGCCCAATCCCATGGTAGAAACCATCAAAAATAACCCGATTAAAATCCCCAACGTGTGATCCACCTCACTCAACAATAAATATCTGGCCCTCGTCCAACATAAAAAAATAGTTCAATATATGAAATATCACACATTTCATATTCATACTTAAAAGCATCACTTTAAATAGCCAATTACTAAATAGTCAAATTGCACAAACTTGTGCTATCCCATACCAGCACCTAAGGTCTTCAATCCCTTAAAAAAATTAAAAACATTCTTTAACAAATCAAACTAAGAATTTTAATCCAACATAATCCAAAGTAGTCTAATCTCAGTAGTTTAACAAACAATTCACTTTATACCCATTTCGTCACCCCCGACCAAAATGAACCTAAATGAGCAATGAACTGTAACTCGGCCTCGCTCAAGCACAACAAGGGTCGGGGAATACCTAGAGGCATCCCACAATGCAAATAAAATATTAGAAATAAATGAAAAAGGGTTTTTCTCAATACCCAACATTGTGCCAGTAGGTCGCAGCCCCCAATTACCTACAAAAACATGAAAGAAGGTATGCACCACCTACCTCAAACTCGTACGATTCTACTCCGTTAAAATCTACTAATTTGTTCTAAAACATGGTAGATCTACAAAACAGTTAAAACCGCTCAAACCCCTATATCTCGTTCTAGAACAAAAATCTAACAAAATTACTCAAGTGGAATCAATTCCTTACTAAGGTGGTTGCAACATATCAATCGGTGATCAAAACACAGTTCTGATGGACTATCGGGAGAAGAGAAGAGGTCCGATAGTCTTGATTCATGAGACCGGGCGGAAGAATTGAGGTTTTGCTTCAATACGAGGATACTACCCGTTTTAGAGAAAATAAGAAAGTACACGGCGTGTAAATTTGGAATACACACCATGAATAATTTTACTATTCATAAAGAGGCTGAGAAATGACTGAGATCTTGTTGAAAGACTAAATGTCGTGTTCTAGGTCGCACACGGCGTGTAATTGGTTTTTCCTTCTCTTCACCGACTTACCCACACGTCATGTACATCCCTCATACATGGATAGACTACATGGTGTGTCCAAGGGGAACATGTCATGAACTTGGTTAAATGATTATACCTGACCAATTGGCCTACATGCCATGTATGGCCACCACACATTCACGGGTACACGGTGTTTCTAAAACTACTCTCAATGTAGTAAGAAATTTCTACATAGTCATCACATGGCATGTACATGGGTAGAACACGGCCGGTACACACCCAACACATACATGGCATGTACTTAATGTACATGGAGTGTAGTCTGGAAATTTCCAAAAATTGCCAACATTATCCAGGCTTCTAAGAAACTAATCAAAAATTCAAAAAGGGTAAGGTTTTGACCCAGTCTAAAAACTCGTGTTCTTTCAAAATCCCCTCCTTAACGTAGCTCATCCTCGAGCTACCGAACAAATCCAAGAGATGGCACCAAACACGCAAATCCCTGTTAAACAACCCGGAGGACCCAGATCTCAAGGATCTGGATAAATTCCTTAATGTATCCCCACCTTGGGAATTGCCTACTTGGCCTCAATCAATAAGTCTCAACGAAATAAAAATAAACAACAGGGGCCATAGACCTATTTCTTGAACCCATGGGCCTCCCGTGACACATTGTCACCCCTGCACCAACTTGGTTCTCCCGTGTCATTTCTGACACCCAATCGTATCCCTCATCGCGTCGGTGTCTGCCTCTAAGAGGTCCTACATTTAATAGATTCTCGAACAAAACCTAGTGCCATGCACCTCAAGTAAACCGAATACTCGATGCCCTGATACCCACAACACCTCATGTTACATACAACCTTGATGCTCCTGATGCCACAGATCTCAAATATATATAAATAAAATATATAACGCATCCAATATGATAAAAATAAAACTAACTATCATCTAGTCAGTCCACAAGTATTTGGTGCAACCCATGCACTCAACCAGGCATTCCTCAAGAGGTCATGCTAAAATAAAGCAAAGAAAAAGGACGGCCACACCCACGGTGTACCTACCACCGTCGTCGGCTAACTAGATTGCTCAATCCTAGGAAGCTCCACAGTGTGAACCTGGACATAAGCACAACTGCCTAATGCCTGACCTCCCTGCGGTGCTACTCTAGTCACCGTCCACTGACCCCTCAGTTGGGTCCCACTGTATCTGTCACTTACTCTGTGCACCGCTGAAACTCAACTACCCTCTCCTAGTACCAAACCAGAATGAGCACCTGACGCCACAGTCTATCCTGGTCCCTGCCTGCCGACTGCCTGAGATGGCTGCCTGCAAAACCACTCAAGATGCCAGACCTGTCCACAAGCCCGTCACTCCTTCAGAGGCCTATCACACTGAGCCTGAACATGTCCCGACTATCCACACTGAAAGCTAACAACCGTTGATCTACCACGATGTAGCCTAGATGATTCCTTGTCTTGCCCGCCCTGCTGGAACTCATCTCTACCTCTATTACTACTTTCTAAACCTACACGTGAAGCTGTCGCCCTCCTAATATGGGACATATCCCTCTGGTTTCCCTCTGCTATAAGTGCCAGGTTCACCACCTCGGAGAAAGAACCCTGCTTGAAGATGTTCACCTAGACCCGAATAGCGTGTCATAATTCATCCTCAAAGCTCCTCAACCTAGATGCACTATCACTCACCAAACTAGGAGCAAATCAAGACAACTTTGTGAAGGTAGCCACGTAGTCCATGACAGACATATCTCCCTGATGAAGACTCAAGAACTCGTGATCTCTCTCTACCCTCAGTGTCTCCAGATAAAAGTGCTCGATGAACCTATCCTAAAAGTCCTTCCATGCGAGTCCCTCATGCCTAAGAGCATGTACCTGTGCATACCACCAACGCTTCACTGATCCTCTCAGCATGTACATCGCCCACTTGACAATCCACCCTGGAGGTGTCTCTAGCTACTCTAAGATCATCTGCATAATCACTAACCAGTTCTCTGCTGCCTTTGGACCATCCTCACCCTGAAAAATTAGCTGGTGATGTGATTGGAACTCCCGTTTCAGATATTACATTGAAGGCTCTGCACCCTGCTCGCCTCTTTCAATCCCCTGTAATACATGTACCATTCTATCATGGAGCTTCTCATCAAGCCATGCTCTGAATGCTGCCATACCCAGCTGCTGCCTTTCCTGCACTAGATCTTGAACCTTATCCTATCCTTGAGTTTGTACCTACGGCTCATGCTCTTCTGGTACCATATTCAGAACCTGATCCTATCGCAATGGATCATCTCCTGCCTAAAGCTCCATCATGTCAAGAACGAGTAACCCTCTGAATATCATAAATGCTCAGATATCCCATATATATATATATATAACAATTAATTCTGCACAGATAAGGAAATCAGTAATAATGTAGTGTATAACTACTACCCTTACTCTCCCCTTTCGTAACCCATTCCCTCGACATCCCGACCTCACAGCCTCTTTACCTACCCACAACAGAGCCAAGTATAAAAAGTACCGTGGGCAATGCCCATCCTAATAACTCATGTTGCCTCAAACTGATATCCGAGTCGCCTATTCCTGACAGTTACACTGCCTCAACCATAGTACCTACCTTCTATAATATAATCCAGACACAAATATCCTACAACAAGAAATTCTACAAAAAACATAAAGCATGGAAAAACACATTTTCACAACTATAAATTCAATCCGGAAATTCTCTTATTCACATTTCAATGCAGATAAAGCATGGAAATTGATTTTTATTCACATGGAATTATCACTTCACAAAGAATAAATGGAGTTTTGAAATTGAAATACCCAAAAATATTCCTATCAAAATCCAACCAAAAACCATTTCCATATGTGCCACGGTTTACATATCATTATCAATAAAATTAAAAAACAAGTGAGCCACCAAGGTGGAAATCATATAAACTGTAATTTTAGAGGAAAAAAATAGAAATTCCCACCCACGACAACTCAATCCTTCCCTCATACATGGGGCTACAAGCACCCAAGAATGAGATACAAATCCAGTTCCAACAAACACTTATCACCAGTCTACCATATCCTAAATTGTAAAACCAACAGAAAATAATTGAGAAACTTTATCTCATTAGTAGTCAGCAAAAAACTTCAACTAAATCCATTTCAAGAACTCCTATGATACCACTTTTCCCATTTTAGCAAAAAATAAATAAATTAAATGGCGTGTAATTTAGGACTACATGTTGTGTATCATATTAATGTTCATAATGCTTCTTAAAAATAGCCGATATCATGCCGACTGACTACACGGCATGTGCTAGGTCGCACATGGCGTGTACATTCTTTTTCATTCTCTTTGCTGACATACCCACATGACTTGTACAACCCTCATACATGGCTAGACTAATGGTGTGTCCAAGTAGAACATGGAATGCACTTTGTTAAACGATAATAACTGAACAATAGGACTACATGACATGTATGGCCACCACATGGTCACGGGTACACGACATGTCTACAACTACATGTCGTGTAGTAAGAAATTTCTACACGGTCAGCACATGGCATGTACATAGAGAGAACACGGCCGGTACTCTCCCAACACATACATGGAATGTACATAATGTACACAGCATGTAGTCTGGAAATTTCTAGAAACTGCCCAGATTTTCTAGAAATCTCAGAAACCAGTCAAAAATTCAAACCGGGTCGGGATTTGACCCGTTCGAAAAACCTAGGTTCTTACACGGAGTATCTTGGGGTTGAATCGCTAATACCAGAGATTTATTCCAAACTTCTCCTGAGTTTCAACTCCACTTTTATCCTTGAAAAAGAAGGGGAAGCCCTTTATGTGGACATAGAGATGCCATCAGAGATTTCAAGAGCTGAGGCAGAGGCTGACTACTGCCCCCATTTTGTGGCATCCAAAGTACGGCATAGGTTATGTAGTCTACTATGATGCATCAGGGACCAGACTCAGTTGTGTCCTAATGTAGGAGTGAACTATGATTTCTTATAGTTCTCGGTAGTTGAGACAGCATGAGAAGAACTACGTTACCCATGACCTGGACTTAGTAACAGTGGTCATCGCCTTGATGATGTGGCAGCATTATCTGATGGGCGAATGTTTCATCATATAATATAATCACACGAGTCTCAAATATATATTCTCTCAGAAGTACCTGAACTTGAGACAGCAGTGATGGCTTGAGTCCCTTCAGGACTATGAATTTGACATAGTCTATACTTCTGGGAAGGGGAACATAGTAGCATATGCGCTCAGTAGGATATTAGGAATTCAGCTGCTAGTTGAGGCGACATAGAAGTTGGCCGCATTACAGATATCCTTTGTGGATAGGGATGGAGTAGCCTATCTATAGTCTCTTACAGTAACTCCCCCACTTCTTCATCGAGTCAAGGAGGTGCAGCATGGGGATGCTAATTACGAGAAGCAACGTGCTCAGATATCCACAGGGCAGGCACCTGATGGATTTTATGATGGTGGGGATCATGTCATCCTCTTCAGAGGATGTACCATGGTACCAGTTTCACTTTAAGAGGAGGTGTTGATGGAGTTCCTCACATCCCCTCTAGCAGTACAAACAGGAGTGGTGAAGATGTACCGGGACCTTCGACGAAATCAATAGTGTCCTGGTATGAAGAAGACGATAGTAGAGTTTTTCTCACGGTGCCTCACTTTTCAGCAAGTGAAGGAAAAGCACTAGGTACCAGAAGGCTTGGATGAGCCCTTAGAGGTCCCAGAGTGGATGTTGAATGGGATTTCCATTGACATCGTGATGGTTTTTACATGTATATACATGGGTTATTACTCGATTTGGGTGATCGTAGACCGACTCACCAAGTCGGCCAACATCCTATCGATCATATAGAAGGGATGAGTTAAGAGCTTGGGACACCTCTATGTGCAGGAGATTGTGCGTTGGAATGGATTACCTTCTTATATTGTCTCCTACCGTGATGCACGGTTTACATCCTAGCTATGAATGGGGTTGTAAGTAGCATTTGGGACACCACTTTGTTTGAGAACAACCTTCCATCCTCAAACTGATGGAATGACTGAGAGGACCATTCAGACCCTCAAGGACATGCTCTGTGCATGTTTCCTTGACTTTGGTCTTAGTTGGGAGGATCACTTGCCTTTGGTGTAGTTTTCCTACAACAACAATTACACATCACTATATGTATGGCACTATTTGAGGCCTTGTATGGAAGACTTTGCAGATCAGCACTATGGTGGACACACCCAGGGGAGTCAGCACTAGTGGGACCAGATATGGTGTGATCAACCATAGTGAAGGTTCAGATCATCCAATTGAATATGAAGACTACACAGAGTAGTGAAAAGTCCTATGCAGATAGGATACATAGACCTCTGGAGTTCAAGGATGGAGACCATGTCTTCATACGGTACTCACCAAGGCTAGGTCTATGGAGATTTGGCTGAGGTAGAAAGTTGCCTCTGCATTTCATCAAACCCTTCTAGGTCATCAGTAGAGTAGGCGGAGTGGATTACATCTTGGCTCTTCCACCTCAGTTGCCCCCGGTGCACGACGTCTTCCGCGTATCTCAGCCGAGGAGATATGTGCATGACCTGTCCCACATCTCTGACCATGGGGAGATGTACATCGATGGTGGGTTGACATTCATGGAGATTCTAGTGAATATTGAGTAACGACAGGAGAAGGTCTTACATGGATGGTTTATTACTCTAGTGCAAATTTTCTGGCAGCACGGGAACCTCCAGGAGAGGACATGGGAGTGGGAGGCTCATATGCGTGCTCAGTACCCATTTTGGTTCCACTAGTGTGTGTTTTAGCATAATGGGGATGTAAATCCCTGAGGTGGGGGTAATTTAATGACCCATACATTTCAAGGAATTTTTTTTCTTAAATTTATTGAAAATTTACTAGTCTGCAGTTTCTGACGGTGCTTGATTCTGAGGCCAGGTGTCCCCAAAATCAATTTCTGATGTTTTGATTAGGTAAGTTCAGTGAGTGTATGTCCGGAATTTTATAAATTTTGAACAGGCGCCCCAAATTGAAATCTGAGGGCACCGTTGGGCTTACAGCGTCAGTTATTTCTTATTAAGACCTTCACCACAGTTGTGTTCTGAGGTGGATGGAAGATAGTTTTCTGGGTTTTTATTTTAGTTGGATAAAATTAAAGTGTTAACTTTATTTTTATTGATATTGGTAAAAACCATCAACTGTTCATTTGTGGTGGGTTCCACCACAACATAACCTCCCATGAGAGGTTATGGTGGTTGGGACCACCCGCAAATAACCTCCAATGGGATGATAATTGTAGCGGGGACCACCCGGGCATAACCTCTCCATTAAATGGTAGTGGTGGGTACCACCTGACCCCTATTAATAGAGGAGGGTAAAAACCTTCTCAACTCCACATTAAATGGGGAGAAACTCCTCAACTCCACCACTTAATGTTTGCCAAACATTTATGGGGATCCACTTGACCTCCTCCCCAATTAATGTGACACCACACAAGAATTTTGTTGGTGGAGCCATGATTTAGTTCTCTCATTTTAATTTTCCTGACAACATTAAAATAATAATAAACTCTTATTATTTCATTGGCATAATTCTCTTTGGTGGTAATTTCATTTTTGGAGTGCTATAGAGAGGAAATTCTCTCAACAAATAATTGTTCTTCCAGCGAAGAATTTGACCCACACTCCTTCCACCGAAGATCGACGCCAACTTATTCTTTCTTTAATTGAGGAAATGGAAGGGGATACGCCACCCGCGAAGAACATAACCAATGACAATATCACCTCCTCCCAATATTGATGAAGCGGCACCACCATCCCACGACTTCGTCGAACGACATTGATTACATGGTAGGGGAATTTTTGTGTTATTTTAATTATAAGAATTAACCATCATTCGTCATCAATCATGTTATGGTATGAGAATAGATAATTCCTATCACCGTAACGAGGAGGGTTCGAGCTACACAAACATAGTCCGAACCTCCCCTTGTTTGTTCATGTTTAGTGATGAAGAAGGCGGTACACGCAGTGATGACAACTTAGCAGGCGAACAAAGGTCGCTCTACCTGCGGCCTCTGTGAACTGTGCCACCCCTGCGATAGCCGGGTATGCTACTTGGTGCCCCATGCCCCTACTGGCATGCACCCGGCCACCCGTTCCTCTCCCGGCACACTTCCCAGAACCCCTTGCTACATGTCACCCCTGTCGTCGTGCTCCCGGCACCCCACGGACCAACCAGTGCACCGCCCAGCACCCTGTGTCCCTTCCGACGCACTACCTGGCACCTCGATCCCCTACCGGTGATCTGCCCGGCACCCGGCGCCACCTGGTGGTGCACTGCCCGCCTACTCGCATCCTACCTCAGCCTGCCCGGGGCACCTGAAGCCTGTCGGAGCCCAGCCGACTGGCCCGCGCCCCGCGCAGCCTGCCTGCGGTCCTCCTGGCCAACGGACTCCCTAGACGACCTATGGCATCCCCCGTGATGTCTCTAGATGAACTGACCCGGTCTCCCGGTCCTAGATACCGAGAAACCTACGTGGCGACTATCGGCCTGAACCGCCCTAGTGGTCCGCTGGGTCGGGCCCAGCGGACCGGGTGAAAACATAGCGGGCTGAAATGCCAAATGGCCTGTGTCAGACCTAGCGAGTCTGACCTAGTTGACCCAGACCGGGTCGGCCCAGACTGGGTTGGGCCGAGTCTGTCCAATTGGGTCGGACCGGACCCATGCCCATTAATAACCCTTTACCTTTTTAGGCCATATCTTTCGCACTGGACATCCGTTTGAAGAACTGCCAGTGGCTCCATTATTATTGTAGCATAGTCTTCCCTTTGAGTATACCCAACGGGAGTTCGGGGTATCATTGAGATAGGGTCAGGATTGCTTTTACACGAAACCAACCGGGCCCCCGGGACTAAAAGCCTAGTAACTCACAGACTGGGCATCTGATTGACGCACCACCTATTGCGTTGAGATGCTTATGACATGGCAGACCCTTGAAATACTTATTCATGGGACTTAGTGAAACTTGGAGTATCATCTTGTAGCTCATGGAGTGGACCATCTCAGATATGAGCAAGCAGAGTATAGAGACCTAGTAGCTAGATGAGACCTGACGACTGCTTGACCTATTTGATTCGGAGTGACTCTACTAGCCTAGTGGGGATCGCTTCTATGTGAGGCGGTAGACCCATGGTAGAGGAGCGCCACAGTGTGAGGCATCAGACCCACAGTACTCAATAGGAGGATTACCTCTGTAGTCTATTTGGGTGATCACTACTATGTGAGGCAGTAGACCTCAGGTGGGAAGCATCTCTGTGTGACCTAGCTCTCCCACGGTACTCGACATGAGAAGTACCTCAGCAGTCTAAGGATAGTGCGTAGCACCTCAGAGTTGTAACTTGGCCATTGTACTTGAAAGAGGAGGAGTTATCCAGAAATCTTGGTTTTGATAATTAATATCATGGTTTGAGCTGAGTCAATGAACATTGTGTTTTCCACTTGATTCAGATGGGTTACTCGATAACATAGGTATATGTATAGGCATATACCCACATAATAGTTTTCAATTGAAATCATACTTTCTGGTTTATCCTTTTTGGATTTAGTGAAACCATGAGGTTCTCAGGGACCCTACGGAGTATCGTTATACTCAGCCCTACACAGGCTATTTCCGCACCTCATTGTGTTGGATTTTGACGACGAACAGCGCTGAACGAGGCAGAGTTTATGAGGAATAAACGGTACCCGGAGGTGGACCTCACGAAGAGTCAGTACCCAGAAGAGTCGGATGGATGTGGAGCACTAAGGAGGCTATATGTACCTACCCTTCTGGTAGGATCCATGGTGGATGATCCAGGAGCTTCTAAACACCTTTCAGCTGTTTGTTATTTTAGTTGTACCTATTTGTCCTTTCCCTGTACTTTACTATTGGGCTTGTATTCTGACCCCCTTTACTTTCAGTACACATGTTATACAGATTTTGCTTAGTGATTTCTTCCTCTTGTACTATGGTTGTGTGTGTTTACGATTTATAAAGGCAATGCCTTCCCAGTTTTAGGGAATTACGCCTTTGGTGCTAGTTGCCAGCCCCTGGCCTATAGAAGGAAGGCTTAGGGTAGTCACGATTTGGGCCCTGAGGGATGGGTCGTGACAATATTATTAGAAAGAAAATAATATTTCAGTATATAGATATTTCTAGGTATTGTTGAAACTCTTTTAAAAATTAATACGAAAATAGCCCTGTTTCAATCATTCGGTAGAGCTATATAGAGGATAAAAAAGATAGAATCTTGTTAAATATAAATGTAATGTTGTAGTACAATAATGTATATACCAACATCCTTCATCTAATATTTAGAAAGGGAGGGGATAAACCTTATATTAGGAAAATAAAGACTCATAAAATCTAGTTAGGTTACCAATGAATTTGGATTATGTTTCACAAAAATATTGTTCTAATGAGATGATGTATTTGAGGCAAAAAACATCATTTCATTATTATTGAACTCCAATGATTTTTTTGAAAATAACTCGAACAATGGCGTCACACCATTGGATGTAATTATCATGAAATAGAGAATTATTAAAGTCGACACAACTATGGATAATGTGGATTGGATCAATAAAAAAGATATTTTTTTTATTTAGTAATATTAAAGGAATGATTATACAAATTGTGTTTATTATGATATGGTAATTATGGACAACTATTTTTATGAAATACTATAAAATAATCTACATAATAGGGTATTATTTTTTAAAAGTAGATTTTAAAGGGTGAATTACTCTAACACAGACTTCTTATGGTATGATCTAATGATTTTGAATATAGTATCTCTTATTGTATAACATTTGACACTCAATGATGTCTATAATTCAAACCATTAATTATCAAAAAAATAAAATAATATAAGATCTAAATTTTAGAAAAAAGTATTGTGAATATTTTAATCATTTTATTAGGAATAATTTTTTTGTGAGTATTGATGTAACTAATTTTAAAAGAAGTGTAATAAAATGAATAAATTAATTTCATTTTAATATTACTAAATGTTTTTATTAATTTTTTTGATAAATTAATTATAATATAATAACATATATCTATCTTGAATAAATGATTTTCTAACAAATAGTTTTATTTTTTGTGATCAAAACATAGGATTTGGATATAAATATTTATTATTAATTAATAAATAATAATTTAATATATAGAAATTTATTTTCTGAAAGAGGATATTTTATATACAAAACTCAATTCAAAATTCTCATATTGTGAATTTTTAATACTTTTTAGATAGATTTATTTTTGGGACAATAGTAAAATAATTTTAGAATCTAATGTATTTTTTATGATATAATTAGAATGTAAATCTATTTACTTATCAATATATGATAAAAATAAAGTTAATATTTTATTTTATTAATATAAGTAATTTTAAGGATTCAAAATTTATGTCCAAAACTGTAAGACCCATTTAGAGTTTAAAATTGATATAAAGGGTTCATAATATTATTCTATTGAAAAACTCAATGAATTATGATAGATTAATTAAAATAATATCTTCTATTTGTTAAAAATAATATCTTCAATGAAAATTCCACAAATGTCAAAACCATGAATTAAAATAATTATTAATCTTGTAATATTTTAAATTACCCAAATATGTTTTATAATACATAAAAAAAATTAATAATACATTATACCATAATTTCATTAAATTCACAACAATATTATAGCCTATAATCCATAGAAAATAATTGAGTATATTTCTGTAATCCCAATATCTCTTTATGGTATGCTTTTGTTCATAATTTCAAAGGATAATCATTCTAAATCTAAAATAAGATACTTTATATAGTAAGGAATTTTAATCAACCATTAAATTTTATTCATTCAATACTTTTGAATTGTAGAAAACATACTTATCAAATTTTTATACAAATTTATTTTTCATGATTTCTTGTAACCGTAAATTGTGGTCACCATTCTCTCTCATTACACAACAATTATAAAAAAATTATACTGATAAATTTTTTCTATAAAGACAAACCATATTTTAATCCAAATATATTATTTGTATTTATGATATTATGGTATACATTTTTCATAGAGTGGGAACAATGTGTATTGAATAATGATAATAATTTATGTAATGAAACTTATCTCGGATATATAGTGAATTACAAAGTATTTATACATAGTCGCGCGTTCAATTATTTTGGTGCAATGACCTATAGGTTTATCATTTAATTATATTTACATCTCTAATTCCTATCAATTATGTGAGATTTAGATTACACATTTTTCAGTGATATTTTTTAATAAGAAATTGTACCTTATAAAATTGAAAAATAAATAATTCAGTAAATACTTCCTATTGATATATTTATACACTAATATTATCCAACAATTTTAATCCATTATCATTAATTTCATAGTGATACTATGATTTTTCTTATGAATATATGGGTGTTTCAAATTTTATTGATGGATATTCACAAATTTAAATATATAATTCAATAGAATGGAGAAATAATTTGACTTTATGTGATTATGTTTTCTACATGGATAAATATTTAATTTATAATAATGATTAAAAAATAGGTTCCTTTGTTACCATTATGAAATGTTTTTCTAGACATTACATTCATTTGATATATGAATTGGATGTATTATGAGATATGTGAGGATCACATTATATTATCACTTGATATTTTAAAATTTCTCAAGCGACAATATAAGATGGTTATATATTGAATACCTTTTAATTTTTGTGAAATTTATTTTCCATTGTCATGATTTTATCATCATGATGTGTTTCATTATTAATTCAATCATGATGAAATTAATTATTACCATCCATGAAATTATATATCTTCATTTTAATTTTATCCCATGAAATTTTGATACCACGTAACCAGTTATGTGGTTTTATTTGTCTATTTATTCATTGATAATAGGTATTACATTTATAATTATGAAATGATTTTATATTAACTACTAATTATTGAGAATTTAGGATTCACCCATTAAATTGATTCCCTTTCCCTAATGAGTAGCTTATACTCACCCCTGCGCGGGCTATGCCTGCACTACGTTGTGTTGGTTGCAGACAACGGAAAACGCTGATCGTGGTTGAGGATTACGGAGTAGGACGGTACCAGGAGGTGGACCACTGGGCGGGACGTACTCGGAGCTGTTGGCTGGACCTGAGGAGCAGAGGAGGTTATCTGTTCCCACCCTTCAGGTGGGACTTCTAGTGGACGGCTCGACGATGCGGCTCTAATTTGCAGTTTCTATTTTCCCTTTCCAGTTGTACTTTACTTTCATTTTGGGTTTGTATACTGGCCCACTTAATTTTACGCACTTACTGTTGTACCAGCTTTTACTTAGTGTTTACTACTACATTCATGCTCTGTGGTGTTTGTTTACTTTACAAAGGCAATTCATTTCCTTTTTATCGGGAATTTTATGCCTTGGTGCTAGTCTCCAGCCCCTGGCCAATGGAAGGCGGGCTTGGGGTAGTCACAACACGGGCCCCAAGGACGGGTCGTGACAAAATGGAATCATTGCCAATACCCAGCCAGAAGAGCATAGGTGCTGCCTGGGTTTGAGGCTTGGGGTCCACAATGAGGGCGTTGTGCTTTAATGGGGTGGATATTGTAACACCCCTGAGAAAGTGAGACTTAAAAAGGCTAAATGTTACTACCCATGTCAACAAGGTGCACCTTCCTTTTTAGGAGTCTGTCTGATTAGAACTCCATAGTTAAGTGTTCTTGCCCTGGGGTAGTGATCAAGATGGATGACCTTCTGGGAAGATTCCAAGATGTGTGTGAGTGAAGACCAAACACACTGGAAAGGACATGTGTTGGCCTATGGGGATAGTCATTAGTTTGATAAGCGACCCTAGTGAGTAATAGCCTATGGTGTGATAAGAAGGAAACAAAGGTATTACAAGAGACCCATGGGGTCAGATGATAAGGTTCATGACCCGGGAGGCGGGTCATGACATTAAGAGACTCTATTAGGTGTGAAAAAATTTAGGTAATGAATCTATACTAGGTGGTGTTATTTTAACATGTAATCATTGGGTGTTGTTTGAGGAAATGTTTATTTTTTTAGAAATAGTTTCATTGGGTGTATCTCTTATTTGGGATCTAACCATGTTTCATCAGGCCTCTCACAACTTTTTTAGGGAGTTATATTTTTATGATCCTTGTTTTTTTTCTTCCCATTAAAATTGAAATGTGTGGGAATGAAAGAAATGTGTTGGCATTTTGTGACAACTCGTGTTTTATTTATTTCAAATATTTCATATTATATGATATTATTTTCTGTCCTATTTAGATTTTTAGGCTTCAAAATAGAATTTTTTTATTTATAAATTTTTTAAACGGGCAGAAAATCATCCTTAAGGGTTATTATACAATTCATCAACAAATCACGTGGGACATTTATCTGAGAAATTCTATATGTTTGGTTAGTACCAGGACAGTAAATCCATGAGGGTAACTATTACAAATAGTGCATAATGTTTTTGTGTGTCCAATGTGGGTTGAATTTTTACCAAATAGATTATTAAATTATAGAGGTTTCCAAGATTTACATTTCTATTTTAGTTATTTATATATTATTGTCTTTTATAACTTAATTTCAGACCTCCTATATCATACACCCTTCACACATCCCCATTATGGTCCCCTATTTTAAATTAATCCCTCTCCAAGATAAATATCACCTCTTGGAAATATCTCATGATTTCCACACATTTCATTGTTAGATCTCTTGGTAAGCACTCATTTTTCATTCTTCCACATTTTCCCATGATACCTTAACTACCTTAACATGTTCTGACTACGATGAAACATGGATGGAGTTTAAAAAATATTTTTATTTTCAAATAATGAATTTAAGTCAGATGTGGGTCCATCCATTCTGTACTGTACACCATCCATTCAATGTGATTCATTAATAGGAATCTTCATGGTATTCCATATGAAATCTCCCTGATTATTAATTTTTATTTTTAAAATGATTTACTTTTTAGAATTTTAATTCCATTATTTTCTGAATTATTTTTACGATTATGTTTATATACTATTCGAAGTGAATATCATTTTCTACATTGATATAATTACATCATATGAGGTTCATACATTCTAAACATAATAGAAATATGATTTTTTTATTTCACTTACTAATTTTTTTTTATTTTTTGGATACATTAATTTAATCTTAAAATTTACAAAGACATTTTGGATTTTTAAATTGGTTTTCATTGAATTTTACATTTAATTTCATGTGAATCAGTTAATTATTAGTATTTTTTAATTATATCAATGATTATTTTAAATAAATAAATTGAATTAGAAATATTTTTAACTCATTTGTGTCAGATAATAAATTAATTTAATATAAAAAAAATTGAATAGGTATAATTAATACGATTTTATTTCCCCAAATGATTTCATGGGGGTTTATGTTTAATATAATTGGAGAAAAAAACTTAAAATCATTTCAAATTATAGTAATGTATATTATAATTCCCATTATATTCTTGAGAAATCCCAACTTTCAGTACAAATGGTACTAAAAAAGCATGATTATAAGGAAAACTCATTAAAAAACATTATATTTTCCCCTTCTATGAATGGTGATTTATTTATTTAAATTTATGGATTATTAACTATATATATTTAAATATTTTTTTCATCTACTTGTTCATATCCATGTTTTGACTGAATTTTCCCATATGATTTTTATATTTCTGAGTTGATTCCAAGAAGCTTGTATACAGTTGTATAGCTCTTGTATTTTAATAGAAATTAATTGGGTTTCTATGTTCTCATAGATTATTCAACATAGAAGAATCGTACCTCTTGTATGATGGTATTGTGAATAGAATGATTGACGAGACTACTAGAATAATTATGTTAATATAGAGTTTTGTATGTAACATGTCACAAGATTATGATTTAGTTATATTAGTGTCTCGATTAGAACACCATAACATTGTTTCATTGACTGGTGGGTTATGTAGTTATCTGATGTCTATTTCTCGATTTCTCGTAACTAATTATTTGATTTTGGAACCCTATAATATATACCAGTACTTATCATCTGTGAATTATAATTCATACATTTTATAAAATCCCTATACTAATTCATGGGTTGATTTAAAAAATAATTTAAAAAAATAAATGTTGAAAAAAAATTATTAAAGTTATTCAAATGGGATTTTAATTATAATATAAAAATATGTGATTCAATTTCATAAACTTATTCCACCATTGAAAACATATTTAATGATAATGTTTAAATTTATTAAAAAATATATATTTTCAAAATGATAATGGAAGTGATATTTTCTTGAATAAATTATATTCAAAATACCCATTTTCTAATTATATTTAAAAAAATGAAAATGATATTATAAATAAATATTTGGAACCTAATAAGGTTTTTAGTGATGTAATGACCCAAAATATTATAAATAAAATTCGCATATTGAATAAATTTGTAATTATATTATATGGAAATGGATAATTTGAGTGATTATTTTATATTTTAATATACAATTAGATTCAAACAAAAATTCTTTATATATACCATTGATGATATAGTTGTTTAACAATGATCACTTGATTTGTATGAATATATGGGTTTGAAAAATCCAATTGACACAGACACAATATGTAATGGAATCAACCATTATTATCATACCCTTTGAAGAACATTTATTGATGATTATAAGGTAAATTTCATCGTTGGGATTTTAAATTGATGAATTCTAATATTAAATTCAATATCTTTATATATTTTGAATCCATTTTTGGGAGATTATCAAGCTCATCGAGATCGGGTCCAAAACAATGTTCATGGAACCACTCCAGGAAATTACAACCATAACAGACCTTATTCATAGAATGTTTAGTGGTGTATTAATGGGATATGAATAAGGTCTTAAAAAATAAGCATGGACATTTTTCTTGTTCAATGATGACTCTATTTTTAAATTATTATGTTTGATTTATATATGATTTTAATTTTCATATATTGAATTACAAGTAGAATTATTTATTATATTCAAATTATATTAAGGAATATATTGTGATAACGAAAATTATTTTTGTTATATAAAATATTCTAATAAGATCTTATTATTAAATAAATATATTAAATATAATTTATCATGGATTTTTTATAATGAAAAAAGTAATTTTTAAATGGGTGGAAATAAATTTGTATTTAATAATAATAAAATTTGTAAAATAATCATTATTTTATTTTAAATGTTAAATATCTAAGATTTATAAAACTAGTACCTCACCCATGCATACGAAAAGTACTATAATTAAAATCTAATTTTCAAAAGTGTTTTAATAGTTACAGAAGTTAATAATGAAAATTACTTAAAATATGATAAACTTAGAGCTTTAGTTATAGATTATATTGAATAGAAGTGAGAAAAATAACATTTATGTGAAAATATATATGAAAATTAAGGAAAATGAAATAGCATGATTTAAAATTATTCATAAAAACATGACGTATCGTTATGAATTATATGTGGTGTTTTTAATCTGCCTTCATCATATGTATATGTAATTTTAGGATTTAAGAGAAGGATGAAATTGGAAGGAAATAAAAGAAAAAAATGACTAAAATATGTAAATGAATTGATGAATAATGGCTAAAAATGAAATAACATGATTTAAAAAGATTCATAAAAACATGACGTATCATTAAGAATTCAATGTGGTGTCATTAATCTGCCATCATCATATGTAAATTTCATTTTATGATTGGAGATAAGGATGAAATTGGATGGAAGAAAAGAAAAAAATGACTAAAAGATTTAAATGAAGTGATGAATAATGGCCTCAATACAATGTATTTCTACTAGAAATAATGAACTAATATCAAATTTATATATCTCAATTGTTTTTGAAAATCGTGATATTATCTATTAATTTTTTTGTATTAATTCAAATATGCTCAATTTAATATGTATATTTTATTATTTAAAAATACAAAAATTTTATTCTTTTAATTAGAATATAAAGTGTAGATACAAGAAGAATAGGTTAAAAAAACTCTACTCAACATATTGTGATAAAAATGGAAAATGGAAAACATGCTGATAAGTAATATTCCCAAAATAAGTGATTTATTTTTGAAATCTATTTTTCTATCTACTATTTTAAATTTCTATTCATTCTCATAATATAAATGAGTGCATATAAGTGTATTTTTTTAAAATCACACCGACTTAGATCTAGTACCACAAATAATTTTTCACCGAATTCCTTCATTCCATGCGGTTTCGAAAAATCATCCACAATAAAAAAATATTATATTTACTTTTAATTTTGTATGTTATTGATATAGAATCTGTATTTCATAAAATAAATGTTTGAATAATATAAAGATATCAATTTTTCCTTCATATCTCCAAAATAAGCTCATTTTGATTATAGAGACATGAAATGATGATGCTGAAAAAGTGATACAAACAGTCGAATGATGGAGGAATATAATGATCATTCATGTAATGTGGACGGTAATAATTAGATGGATCATTTGGGATGATATATTCATAATATTTTAAATGATAATAAATATTTAACTGCTGCATCATCCCAAAAGTACCAATATCTCATATAGATACTACATTATTAATAAAACAATGTTATTGAGTAATGATGCTGCTAAAAGATTGATATTCTCCTTTAACATATGATTTAATAATAAACAATAGTCTACAGAAAAAAATAAGATCAACTTTACTTAAGAAAAATAATCCATATCACATTATAAGAAACATTATAAAAATCGATTATATCCAACATATTCATAATCTCTATTACCAGGAATGGATAGTGCCCCGTGACTGTGGGTTGTCCACTATCGTGCCCGCAAATGATCCAATAATAAGTCACACCGACCTACATTATAAAATGATAATTTCATTCAAATAATTTTACCAATCATAGAATTCACTTAGTTTAAGTCTAAAAGAATGATATAAATATTGATCATACCATTAAATGAAAAAAACAATCAATACAAAAAACAAATCAAATCAATTTAACTCAATTAAAATAATCCATATCATAGTAGAATCACAATAAAAATTATTTTGAGATGTATATAATTTTTTAAAAATAAAAACAAATAGTTTTTTATCTAATTCAATAGAAAACTCCAGATAAGAAATTAAAAAAAATGATGAATTTATAACGATTTACATATGATCGTGATATCAAATAATGAAAAGAATTTTTTTTTCATACAATGAAAACATATGTGCATGTACAATAATGTACGATTTTTTAACAATCATGATTCCGAAATTCGGAATAAAAACATGCTATGTATGAAATACATGCTATGCTAGTGAGCAGAAGATATGATTGAATCGGTTTTACTTGGAATATTGTGATTTGGCTGCATACTCACCCAAAAAACTCATAATAATTGGAGTAGATGGATTAATTACTTATCATGTGGAAAACATGATGGTCTAGAGGAATAATAACTACAAGATTGTTGTGCTTGTGAAGATCTTTTACTATTCTTTATTGAAGGGGGACATTTAAAGTGCATGCCGAATGATTTTTCTACTCATTGTTGAGTCCATTGACATGAAATTGCACTTCAAATATCCTATATACAAAAAAATCTGTATGTAGATCTGTTGCAACATATTTCTCATAGAGGTTTTATACTCATGTATGTCATGTGCTTCATAAATGATATGCATCTTATAGATGGGCCTCTATGATGTTTTTCTAATTTGGGGAGGGATCACACATGTATGATTAAAGAAACAACAAAAATCTAAAATAATATTACCAGATCGATAAATTTATTTCATATGAGGTGCTTGGATGATTTTGTGTTCACCTCAGGTTGATCATTAATTCATGTTCAGAATCAATTATGGAGTAGTTTTTCTGAGGTTATCCACAAGCAGATGAAATTGACTACTTTATATTCACTTCAAACATTGTTTGGCTGTGCCAGCAACACCATGGTGGAGTTATTTACAATTTAGAGAAGGGTAAGAAATGAGGTGCATGAATTAAAATGATATGGAGAGAATCTGGCCATAAAAAATAAAATTCAAATTAAAAAAAAAATATTTTAGCATTATCAAACAGCTTAGTGTACTGTTTCTAGATAGAATAAAATAATATGAAATATCTATATTAAATGAAATATGGAGGATGAATTAAGACAATATTTAATGACATCAACTTATAATAATTTCATTGTCCACAACATCAATTCTTCTCACGGAAAATAAGGCCTCCATGTCAAAAAAATATGAAATTTATGATATAAAATCAAAACATGAGCTAAAGTTTTCTATAAAAAAACTCAAATAGAGAACCCCTTTAAAAGCTATATATTAGAAGTGAGACCACCACATAATTATCAATGAACAACATATTGGTTTCATGAATCTTATGGTTCACTAACCTGCAAATAGAAATATAATTTCATGTTTGAATCTTGATCATAAAAAAATACAAAATGATAAAACGATGTTATATTTCATTTAAAGAAATACTTCAGTAAAAACGCAGGGATGTGGAATTTGTTCAAAAATATAATATACAATCAAGATCAGCATATTAGACCATCTGATGAGGAACTGATTTTAGTAAATCTAAATTTATTTACCTAACAAACCGTATTTAACACCTTTAATCCTTGATATACAACATAAACATTGTTCTAATATATGCTTCAATGTCACAGGGCAGGTCATAGTGTAATATTTATATAGAGTATAATCTATTGTTAGGAATGTGGTTTTGTAGAAAATAAAAATCATGTAGTTATAGTAAGATATAGAATCTAATCTTGATAACATAAAGGGGTTAAGTTATAGTATGAGAAACACCCTCGGAAAAGGCCCCTGACGTTGAAACAATAAATGTATGGTTAAGCTGGTTGATCATCTCCATATAGTCCATAGGTGCCGAAACCTATAGATCAGCATTCACCATTTCAAAATTTAATGTTACCATCAACCTAAACAATTTAAAAATACCAATAATGAGGTAAGAAGATCAAGAATGAGATATGAAAAAAATGAAGACAATAAATTGAATGAAATAAACCATACAGTATGAAATTTGGAGGATGATTTGAGTGTCTCTTGGAGAAGCTTGTAGTGTTGATGGAGTTAAGGTAACTTAATGCCTTCGATTGAAGCATCAGTGGAACACGTTGTATGTGAGATATTTACCTTAATAGTCTCCCAAATGACCAATACAGAGTTCACTAAATCACATCATGGATAACAGTGACCTAGAGCCTACAGATTAAATTTCTTTTTTAGAATCCTTTGAAATAAATGGGATATGTATCACATAAAATTAAAAGTGGAATGTAGAAAACATGAAAAAATCATTGAAAAAAAAATTTAAACACGAAACTGGATGTTGTTTTATGCTTCCAACAATAGTATGATTCGATCATTAACAGGTGCATGAGGTACTGTCCAGCTTTCTTCCTACCCAAAAAACATAATAAAAATATTATTAAATAGTTAAATAACTAATGGAAAAAAACAAAAAGAAATGAAATAGGGAAAGAATGTTTAGGTTTCAAAATCTGATCAGGTGTTTTTTTAACCTATTCGAAGATGGACAGTTCCAGCAGGTCAACCCCAGTACATTTTTATTTGTGGTCATCATAGTAGGAACCACCTCATCTTGTTTTATACAAACTGATTGTTTATTAAGGCGTCATGACATAATTTTCAGATTCAAATAAAAAACGTGTCATGATAATCATAAGTAATGGTTGAAAGTAGAGGATAAAAATATCACCTTTCATGTGTAAAAATAGAAAAACAGAAAGTTATACAGTATCACTATCATAGAACTGTAGATGGGAAAATGAAAGTGAAGAATAATAAATCTCACATGATTTAAACTATACTTTTAAATATGACGAGGATAAATATTTTCCATTACTTCAACATGACTCCTTTCCAAAAACAACTAGAAAACCAATAAAATAAAACAATATCATTATAGTAAACTGAAAACTGTGTGAATAAAAATATAGAAACTACTATTTTGGAAAATTCTTGTAGTACCACAGATAGAGCTGATTACAGTAACCCACATGTGCCTTTAAAATCACCGATCAACGTCCCAATATTAGACATCCATTTAAAAATATCTTTTATCATCTAATTCCAATTGTATGTGTTTGAAAGTGAGTGTTAGATATTTATCATTGTAATTTACACCACCATTCATAAGTTATTCTATATTTAGATTAATATTTTCAATTAACCTTGTATGATCCTCATTGTGATGAACTCTCCAGCAGTGTCGTTAATAAACATTCCCTGACATGGATTAAGGAAAAAGCCAAAAAAAATGAATCTGATAAAAAATGTGTGTCATAAAAATCAGAGTTAACAGACATTATGTCATTACCAAACGACAGGGGGAGAATAGATATGAAACTATATCACCTAGAAAAATGTGTTCAACAACTGTGGTATGATGTAAGATGATCTAGTAAAAAAATATTTCCCAATAGATAAAACAATTGAAGGAGATTAATGTCGATCAACTAAATTATAAAAATAATTGCCCAAAAAAATAAATCTAAAGAACATGCTCACACGAATGGTTATTTACTAAATATCGGAAAAATAAATGTCCACAGACAAATATTCTATATAACGGATATTGATAATGGATGTTCTGGATATGATATATTCATATGTAGCATATGGTATGTGAATCTACATATTATAGAGAATTGTCTTAACCCAAATATTCTAAATTGATAATGAATATTCATACAATAACATGAATATGAAAAATATTCAATTAAAAATTATACCTTTCCCGTAAATCATTTAACCTAACCATCAGGAGTATAAAACCTATTGAAAAAAATGAACAACTCTTATGATTATTATTAACAATTATTAAATAATTAAATTTTATACATGGTACTAAATCATTTGTATTAATGAATAAGGGTATTAAAATACTATATTAATGAGTGAATAAAATTCACACTTTATTAACTACTTATACTCGTATTTCATGAAAAACCCAATGATAGTCTTGTACTGCCAGAAAGAATAAGTGAAACTGAAAATGGAGGTCATGCCAGTGGAAAATGAATTCCAGGAAGCCTATACAGGAGCGTGTTGACCATGCCAAGACCACCCATACTTCCAAACTGAAATATCAAAAATACATCGATGCACTGGCATAAAGCAATCAAATTTATAATCAGAAAATAGAGGCAATTCTAGTAGCGAAAGATACCCATGAAAGAAAAAAAAACCTACCATCAAACAAAATAGGGCAGAAACACTCGGATAACATCATGTCCTCAAATCATATCATTGAACAGGGTGAAAATGCCACTATCTAGTGCGAGCAAGGTAAATATCCATTAAAAAATCAAAATAATGAAATAATTTCACACAACATCAGGGAGGTAAAACCCCAAAATTATTCTCAAACCGGATGAAATCTAGTTCATTGAAAAGCCTGTAAAGCCCTCTCAGACCTGATATCACAAGTTTAAATTTCATATCCATTGACTCACATCCCAGAAGATTGAAAATCTATTGTTATTTAAGTGACTTTAGAGAAAAACAACACCCTATGTCTTCGAGAAAAGTGGTTGTTTTAGAAAAGAAGGTTGAGTTATTCAACAGAATGTTCTGGTTTATAAATGATCAAATAAATAATAATAAATACTCTAATATCATGTGATACATTGTGAAGGAAGTCCATTTAAATAATATCCATCCATTAATGCCTTTAACATTTTCAACACAACAACCCCTATCATGAATGTTGTCATCATAGCGATTCAGTAGAAATAAATGGTGACAATGAAACCATGAAATCTATTTTGTGTGTAGTCATAAAAAACTAAAATACTGTAGAAAAAACATTTCCATACAATATTTAACAAACTGAAATAAAGAGTTCTTTCTATAAATAAATAAATAATTGATAATTTGATAAATATAAAAACATTAACATGTGATTATTACCTCTCCATTACACAAAAAAATTTCAATTGTATTCTTCAGTCTTGTTGTTTATGTTTTCATTCATCAGTGGGAATGTATAACATTATAATTTCTTGTTGTTTCCGTAGATTCTTGAGATGTTTCAAAATTTATTTGAACCGAATCATCAGTATCAAAGTCAATGAAAATATATTTATACAAAAGTACTTCACAGTAATGAATAAGTATAAAATATTATTGAAATTTAAAATCATATAACCCAAAATCTGATGCTTAACATTAACCAATTGAGGAAAAAATATGGATTGTATGTATTAATAAATCGAAAAATGTTAATAACATGAAAAAATGATGTTGTTTTATTTCCAATGATGTCATGACAGTAACAATAAATGAAGATAAAGAACATATAACTGGGTACAGTAAATAGGTGTACCCGTTGTAACAAATCCATTACCACTGTTACGACACACTCTTAATAATCCACTACATTGATTATTGTGTTGTTCAAAGAAAAAAATAAACATTATAAAATGTGGGGATTGTTTTCTAAAAAATTAAAATCGAGAAATTAAATTAAATAATTACCTAGTTATCTTCAATTCTAATAAATCTCACCAATACATGTTGATAAATTTTAGGCACATCGTAATTTAAGAATCATTTTCGATGATCATAGTAAAATGATAAACTATTTAGTAGATAGAAATGTTCTGGAGAAGCTATAGAGTAGAAAATACCATATTTTGGTTGTGTTGAGAGCTAGATGCATCTGCGCTTTGGGAAAATTAAGACACCTTGTCTATTTATGCATAGTATTAGAATAGGGAAGAAGATTTTCAAAGAAAAAAATCTATTTTTGTGATAATGAATGGAATCACGAAGAGTATTTGAAATTTACACTTACAAAAAAACTATTTATCTTATTCAGTGAAAATAACATATTTAATATTTCAATAAAAATAATTCTGTTAGTTGAAAATAGTTTTAAACATATAAAACACAAAACATGATGTGTTTTTAGTGATTGAAATGAAGCAGTAATCAAAATTCTTGCCCTTGGACATCCCTTGCACAGAACATCAGTCTCTGGTTGAGGTATATTCATATTATATATCATCTCTCTCATCTATTTATAAATTATATTAGAAGAATAAATCATGAAACAAATCAGTTCAAAACATATCAAGGATAAATATTAATTAGTTTAGAATTTAAGAAAAAATGAAGGGCGGAGGTTAGTTTCTAGTAGATAATATCAAATGTTGATGAATCGATGGGTTACGATAGGGAAAAAAAGGATAGTAGTTGTAGAATGGTTTAACAGACTAATGTATATCTCTAATGAAGTTTTCACACAGAAATATGGGAACAAAATAAAGTAGATCGGTGAAACTTTCTATGGAATTAGGAGAACATAACTTTTGTAGTCATTTTGGGTCATTTATTTCAGACATAGAATGTTGAAGGTTACAAAACCCTAGTTTCCGAATATCCGAAGCGGTGGGGGTTGTGTGCCGATAGTCAATAAAGATCGTAGATTTCAGATGACGTTCTTGTAAAAGACATCGGTCGATGATGAAGTCATAACAGTGGAACTTTTATAAACAGTGAATCGAAATCCTGATGTCTCAATGGGGAGTAGATCCTTATATGTGATGATGATGTAGGTAAGGATTGACGATTTGGAGTTTTGAAGATTTGGAATATGTAATAGTGAGATACAGTTAAATTTTTTTGAGTTGAGATGCTGATTTCGGTGGAGTTATATGATGAAGAGGATTTCAATGGAGGTATTGCAATAGGGCTAGAGAAGGAGTAAATTCATGATGAATATGGAGGACAATCACGATGCGGAGCGAGGAACGTGGGGTGGTAATAGTTTAGTCGGGTACGAGTGGATCGATATGGATAGCGGGAGAAGTGACATGTAATGAAAAAATAAAGTGGGATAATATGTGTGTGACACGTGGAAATAGAGAATACCTAGGATTTATATTTATTTTAGATTATTTATATATTGGGAATATTATTTTTATAATCAAAACATTAAAATTTTCCAATGGTTAGTTTTTCATAACTTTCAATGTTGATTTAATTTTTTAGAAAAATATAAATATTGTATAGTGAGATTTTATGTATTATGAAATCATAATGACAAAAAAGTGATATATATAAACTATAAAATAAATAGAAAACCAAATATATATTTTAACATTAAAATATTGAGTAATTATATTTATTTGATTAATTAAATATATATTTTATGAATACATTAAAACCATTAATAAATATATGTTTTTTAAAACATTTCATTGGGAGTGCAACTCACCTCCACATATGAAAGAAACATTTTTTATTAATTTCATCTCTTGGAATTATAATATAATGAGAACCACTCTAATTTTTCATTAAACATATGCCAGATGCATTGGATGGATTATGTTTTTTGATTTTTTATTATGTATTGTCCAAAACCAAAAAAATAATGAAATCCCCCATTTTATATATAAACCCACCCAGAATTGCATTTCTCATTACTCAAACTCCTCGGTTCATGGCCATGTCCTTCCTCCGCTCTCTAGAGTTCCCCCATAGTGCCCTTAATCTCTCAAGAAGCACAAATCAATGATTTGTATTAACACAATTATGTAAGGGATTTCTCACTTCTCATTTATATTATAGAACATATATTATGTTTTGTATTCTAAATTCCATTTTATTTTTTTGGGATATGTTCATCCATTTTTCATAATAACAATCATTAATTTTATAATTTAGGATATTCCTCTTTTACTCATATTATTCCTCCAATGATTATTTTTTTACACCTACTACCATCTCAAAATATATTTTGTATTCATTTCTGTAATCATGTTTCTCATTTAACCCATTACATATATTTGTTGTCTATAATATTGGGATATGTTTTTAAATGTCACTATTACTTCCCATATTATCTCTATGTGATGAGATACACCCTTCTCACTCAAGTAAATAATTTTATGAATCATTATGTGATGGTGTTATGATGAAAAAATTACACTACAATTAACCATCAAAATATTGTTGTGTAGTGAATACCATACCCATATCTTATCCATGGTTTTCAACTATATACACTTATGCTTAATTTACAATGATATTATATTTATTCCACACACCATGATCATGATATAAATATTGATGAAAAATGATTCCATTATTTTTCATCTATGTTTCACCCATAAGAATGATAATAAAATGATTGTGATGGGTGTACCCATAATTATATAGAGATCCAATGAACATTGTAATGATTATTATCAGGATAATTCAACTTTCGATATGGAGTGAATTTAATTTTATCATGGAACTTTTTACATCATTATGCCATTGATGGATATCCTTGAACTATGTATATGATGCATTTTTTTAAGTTGTTTCCTCATATACCATGTTCCCTTTATGATTACAATGATATATCATGTCTCATTGTTCAAACATATGATTCTTACTATATTAATTCTCCCTTGATATTCCTACTATAAAACATGTACCAACTTATGAAATATTTATTTCCATAATTTGATTTATTTCCCATTCTTTTCATATGAATTTCTCGAGGTTATCCGATGAAGTTTAAAATTCCAGGGATTTTTAAAAGCATGTAAAGGTTGTTTTTCATAATGACTTTACATCCCATGTTCAAGATAATATTATATGTTCATAATTCCCAAACAGATTATACATATTAATATTCTAGAATGTATTATGTATATTTTTGTTTAATAAATCATTAGTTAATTTATAATATACATTAATGTTGTTATAGATTCAATCAAAGGAAAAAATTAGATATTTTTGGGATTAGGAATAGAAAACTAAAGAGAACAATTTTGGAATGTGACTATGTTTATGTAAAGATACATATTTAATGTATAGTATATATTATGTGGATTATCATGGAAATACATCTATGTATTGATAAGACAACTAGATGTGGTTTTGGTATAGATGTATATAAGTATACCAAACTTGACAAGGTGTTCCAGACCAAACATAGTGTAACCTATTACATGATAAGGTAAATTAATATGTACCTAGTTTGACAATCCAAGTTATATTCAATGAAACATTCATAAGCTCATTACAACCCATATTTATTAAACCATAAAATTTTATAATAATAATATTTTGTAAATAGATAATTTATAATATTGAATGAATCCTAAACATCGATAAGTAATGAAATA
Organism: Viscum album; assembly: GCA_963277665.1. Taxonomy (NCBI): domain Eukaryota; kingdom Viridiplantae; phylum Streptophyta; class Magnoliopsida; order Santalales; family Viscaceae; genus Viscum; species Viscum album. The sequence goes on from OY728157.1 coordinate 914,045,115, forward strand.
TATGTTAAATATATGTAATAACTTTACAGTCAATATATTCCCCTATATGTTTCTAACATTTTTAAATAATAATCCTTAATAGTTCTTTTATTATATTCAATGTACTAAAATAGATGTAATTGGGTAAATAAACAATGTGAAAACAAAGGTGATGATTATGCCAATTAGATTCCACACCGGAATGGAGAAGGAATAAAAATCATTATTAAAATACTATTTTATTTGACTCCAGTTCGGAATAGAAACACTAATAACAAGGAGTTCCCAAATCCCTTAAGGGATAATAATTTATGGTTTAGAAAACTATGTGAAAAATCTCTTTTACTTTCTATGTATAATCTGAACCATTAATCACAGAACAATGTGTCACGACCCCTCCTCGGGGCCCGTGCCGAGACTACCCCAAGCCCGCCTTCCATAGGCCAGGGGCTGGCGACTAGCACCGAGGCGTAAATCCCGGCAAAAAGGGAAGGAATTGCCTACGAAAAGTAAACAAGCACCACAGAGTAAGCAAGCGGAATAATAAACACTAAGTAAAAACAGAGTACAACTGAAAGTGCGGAAAAATAAATAGGTCCAGTATACAAACCCAAACTAAAACTAAAGTACAACTCGAAAGGGAAAATAGCAACTGTAAAGTAAATGCCGCTACACTGAGCTGTCCACTGGAAATCTCACTTGAAGGGTGGGTACAGAAATCTCCACTGCTCCTCGGGTCCCGCCGTCCGCTCCGAGCACGTTCCTCCAGGTGGTCCACCTCCCGGTACCATCCTACTCTGCGAGCCTCAACCATGATCAACGTTGTCCGTCGTCTGTAACCAACACAACGTAGTGCGGGCATAGCCCGTGCAGGGGTGAGTATAAGCTACTCAGTAGGGACCCCGAGACCCCCGAAGGTCTCCCAAAATCCACAAAGGATAAACCACAAAAGAAAGATAGAATCACGAATTAATAACCGACACTGCTTAGGTATATGCCCATACATAAACCTAAGTCATCAATTTCAATATTCTCCAAACTCCAAGGCCAAGTACATCTCAGTCCACACAGGAATGTATACGTATTCCACACAGGAAAGAAAAACGTAATCCACACAGGATAGCACAACACAATCCACACAGGATGGTAAACATGATTCATCTCAAACAGGTATACTTTTCAAAAGATGATAGAGATGATCACTGATCCATCTAAGTCATCGGACCCACAAAGGATCGATAGGTACTAATCCCCGCAAAGACCCACACAGGAGCGGACACACACAGGATCTGTAGGCACTGGTTCACACAGGACTGCTGAGCACTGACCCACACAGGATCAGACCCACACAGGATCGGTAGCATTGATCCACATAGGATCTCTGAGTGTTGTTGTCGTCGTCGTCAAATCCACTTAGGATCTCTACACGGTCGTCGTCGCAGTCACAGTAGCAGTCGCAGCCAGCTCTAGGGTTCCCGCACATAGCAAGCACGTTCACGAGGGTCCGCTCCATGTGCCGAGAAGCTGATACATCAACTGTAAAAAAGTCTAGAGATGATATATCCAAAAGTTCCATATCATCAACAGGAACTCAATGCAATAGACGACATGTCAATCGGACACTTGGTCTAAGAGTTATTGGCTTTTTCGTACCAGGGGCCTGGTTGGTTTTTAAGACAAAACCAACCCAACCGTACTCCACCTGCATGAAAACCTCGGGCGGAGTATGCCAAAAGATCCGTCTCACTAAGAGGAACTCAACAAAGCTGACGGCATGTCAATCGGACGTCCGTAGCTCAAGATATGAGTGTTTCCGATCCGAGGGACCAGTTGGTTTCATGTACGAACCAACCCGGCCGAACTCAAAATATTCTGAAACCTTGAGTGCGATATACCGAAACGACCGTATCGATCCAAGGATCACACCGCCAGTGACACCGCGTCGTTTATAGGTCCGTAGCCCGAGATATGGGCATTTGAACTTAAGCAGTTCGGTATCGGGGGTTTCGGGCTTGACCCGACCCGGCCCGAGACCCCCCGGCTGGGCCGAACCGGGTCAGCCTGACCCGGCTGTGCTCGGCCAGGCCAGGCGCTGGTTCGGCTCAAGGCAGCGCGCTGGGCGTGCTGCCAGCTCGGCCTTTGGCCGAGCTTATAGAAAAAACGGGGGGCGTCTTCCCCCCCTTTGTAACCCCCCCCCCTCATAATGGGGGGCCGTTAATTGCTGGCCGGGGGAATTTAATTCCCCAGGCCTTCCCCATTTCCGGCCGGCCCAACCTGGCCAGCCGGCTCCTCCTCAACGGGACCAGCAGTGGCCGGTCCCTTTCTGACTCCGACACCGGCGGCCCGGCTAGTCGCCGGTCACCTTGTTCCGCCGCGGCCCGGAACCGGCCGCGGCCTTTGTCGTCCGGCGCAGTGCGACGTCACTATGCCCCTCTGCCGCGTCCTCGTTCAGGTTGCGGTGCCCTCAGTTTCCTTCGACGCGGCGCGACGGCGTCGCGTTCTTGAATTCCTTTCCACGGCGTGGCGCGACGGCGCCGCGCATATGTTACGCATAAAACCTCGTGGTGCGACGGCACCAAGCTCCCTCGTAGCAACCACAAAGGAAACATTTAAGAAAACAATGAGGAGGGTCGGTCGTGTTTTTGCGGACTGGCCCCCTCACATTATTCGATAACAATTAGTCGAAAACCACAAAATTCGACATGCCAGAATCAAGAACTGAAATAATTTAAAATAAAACCCCGACCTTGGTTCAGGAACGATGTCCGTCAACAACCCACAGAAGACAAGCATCGCGGAGGTCGAGCGTCGCGGGAATCGAACGTTGATTCCGTTGACTTCGAGGTATGTCTGAAGAGGTAGCGTCACTGGAGAAGCTTCGTAAGCTGACGGAGAAAGCCCGCGGAGGAAGCGACGTCTCCTTTCGTTGACATGGGAATAAAATTGAAATAAGTGGCGTCGTCGATCTGCGGAAACACACCAGATGCGAAGAAGAGAAGAGACGACGCGTCTTTCTCTTCTTATGGTGACGACGTTCTTCTTCAGAGCCTAAGTGTTCTTCGCGTTCTTAATCAATGTTGAAGAAGATTAAGAAAGCTTCACAAATCCTCTCAAGGTGGCAAGAGAAAACTAGCCAAAATAAAATAGGTCTAAGCCTTATTTTATTTAAACATCCAATCAACATTGAATTTCAAAAGTTTGAAATTAAGTAACTCTTCTTAATTAATATCACAAGTTGTCAAAATTAAAAGGAAGAGGAGTTATTGGGAGTTTAAAGGGGAGTTGAAGAGTTAGGGTTCGAGTGGGCCCCACCACACTTAATCCTCTCAAGGGAGGTTATGTGGATGTGGGTCCCACCTCTAACTCCCTTTGGGAGGATATAAACAACATGGTTTAAAATAAACTGTGTTCCACAATTTATTTAACTACTTCCAACATTCCACAAAACTAACATTCATTCCGCATAAAACGCAACATCAGAAAAGGTCCCCTTAAGTGAATATCAGCGCTGCGAGTTCATCGGTGCCCTCAGAATTCGATTCTGGGCACCAGTTCACATGTTAGAAAAATCCCGCTCGTTCGTTCACTGAATGTACCCGAGCCAAACTTCGGAAATTGATTCCGGGGACACCGGGCCTCGGAATCAGGTGCCGTCAGAAACCGCGCTCTTGTAAAATTCCAATGAAAATTAAGAAAAAAATTTCCCTTGATTTTTACGGGTCTTTACATTACTCCCACCTCAGAGCTTTACATCCCCGTAAAGATACATCAAAACTAGGGAAACAAATGATGGTACTGAGCACGCATCTAAGCCTCCCGCTCCCATGTGATCTCCTGGAGGTTCCCGTGCTGCCATCTCATGCGCACAAGAGGAATCGGCTTTCCACGTAGAACCCGCTCATGTCGATCTTCGATCACCATCGAGACCTCCGTAAAAGATTCCCCATCATCAATGTCAAGCTCCCCAAGGTCAAAGATGTTCGTCGGGTCATGCATGTATCTCCTCAGCTGAGATAAGTGGAAGACATCGTGCACCCGGTGCAACTAAGGTGGTAGAGCCAGGCGATAAGCCACCTCGCCAATCCTGCCGAGGACCTGGAAGGGTCCTATGAAGCACGGAGAAAACATTCCACCTGGCCCAAATCTCTGTATACCACGTCGAGGTGAGACCATTAAGAAGACGTGGTCGCCATCCTCGAACTCTCGTGGCCTCCGCCTCCTGTCAGAGTATGACTTCTGCCGGCTCTGAGCTGTCCTCATCCACTCCTGGATGACTTGGACCTTCTCTGTCGTGGCCTGGACCATTTCTGGTCCCACAAGTGCTGACTCCCTAGAGTCTGTCCAGCACAAAGGAGAACTACAAGGTCAGTCGTACAACGCTTCGTACGGTGCCATCCCGATGGTGGAGTGGTAGCTATTGTTGTACGCGAACTCTAACAAGGGTAGGTGGTCCTCCCAGCTACGACCAATGTCGAGGACACATGCGCGGAGCATGTCCTCAAGAGTCTGAATGGTCCTCTCTGTCTGTCCATCCGTCTGAGGATGAAAGGCTATGCTCAAACGTAGTTGCGTCCCGAACGCCTCCTACAATCCCTTCCAAAGCTGGGAAGTAAAGCGAGCATCTCGATCGGACACGATAGATGATGGCCCACCGTGAAGCCGAAAAATCTCTTGAACATATAGACGTCCCAAGATCTCTACTGATCCATACTCTCTGATGGGTAATAAGTGAGCCGACTTGGTGAGTCCATCAACAATCACCCAGATGGAGTCGTGACCACTATAAGTGCGTGGAAGTCCAGTCACGAAGTCCATAGATATGCCATCCCACATCCACTCCGGAACCTCCAAGGGTTTTACGAAGCCTGCTGGTACCTGATGCTCAACCTTCACCTGCTGGAAGGTGAGGCCTCGAGAAATGAACTCTGCCACAGCCTTCTTCATGCCCGGCCACCAGTGCTGTCGTCTGAGATCCTGGTACATCTTCGCCACTCCAGGATGTACCTCCAAAGGAGAAGTGTGAAACTATCTCAGCACCTCCTTTCCTAAAGTGACTGGTACCATGGTACGTCATCTGAAAAGGATGTCGTACTCTACTCGAAAGGAGAAACCATCAGGTGTCTGTCCTGAGGATATCTATGCACGCCGCGTCTCACAGTCGGTATCCCCACGCTGTGTCTCTCTGACTCACTGCAGTAGTGGAGGAGTGACTGTGAGATATTTAAGGAAGGATGCTCCATCTCTATCCACGAAGGATATCTGGAAAGAGGATAGTTGCTCCGTCGCCTCCTCAAGTAGCTGAATGCCCGTCCTCCTGCTGAGGGCATCGGCTACTACGTTCCCCTTCCCAGGAGTATAGACTATCTCAAAGTCATAGTCCTGGAGGAACTCGAGCCATCACCGCTGTCTTAGATTCAGATCCTTCTGAGAGAAGATGTACCTGAGAATCTGGTGGTTAGAAAAGACTGTAAAGCGCTCGCCCATCAGATAGTGTCACCATGTCTTCAGAGCGAAGACCACTGCTGCTAACTCCAGGTCATGGGTAGCGTAGTTCTGCTCATGTGGCCTCAACGGACGTGATCCATAGGCGATCACTGCCCGATCCTGCATCAGGACACATCCAATTCTGGTCCCTAATGCATCGCAATAGACTACGTACCCTACTCCCTCCTCAGGCAACTTCAAGATAGGTGCGCTGGTCAATCTCTGTCTCAGCTCCTGGAAGCTCTTCTGACATCTTTCTGACCACACGAAGGGTTTCCCCTTCTTCGTCAAAGCTGAGAGTGGTGCCGCAACTCTAGAGATGTCCGGCACGAATCCCAGGTAGTATCCAGCTAATCCCAAGAAACTCCGAACCTCTGTCACGCTCTTGGGTGGCTTCGAAGCTAACACTGCCTCGATCTTTGCAGGATCCACTGCAACTCCCGCCTCAGAGATGACGTGTCCCAAGAAGTGGACCTCACGTATCCAGAACTGACACTTTGAGAGCTTACCATAATGCTGGTGCTCTCGGAGTGTGTCTAGTACAACCTGTTAGTGGAAGGCGTGCTCCTCCTCAGTTGTCGAGTAAATCAAAATGTCGTCGATGAAGACCACGACAAATCGATTGAGGTATGGCTGAAATATCTTGTTCATGAGGGCCATGAACACTGCTGGAGCATTGGTTACGCCGAATGGAATAACCAAGAACTCATAGTGGCCATACAGACATCTGAAGGTCGTCTTCTGCACGTCCTCGTCTCTAACTCTGAGCTGATGATAGCCTGACCTGAGGTATAACTTCGATAACCATCGTTCTCCCTTGAGACGATCAAAGAGGTCATCAATCCTCAGTAGCGGATACTTGTTCCTCACTGTCAACTGGTTCAGGCGATGATATTCATGAAAAAGTTGCAAGCTCCCATCCGCCTTCTTGCCAAACAAAATCGGGGAAGCCCAGGGTGAAACACTGGGTCGTGTGAACCCCTTGCCCAGAAAGTCCTCCAAATGTACTCGTAGCTCAAGAAAGCTCGGAGGGGGCCATCCAATATGATGGAGTCGATATCGGAGTTGTCCCGAGGTATAGGTCAATATGAAAGTCTACCTCTCTGCGAGGAGGTAACCTTGGAAAGTCATCGGGGAAAACGTCCGCAAACTGATCCACCACTGCCGGAAAACCAGGACTCCGCATGTCAACTGCTCCTAGGATGAGGATAGCCAACTGATGAGTGATGAGATGTCCTCTCCTCTTCGAGAGTCCATCCTGTGCTGCAAAGGCTCTCTTCTCACCTGTGAAGGTGAACCTGCTCCCGTCAGTGCGTACACATCGCACCTTGCGCCTAAAACTGTCAATCTGTGCATGGACCGTAGATAACCAATCCATACCCAAGATGATGTCGTATGGCCTCGATGCTGCTACAAGAAGATCCCAGCTGATGCTTTCGCTTCCTAGAGTAAGCTCACACTACCGGCACCTGTGTGTAATTGTCGAGTCTGCTCCCATAAAAGTCTCTAGCTGTAAGGATCGAACCAACGGCTCTGTCGGAATCTCCGAGCTCTGAAAAGGGGCAGCGGCTATGAAAGAGTAACTTCCTCCTGTTTCTATAAGTACTGCAGCAAGGGTTTTATATACACAGATAGTACCTCGAATCATCTCGGGCATGCCGTGGTCGTAGGCCTCTGCTGCCTGGTGCTGTGCATGTCTCTGCCCGCCAGCTCCCTATGGTCGGGGTAGACCTCCTAGTGGTGGTGGTGGTAGAGCCTCAAAGTGTCGCCCACCACCTCCTGCTCGGCCAGCTCCCCTGCCTCGTCCGCCTCCTCCCTGCGGACCGCCAAGTTCCACCCTCTGCCTCTGCCTCGGTGGTCCCTCAACCGTCTGCTGCTCCTCGGCACGACGGGTCGGGCAGTCATGAGCCATGTGGCCCTGCCCACCGCACGAGTAGCACTGTCTGCCTCTCGAAACACTGGATCTGCACTGTCTACCCCGCACTGCTGAGCCAGTATCCTTAGGTCTTCTACCTGAGGGACTGGTCTGCCTGGATCCCTGAGTCATCCATCAACTTCCTGATGCAGAAGACTCTGCCACGTGCCGCCCTGTGGTGGGTCTCGGTACTAGTGTAGACTCATCAAGAAAGCTCTCGATCAAAAGGGCCCTCTCTAGTACTCATGTCTGAGTTGGAATGCTGAGGGAGATCAGTGATGCCCTGATGTCGTGTCTCAATCCCTGCTCGAAGGTCCGGGCCCAGAAGAATGGGTCTCATACCATGTCGATCGAGTAGCGCGAGAGATCGATAAATCTCGCCGAGTACTGAGCGAACATCATGCTGCCCTGCCGCAGCTAAAAAATCTCCTGAATACGCACTGCACGGGGGGTGGTTGGGACGAACTCTGAGTGGAAGAGGCTCTCAAAGTCCATCCAATGTAGAGATGCCTCATCGTGCACCTGGAGCATCAAGCTCCACCATCGGCCCGATGTTGCTTGCAGTAGGCTCGCAGCGAGGATCACCATGAGGTCTGCTGGTGTCCTCAATAGCCTGAAAACTTGTACGACTGCCTCCAGCCAGTCCTCGGCCGCCTGGGGGACTGTCTCCCCACGAAACCTGTGCGGTCGCTGGCGCTAAAACTCATGCAGTGCACTGAGGCGACGTGCATCGTTAGCGGCTGGTGCTGGAAGTATCGGTGGCTCGGTGGGTAGTGCTACCACCTGTGCCACTGCAGACAATGGTCCTTGCACCGAGGCCTCATCACTCGGTGGGCTGTCATCACACTCGACTCTCGGAACCCTGGCTGGCTGCCATCATGGGGCCATCCGGAAAAGGAAACATGTGCGCCACTGTCAGAACAGTATACATGGTGAGCTGATATAAAGTAATCTCAAAGAAAACATTGAAACACACACGCAATCAATGTTTTCGTGCATTAAGTCGGTAATCAGAAGTCAGGGTCCTGGTGTACGGATACTTTGGCCGCCACACCAACACTGGACTCCCTGGACTGATAACCACAACCAATATGCTAAACACTATTTCTTCACATAGAAAAGATCAGAGTTCGTGGTAGAACCGAACTCCTCTGATACCAATTTGTCACGACCCGTCCTTGGGGCCCGTGCCGTGACTACCCCAAGCCTGCCTTCCATAGGCCAGGGGCTGGCGACTAGCACTAAGGCCTAAATCCCGGTAAAAAGGGATGGCATTGCCTATGAAAAGTAAACAAGCACCACAGAGTAAGCAAGCGGAATAGTAAACACTAAGTAAAAACAGAGTACAATTGAATGTGCGGAAAAGTAAATGGGCCAGTATACAAACCCAAACTGAATGTAAAGTACAACTCGAAAGGGAAAACAACAACTGTAAAGTAAAAGCCGCTACGCCGAGCTGTCCAGTGGAAATCCCACCTGAAGGGTGGGTATAGATAGCTCCCCTACTCCTCGGGTCCCGCCGTCTGCTCCGAGCACGTTCCTCCAGGTGGTCCACCTCCAGGTACCATCCTGCTCTGCGAGCCTCAACCATGATCAACGTTGTCTGTCGTCTGCATCCAACACAACATAGTGTGGGCATAGCCCATGCAGGGGTGAGTATAAGCTACTCAGTAGGGACCCCAAGACCCCCGAAGGTCTCCCAAAATCCAAAAAGGATAAACCACAAAAGAAAGATACAATCACGAAGTAACAACCGACACTGCTTAGGTATATGCCCATACATATACCTAAGTCATCAATTGCAATACGCTCCATCCTCCGAGCCCAAGTAAAACTCAGTCCACACATGAAAGTATACGTATTCCACACAGGAAAGCAAAACGTAATCCACATAGGATAGCACAACACAACCCACACAGGATGGTAAACAGGATTCAGCTCACACAGGTATACTTCTTCGAAAGACGATAGAGATGATCACTGGTCCATCTATGTCGTCGGACCCACAAAGGATCGATAGGTACTAACCCCCGCAAAGCCCCACACAGGATCAGACCCACACAGGATCTGTAGGCGCTGGTTCACACAGAACCGCTGAGCGCTGACCCACACAGGATCAGACCCACACAGGATCGGTAGCACTGATCCAAACAGGATTTCTGAGTGTTGTAGTCATCGTCGTCGAATCCACTGAGGATCTCTTCACAGTCGTCGTCACAGTCACAGTAGCAGTCGCAGCCAGCTCTAGAGTTCCCGCACACAGCAAGCTCATTCAGGAGGGTCCGCTCCATGAGCCGAAAAGCTGATACATCAACTGTCACAAAGTCTAGAGTTGATGTATCCAAATGTTCTGTATCGTCAACAGAAACTCAACGCAACAGACGGCGCGTCAATCGGACGCCCGGTCTGAGAGTTATTGGCTTATTCGTCCCAGGGGCCCGGTTGGTTTTTAAGGAACAACCAACCCGACCGTACTCCACCTACATCCAAACCCTAGGCAGAGTATTCCAAAAGATCCGTCTCACTAATAGGAACTCTACAAAGCTGACGACACGTCAATCGGACGTCCGTAGCTCAAGATATGAGTGTTTCCGCTCTGAGGGCCCGGTTGGTTTCGTGTATGAACCAACCCGGCCGTTCTCAATTTATTCTGAAACCTTGAGTGTGATATACCGAAACGACCGTCTCGATCCAAGGATCACATAGCCGCTGGGGACGCGTCGTTTTGAGGTCCATAGCCCGAGATATGGGAATTTGAACCTAAGCATATCTGTATCGGGGGTTTCGGGCCCAGGCCGACCCGGCACGAGACCCCCCCCCCCCCCCGGGCCGTGCCGGGCCGGGCCGGCCCGTGCCGGGTCCGGCTCCGACACCGGCGGCCCGACTGGCCGCCGGTCCCCTTGTTCCGCAGCGGCCCAGAACTGGCCGCGACATTTGTCGTCCGGCGCTGTGCGACAGCACCGCGCCCCTCCGCCGCGGCCCCGTTCCGGCAGCGGCGTCCTCGGTTTCCTTCGACGTGGCGCGACTGCGTCGCGTTCTTGAATTCCTTTCCACGGCGCGGCGCGACGGTGCTGCGCATATGTTCCACATGAAACCACGTGGTGTGATAGCACCACACTCCCTCGTACCAACCACAACGAAAACATTTAAGAAAAAAAAGGAGGAGGGTCGGCCGTGTTTGTGCGGACTGGCCCCCTCACATTATTTGATAACAATTAGTCGAAAACCACGAAATTCGACATGCCAGAATCAAGAATGGAAATAATTTAAAATAAAACCCCTACCTTGGTTCAGGAACGATTTTCGTCAATGACCCACGGAAGATAAGCGTCACGGAGGTCGGGCGTCGCGGGAATCGAACATTGATTCCGTTGACGTCGAGGTACGTCCGAAGAGGTAGCGTCGCTGGAGAAGCTTCGTAAGCTGACGGAGAAAGCCCGAGGAGGAAGCGGTGTCTCCATTCGTTGAAATTAAGTAACTCTTCTTAAATAATAACACAAATTGTCAAAATTAAAAGGAAGAGGAGTTATTGGGAGTTTAATGGGGAGTTGAAGAGATAGGGTTCGTGTGGGCCCCACCACACTTAATACTCTCAAGGGAGGTTAAGTGGATGTGGGTCCCACCTCTAACTCCCTTTGGGAGGATATAACAAACATGGTTTAAAATAAATTGTGTTCCACAATTTATTTTACTACATCCAACTTTCCCCAAAACTAACTTTCATTCCGCATAAAACGCAACTTCGGAAATGGTCTCCTTAAGCGAATATCGGCGCTGCGAGTTCATCAGTGCCCTCAGAATTCGATTCTGGGCACCGGTTCAAAAGTTAGAAAAAACCCGCTCGTCTGTTCACTGAACGTACCCTAGCCAAACATCGGAAATTGATTCCGGGCACACCGGGCCTCGGAATGAGGTGCCTTCAGAAACCGTGCTCTTGTAAAATTCCAATGAAAATTAAGAAAAAAAATTTCCCTTGAATTTTACAGGTCTATACACAATGGATAACATCCATTTAAAATATCATAGCCATCCTTCATTGTTCTAAACAAGAGTTGGATTTATCAGATTTTTACTTTATAGTGGGTGAAGATAATTAGTGGTGGACATTGATCACGAATATATTTCCTAAAGGAGTGTTCTACTCAACAGATTGGAATGGATTCTAGGATTTTTTGTTATATATTTTACTTACACTCTACATCTTAACATAAAAATGAATTTCAATTATGTCAACCTATAAGATGATGAATATATCAAGTACTATGTGGGAAAATTTATAGGACATTAATAGAATAACTCTTTCTTTATCTTTACCCTTGAATTAGGGGATGACCTTATCATTGGTGTTTTAAAACATAGCCTATGAATATACAGTGTAATTTGATAATTAGATATATATATATTGAAAATGATCGATGTGATCTCAAAGTTGAACTGGAGATTGGTGAATCTAAAGTTAATCTAAGGAATAAGAAGATGAAAGTGGAGTTTCATTATAGGTTTTTGGTATAGAAATATAAGGGTTCCATGATGTTTCACCATCCCACTTGTCAAATGTGAATAATGAAGTACAGAAGATATTGCCTATGGGATGTGAGGAATTTCATATGTTTTGGGATGGAAGGACACCTAATTAAATATTGATGATAGGAGAAACCAACTAATGTGACTGTGGAAATGGATGCTTCTATTAGTCCTAATCACATTGTTATTTCAATCAACCACATGGAACTGTAGAACTTTTCCAATAAATAAATTAATCTAATAGTTTTAAGAGACAACCTACAACCTCAATGGTTTCATGGGAGATCACCTCCCTTCACAACCACTGAGGTGTATCCGTAAATGAAGTGGTGAAATGTATGCAATTAATTCACTCTACAACAAATAATCTGATTTTTTAGTCAAGTTATATGCGTTCATTAATATCATGAATGTTTAGTGTAACTATTCATAAACAAAAATAAATTATCTAATTTTTGATGTCAGTGTAAACTAAAAATGGGGAAATTAATTCATCGTAATAATATTACTCCTATCCATTCCTAATTTTTGTAATGAATGCATATACAATATTTTCATATATCATTTTGTGGAATTTTAAACAATTAATGTTTGGATTGTCTTTCCTTATATAGATCCAACATAAATTTCCAAAATACATAAATTACACTCTCTATTTAGAATCTACCCTTGATTATGTACGAGTGAAAGAAGTTGGATGAATATTCGTTACCACCTATATCTCAATAATGGATATTATTTTTCTATTAAAATATATATCTAGATCAAATTTTTGTGTCTATGGTTAATATCATATTTGAATAGATGGAAATTATGAGGGAATACACTGATGATTTTCTTGAGGAGTTAATTACCCTTCATCTTAGCCAATAGTTTCAATTTTCAATTTATATTATACCAGGGGAATTTATAATTTTGAAGACCCCATATAAAAAGGATTTTGTGAAACATGATGATCTGAAGAAAAAACTGCTGGAGAATCTAGATTAAGGGTTTATACACCCATATGCTTCACCATGGTGTCCACCAGTGCACTTCATCGTAAATAAGGATGAGTCAATTGTACATAGACTCGATTATCATCAGACCAACTAGATTAAAATAAAGTATACATATCCTTTTCAATGAATTTAACATTTGATCCATCAGCTATGTAAAGAATATTAATTCTCCATGGTGGATCTGTATTTTGAATATTACAATGTTATGGTAAAGAAAATGGATATCCCAAATATATTATTTCATATAATTTATTGGAATTATGAATTAATAGTATTTCAACTCATTCTATCTAATGATCAAACAATATTTTTTCAATTGAAGAAAATAGTCATTAGAGATTACATCAAAAAAATTATAGGGAGTTTTTATAGATGATATTTTAGTATACATCAAAACCAAGGATGATCTTAACAATCATATGAGAAGTGTCCTAAAGTCCATCGAATATTAGAAGCTTAAATCCATGTTAAAAAATGTTATTTCTGGAAAAATGAAGTGTATATATTGGGAATTATTATCATAATAAATTGGATTTTTATGGACCCTTGAAATAAAAAATAAATTGAATGATGGATGAGCCAATATATGTTGATGATATCTATAGTTCCATGGATTAGATGGATATTATCTTCAATATGAGATAAATATGTTTGTGATTTTCAAATCCTCTAAAAAATATAACTTAGAAGTGACTCAATTTTTTTTAAAATGATTAGTGTGAAGAGTGCGTAATGGAAATAAAAAAGGTTAATCCGTGAACATATTCCCATAGTTCCCACAAGTGGAGACATTTTCATGGTGTTTAGTGATTCATTAATTAATGTATTTGAATTTTTTTTATTGGAGAATGACTAAATCATACCCTATAAATTAATATAATTGAGTGTTCAATAATGGAAGAACCCAATGCGTTATTTGATGTTAGTTGTAGTGATATTATCTTTAAAAATATATTAGAATAGTATCTTTTGAGAGAAGTATTAAATGTATACTGATAATAAAAGTATTAAATATATTTTGACATAAATATATCTGAATATACACCAATGATTATTGTTAGAGCTGATCAAGGACTATGACTACTCAATCCACTAGAATCTTCATTATGAGAATAAAGTTTTAGATTCCATGTGTATAAAAGTCCTATCAATTATATTGTTGATGAGAGTTGAAATAGATCTGATATTATTTTGTTTGGAAATATATTGCATCATAATCATAATGTAATGAACATTATTAATAATTCCACAATTAATTTTGTAACTATCTCTTCAGAGGATGTAAAAGTATTATCAAAGTGATGATTTGGGAATTAAAAAGAATATGGAAAATATATTATGATGGGAAATCCTGAGGATTTAGTTTTAATAGAGACGGATCCATATTGCTTCAGTCATGACTACGTGAACCAGAAAATCCAATGTAAAAGAAGAAATTGATAGATGATGCTCATAGCATGAATTTCTCCATTCACCCAGGAATGAAAAAAGATGATTAATGATATCTGATGGAACTATTAGTTGGAAAATATGAAGAAGTATATCCTTAACAGTACATCAATGTGATTTATATATCAACAAGTGAAGGATAAAAGGAAAATTTAATAGAGGATAATGTAACTATTACACATAATATCATGGAAATTAGAAGATATCACTCTATACATTTTTAGCGAATGTATGAATACATCCATGGGAAACAATTATAAATGTGTTTTTGTTGACTATTATACAATTATTTCCCACATTATTTCGATTTGATTAGATTTATCACTCGATAAATATTCATGTATATACATTAGGGAAGTGGTAAGGTTGAATAGTGTACCACCATTTAGTGTATCTGACTGAGATCTAATGTTCACCTCCAAGATGATGTAAATTCAAAACAATTTTCTAAACACTAAGTTGAACTTCAGAATTTAATACAACCCTACGATGAATGTAAAATATGATTACCCTATTGAAAAAATGGAAGACATGTTTCAATCATGTTCTTGGAACATCAAATGAGTATGGGACTAACATATGCCTCTGGTCAATTTCTCATACAAAAAATGGTTCTAATCATGAATCAAAATGGTTAATTTTATGGTTATAGGAATATAACACATGCATTTTGTGATGATGATGGGGAAGTAAAACTGTTGTGTCTTGAAATGGTTGCGGAAATTGATGAAACTTTTATGACCATTCTTTAGAACATGATAGTTGTTCAGAGTTGAGAGAAGATATTGTCTCACAGTTTTAGAGGAATACAAGATTTTGATGTTGGAGACCTGGTATTCCTCCTTATATATCCATTTAAAAAGGTGCTGAGATTTTGGAATAAGAGAAATCACAATCTATACTAAATCATCCATTTTGAGAATAATGTTCAAATAGGTATGGTGGCTTATCGACTAGAACTCCCACCGAACATATCTAATGTAGATGATGTCATCCATGTATCACTTTTGATAATGTAAATACTAGACACCCCACTTGTTCTAATTCTAGAGATGCTTCCATTGAAGAATGAATATTTCTACGAGGAATAGAAAGTGAATATATTAGATTATAGAAACAATGATCTATGAAATAAGACAAATTCATCATGTTAATGTTCTATTGATAAACAATACAATTGAAGAAGATATTTGATTAGTTTAGGAAGTGATGAAACAAAGTAACCCTAAAATATTTTAATGTATGAAATGAACATTTTGTGTAAAAATATTTCTAAATAGAGGATGCTTGTAATTACTGGAATGATAATAAATAAAGGTTCCTTTTTTTTAATTTTCATTTTTTATAGTATGGTTATAGAGAAAACATGCAATTATATTGTTTTATAATATCCCAATGAATTAAAAATAGTTTTATGTAGCATTATCATTTATAATGTAGTCCACTAATATTTACTAAATGACTAGTAATAATGTTGGGTTTTAACAAATCCAATTAAAACATACAAAGTAATTTATGGCCTCAACCAGAGAAATCAATTATGAGTGGCATTCAAGATCATCAAGGTCAAAATCCAAAAAATGTTTACCAAACCACCCGATGAAGCCACACTATTGTGCATCATATACTTAATATGTTTTATGGTGTAATTATGTGATTTGAATAAAGACCCTAGTTGTATGATTATTTACATTAAGTTTTTATATAATAATTATTATATTTTAATGCTATTGTTGTTACATTATAAATGATTTAAATTTCAATATAATAAATCCAAAATAAATTTTTTTGGATAATATTCAATGTCAATTAATAAATTTATTATGATAAATTAAATAATTTTTATATACAACATATTTTAAAAAAATATTTTTAATTTATTTTATTAAATAAAATTATCATATATTTTTCATAAAGTCAAATTTAATTTTAAAAATTTTTCCAAAATTATTATTGAATACCATAGATATATTATTTGTGTATTATGATATCACGTTGTTAATTAGTTGGTTTAATAAATATTATAATGTTTATCTAGGGTAAAATATATTTTTTACCTTTAAAATACACTAATTTAATATTTATTTTTCTAATGTTATAAATCCATTATGTATTCTCCAAAACCATTATTTTATTTCAAGGTATTTAAATAATTTCATTAAGAGTGTAACTCACCTCTATTCAACCAATGGAATTATTTTGTTAACATTGGATCTTGTCTATAAAATATAATGATAACTGATTCCACTTTATGGAAACCCTTTAAAAAATCTGTTGCAATGTATGTTATTTTTGCTATTTTTTTATTGTATTGAACCTAAATAATAAATAAATTCATCTATTTTCCTATATAAAACCAACTAAGATTTCAGTTATCTTCAATAAAACTCCATGTATCCTGTACATACTCATCCCAACAATCTCTGTTGACCTCCCCAATGATCCTCCCATGATCAAATGTGTATGGTCCATGATTTCATCGTCATGTATGTTCATTGTAATGTTTCTATTTTAGTCCCATTTTGTGGTTAATTAAATGTTCTCACATGTCCTTAATAAGGTGCATGGGTGTTTTAGGGGTTTGGGATGTTTAAAAGGGGAAAATGGGCTTTTGGTCAATCCACACTATTAGTGAATCGGTTGGAAAACCTTGTGAATTGGAAAATTTTCCAGCAGTCGAAATCCTCATAGTTTTAATACAGTCTAGAAAACTTTTCAAGATAATAGTGTGTGTTTTATATCCTTTGTATGGATTTGTGCATGATAGGGGATACTATTTGGGGAAACAATGCAGCTTGGAAAATATTATAAAAAAAATCCAGTATGTGGGAAGTAAGGGACACTTGGGATTTTCCTCCCTTATTCAACGTCTAGCTGTAGCGACATCCCAAAAGCTCTAAGAGATTCCTAGGATCAATCTTTCTCATATTATTTCTATTGGCACTGTCGTTGGTGGTAGATTAATTATCGGAGTAAGGCTAATCTCTGTCATTTATTTCTTTTAGGAAAAGGGTTTCTATTTATTCTCCATATCAATCTGAGTATCTCATACCCTTCCAATTTTGTGAGATATATGGTAGATCATCAATAGTTTTTTGAATTGGGATATAAGGCTTATGTTGAGATTGAGCTCGCCAACAGAATCAATGTTAGTGGTCTACAAGTTATATCCCATTAGTTTTATGTAGATTTATGAATGTATGGTTTTATTCATCCCCTCTATTGGTGAGTTTTTGGTGCCATTGACATGATTTCATGTATTGGGTGTCTAAACAACATAATGAAACCCTCATGTTCCGCACACGATGCTTGGAGGAAGAAGAACCTATTGTGGGGCCACCAATGGGGTGTGCCGATATTTCTCTGACTAAAAGATAGCTATGTATGTCTAGGCCATTGTGAGGGAACATAGAACCCATGATAAATATTTTAATATGTTTGATGGATGTGAAATTTGGGTTTTAGTAATACAATAAGGATTGGAAATGGCCTAAGGGTTTTTTTGGATCTTGAGAAAAAGGGTTAAATTGAATAATGGGAAATTTCATGGTGATTAGCATTATACTTGAATATCATTAGTGATATTAGCATGAAGATGGGGATGGGGTTAAAGGGTATAATTAATATGAATAATGAATATATTAATTGATTAAGGTAAAATTATAATTTCACATTTATTGATATTGTTGTGATATTGTAAATTATATATGCTATAATAGATGTGATTTTCTTAATTTCTGTGAATAATAAATATTAATGTTCACATGGATTGAAAAAGTGGGTTATTGACATGAGGTTTGATTCCCATGGGTTGAGTTGGACTGAGGTTATAGCTCCACACAAAAATTCGTGGGTTAGGGAAGGCGACATAGTTCTATTCTTCAAATGGATTTATTCCACAAAGACTGAGGCATCATGGTAAGGATTAATAGATCATATATTGTGATTCCTAGAAACATAGGGCCTGATCATAATCCCAAATATTTTAGAACATTGAAAATGCCTAATCAATTGAACACGTTAAAAAGGTAGATTAAATCATGAAATGTCTATGTAGTGCACCCAGACTCAACAATAGTTTAATGAAAAGGAACATTTTCTAGAATGACCAATTGAATTATTTGTCTTTACTTGCCTTTATTTATTACATGAATGAACTACATACTTTTTCTAGAAATTTTGTAGACCTTGTTGGTGGTTCCCTACTCAGTTATACTTACACCATGTTTGGTCCCCCATTGAGTTCCCGAACACATTTCAGACTTGCAGGTCAGGGCGAGGCCGATGGACCTAATCTAGGGAGTTGACATAGACATGTGACATGTTGGGTGAGGTTCCAGACATTGAGTCCAGATAATCATTGGGATTCTTCTACAATATTTCTTTTTTGGATTTGTTCATTTGACATTGTATCTTGTAATGACATATTTACTATTGTATATGGATGTACCCAATTTATCGATTTGGTTAGTTATGAATGTTATTGATTAGTACAATTTTTCGTATTTTGAGAATTTTTTTTAATGTGGATTACTCTGGTAGAGAGGCTACAGTCTCCCATTGTATCTTATTAGTCCCTCACCGATAGTCTGCAATCTTTGGCAAGAAAGGACGAGCTTTTGAGGGTATGTGACTACCAAGATCGGGCCCTTGGTTTAGTGGATCCATGGATGAGGATGATAGATTGTGGTATCATAGGGAGGTAATTTTCTCTTTCATACTATTTGGGGATGGAATACATGAGGTTAGGAAAGTGTTGGACCTTAGTAAAGAGCTCGTTATTGGGAGTAGCTAACCAATGTATGGGAGAAACCCAAGTCAACATGGGAGGGGATTGATGTTCTTGTTCTGTTTTACTATATTTGATGAAATTTCACCATTAGTTGATGCACTTTTAGAGTGATTAGATGGTTCGGTGATATTTCGTTTATGACCAGAATGTTACGAGGTTGAGTATTCATGCATCATTCTTGGCACCTATATCAGAAAGTGACATGCATCAGTATAGGCACACACACATGATGGGTTTATGGGATACAAAGGATAAGATGCAAATTTATTCTCAAAAGTAATGAAATTGTGCCTAATGGGTTTGTATGAATTAGTAAAAATGAATGTTAAATTGGTATGTAATAACTGGAGAACTGTGTTTGAAAAAGAAGAAAATTTTAATAATAGTTTTGTAAGTGTAAATTGTGATATGGAAATGGATTAAAATAGTTGTAAAAGGTAATTCTTGTGACCATGTGAATTAGATAATGTGGTTCCCATGGACATTGGAGAGATAGCCAGGGTTATTTATCCAGTTGTGAGTGGGCTTTTGTAGGGAAGTGAATACAAACAGGTTCAATAGTGGCAAGTGATGAGCCTACCTATATCACATTCTTCTCAGAAATGCTTTATGGTTGTGTTCTAAATATCATATTTGGTATTGTAGAGAAATGACACAATGAAGACATGTACTGTTTAGGATCTAAATAATGATGTATATGTTCAATATTCAAGAGGGGGTGAATTTTATACTTTAAAATTTTCCTTAAACAAAGTAATGATCTATTTTTAACAAAGATAATCTATGAAAATTCACAACACCTCTAACACGAAATGAATGATTGGAATAAGGAATGAAGTTTTCAACTTCATGTTGTATGTACTTTCTTAAAACTGGAAATAGATTCCGAAAGTAGGTTCCGTAAATATGGATCTAGAAATTGAAACTTAACTTTATATTATAATATGAGATTCTACCTTGAAGCGTATAGAATTTAAATTTATCAAATTACAATTAAGGAAGTATAATAAAGTCATACTTTCCATTCAATACAATATACAGTGGAAACAAACAAGTAGTAAAACTACAAGTAACATGATATAAATCATTTATCCCAATGTGAATGGTATACAACAAACTTGGATAAAGGTCCCTTGATTTATACTTTCAAGAAAGTATATCTTACCCACACCAGGGTAAGCCCTTGATACATAGATCAGAATATCTATCTTGTTATCCCCTCAAGCCCTCAACTTCATGGTAGTTCGTAACCTCTGCCTTCCTTAGCAAGGATTCCATTGAACTTCAAGGAAGTCAGCACCTCTATCTTCCTATCCCCGGAAGTCCTTGAATGTAATCACCAACATTCAGAGTCGCACGAAGCAAAACTGAACGAGCAGTTCAATACGCACAAGGCATGAAAATATTTCTCTCTATAGAAATATCCTCATAAGAATGTGGTCTCTAGATCGATCCAACTTCATTGTGTCTTGAGCTCTTTCAAATGAGCCCCTATTTATAGACTCGGTCGACCTCCTTTCCAACGGTCATTTCTTTCTTAAAAATTGGAGGGACCTATACACGTGTCACTTTACCAAAGATTAGTTTATAACGGAATTGATGACATCGTTATATAACAAAACATGTGTAACAGAATGTAGGACATCATTTTATGTCTAACTCAAAAGTTCGGAGTGACGGTTCGGAGTGTAAAAAAAATGTCAAAGAGTAGACAAATTATAAAAGTGTAAGCAAAATTAAAG
This sequence comes from Viscum album, assembly GCA_963277665.1. Lineage (NCBI taxonomy): Eukaryota > Viridiplantae > Streptophyta > Magnoliopsida > Santalales > Viscaceae > Viscum > Viscum album. Next base: position 914,066,001 of record OY728157.1, read on the forward strand.
TTCAGAGTCTAACCAAAATTAATATTTAGAGTCTATATAAATTCGGAGTGTATAAAGAAAAGATGATCAGATTCTATTTAATAGGTTAATTTGAAATGAGAATTCTTCATCATAATTCGTAATGAGATTTCGTAATCAAGATTCATAATTAGATTTCAATGTCGAACTTCATGAGAATTCATATCCAAAATTTGGAGAAGAACTTTATCAGAGTTCGTATCAAGAATTCGGTGTAGAACTTTATCAGAGTTCATATCTAGAGTTCGGAGTAGAACTTTATCAGAGTTCATATCCAGAATTCGAAATGAATCTTCATTACAGTTCTCATACAGAATTCGGAGTGAAACATCAGTATAGTTTCGTCCAAAATTTGGAGCCTAAAATAGAATCCTTCATATCAAAGTATCAAACTATTCTAAGAATATAGAAATGAATCTGATTCTTATACTTAAGAAAAATATGGATATATCTAATGAAAATATGATAAGAATAATTTTCCTTATAAAAGAGATTTTCCTTATAAAAGCGATTTTCCTTATAAATGAGATTTTCTTTAAAGATAAGGTGTTTGTGATTTTCAAAACAAGAAGGAATGGAAAAGTCATAAGGAAAACCTTATTGACTCAACAATCTCCCCCTTTTTGGAAAGCACAAACATCCTTTAGAAAAAGAAAGACTATGTAGAAAGAAAAACATTAAGACCTATCTCCCTTTAGTTATGGATGATGATGAATACGACTAACTCCACCTTAGGCTTTGAAACTCTAAGGATTGTATTCTAGATTTCAAGAATGGCATTTCATTAAGAGTAAAAATGACTTCTTTAATGAAAACACCCCCTTAGATAATCTCTATTAGGGTTTTTTTCTTTCTCAACCTTTTTTAAGGTTCATTTTCCTTTTCCCCTTTTGTAAGGGTTTTTTTTCTTTATCCCCATTTCTGATTTTGAAAAAGAATTCGAGGGAATTGAAAAATATAACGAAGTACCTGAAAAAAATTAGTAACAACAACAAAAGAGACGAGCAAGTAAAATTTTCATTAAGTTTGAATGTTCAAAAACAACGAAGCTAAGATACAGCAAAAGATCAGATTTGTCTATTTTGGATCTTTTTATTTCACCATGAGACCCTTTAGAATAGTCTTTATCTTATCCATGTCTTTATGATCATCCTCGACTTGCTTCTCTAACACAGCTATTCTTGTAGTTTGAGCTTCAATATTTTCTTCCTGGGCTTGATACTTTTCTTCCTGACCTTTTAAAACTTGTTCTTGTTTTAACAACTTCTCTTCAATCTCAATCCGATAATCCCTTTCATTCCTCCAGTTTTGAGCAATAGAATTCAGCTTCCCATACAGATCTCTGTCTTCATGCATCCGGGAATTCTTCTCAGCTGTTAACTTTTCTTCAAAGGAAGAAGTAAGTTCATTTATCTTCCTATCTTCTGTCTCAAAAGCATCGTTAACATTATATTGGAATTCATCAAAGAGCCTCATATCTTCTACAGTTTTCTTCAACCAACTAGTCATTCTATTGCAAGACGTTTTGTGAGCTTCATAGCCAACAAAAACTATTCTGAACTGTGCATCAATCTCACCACAATTGTCCATAAACATGGATACAGAGTCTGTTTTCTGATTCAACGCATGTTGGAGAATCTTGCATATTGAATCAATACATGAGAAAGTTGTAATAGTACTCACCAACTTCTTTAATGACTGAAAAACAAAGTCATTCCCCAACAAAGATGACTTCGAATCTGAGACTTTTCTTGGAGAATTTTCGACTTCAAATTGCTCATCCTTCTTATTAGAAGAATCACCAACTTCCCTTCTCTTTAAAACCACTGAGCTCAGGGTATCGACAACAAGTTGCTTTCTCTTGTCCTTTTATAGAATGGATTCCTGTTCCGGGGTTTTTTGTTCATTACCAGGCACTCAATAAATATTATCTTCATCATCAATAACTTTTTGAGCACGATACTCTACATTTTCCATTTGAGAAACATCATGTAGAATTTGTTCATCCTCTTCATGATAATATACATCTTGTTATCCTTTCTCCTCATCCTTCCATGGATTGACTAACTTAGAGGACTCAGCTTTTGAAGTTCGGAGCGACAAATGTTCTGAAGGTGTCCCCTTGTAATCATCTACTTGCTTCAATAGATTTCTGGTCTCCCACTACCTTCATCAACTGCTTCTTCTTCATCTGCTTTCTCAATCTTCTCAACTTCCTCAACATGCTTAGCAACTTCCTCTTCCAGAGTGACATAGTTTCTTCCTGGAGTCTCATGTAGAGATTCCATAGAAAATTCTCTTGGAACTGGAATGTTTCCAGAGGCCATCCCATTAAAATTTAAAAAAGTCTGAACCACCTCAGCTTCAGACATCTTCTTCTTAAGCTTCTTTTCATTCACTTGTTTTTCTAGCTAATCCGATGTTTTTTCCTTCAATGCCTTAGCCGCCGCATGTTCCAAGACAAACTGAGGCTCCCCTTACACTCTTTTCTTTTTGATTTCCCTCCACATAGCAACTAACTTATCAGGGTAAGATTTCTTTTTCTTCGGTTTTGGAGGTGCGGAATGAACTTCCTTAGATTTGGGATTCTCTGCTTTAACTTCAACTTCTTTCAAATTTCTCTTCTTCACTGGCTTAGAGGATTCAGGTTCACCGTCTTTCGGAACCACTTCTTCTCGAGATGGTAAATCAATGAACTGAACAATATTTTTGTCGAAGGAAACATCCATTCTTTTGAGGGTACCATCACTAACCAACATAACTTTTCAAACTCCTCGCATAGACTTTCAAGCATCCTTGAAAGACTCAAGACACCGAACTATTAACATCGAGAAGATTACTGGATATATTATGATCTGAGCTCTCAGATTCCCTTTCTTAACATTCTCAATGGTAATAAGAATGTGTTTCATCAAATTAAACATCCTTAGATTTATCATAAAATCTAGAATATAGATCTCGCTTTTCTTCAAACTGACTTTGTCATCCTTTCTCGGTATGATAAATCCTTGTACCCTTAATTCTAGAATCTGAAAATTCATAGACAGAGTATCAATCTTTGGAGCCTTGTCATCTGATAGTCCGAGAGTCTACGAAGCCTTTTCTTTGTTGAAACTTCATTTTGAATCCGAAAAAACATGAGAGATAAACTCGACTTCTCTTTCATAGGTCAGCACTACCATACTAGCCGCCTTGACATAAGAAAGCTTATAAGTCTTGCCTAAGACTTAAACAAAAATTTCTCCCTATCATTTTCCTTAATGAAGGAAACTGTCTCATAGAACTCAAAAAGAAATTCCAAAAAAAACATCATCTTGATTCCTAGGCTTAGACACAACAACCTCTTCCCATCCGTTACGATTTATGTTTTTGGATATAAGAGAATCATATTTATTGAAAAATCAGTATAAAACAGATTTCTCTATATACTAACCACTTGGAAATCGGCTTAGTGGTTGACATGTCTTGAGAAGCTGCTTCCACTGACATTCGGATATGATGACTTCTGGGAAGTTCAGAATGGAGATTGCTGAAGATCGGAACGGCCTTAAAACAGAGAGGCAGAGCTTTGGGATGATGGAGGTTGAAAAACCGATGTGGTACGACCATTTGGGGTCCCCTTTATATAGGAAACGAATTTGACTGTTGGTCTTCCAAAACCAACTAACGGTTGAAAAAACATTGATCTGATCTAACAGTTGAGAACAATCCCGCAAGAAAACTTGAATCCGATCTTTTGAGGTTTTTGTTAAAACAAATATTTAAGAAAACTACAATCAGAAAACAAAATATAAGAAAATACTAGCTAGTAAAATATGATTAAGAAAACATGAGTAAGGAAATCATACCTTTCGGATTGGATTAGGAGGATTATTCGTTATAGGTAACATTCTTTAAAAAAAATGACTACAAAAAATCCTTTTTACAAAAAAACATAGTTCGCAGAATTCAATATGAAAAACTCAAAAAAGAAAACGAAAAAACATTACAATATTTTCAATATATAAATTTCATTACAAAAGTTTGAAAACAAAAACCTCATTATGAAAGTCTCAGAAGAAAAATCTCGTTACGGAAACACCAGTACGAAATTTTCCATTCCGGAAGTTTTCAATACGAAATAATCCATTCCAGCTGTAAAGACCCGTAAATTTCAATGAAATTTTGTTCTTAATTTTCTTTGTAATTTTACAAGAACGTAGTTTCTGACCGCACCTGATTCTGAGGCCCGGTGTGCCCGAAATCATTTTATGAAGTTTGGGCTCGGGTACGTTCAGTGAATGAACGAGCGGGTTTTTCTAACTATTGAACCGGTGCTCAGAATCAAATTCTGAGGGCACCGGTGGAATTGCAGCGCCGGTAATTGCTTTGAAATGCCTCTTTTGGAGTTGCACTTTCTCGGGTGTGGTTTTCAAATTTTTGGGCTTTAAGTTAAGAAATAAAATAATGTGGTACGACAAACTTTATTTTATTTTCACTTAAATCCGCTTAAAGCCACATAAAGATGCTTAAGCTGAGTTGAAGTGGATAGGGTGGAACCCAAAATAACCTACCCTCTTGGTATGATATTTGTGAGGTGGGCCCGCACGAGCCCCACTGTTTCTTTTCTGCTAAGTAACACACCTGCGAAAACCCCTATTAAACGAAATTCAACTGACGCATTTTCTAAATTAGTAACGACCCTATTAATTGGGCAGTTAGTTTGTTTCAATTAATTATATGAATTAATTGTTTGTTACTTATCTTTGTTTTTCAAATTCTTTAGTTGATAATAAAATAAGATGAGGACTTATTTCATTATCTACTTGTAATGTTAGACCTTTGGAGAATCTCTAAACATCTTCATCCTCCTATGTGAAGAACGTGAAGAACATGAAGAACGCGAATAACGTGATGAACGCCGGCCTCCGACGAAGGGCGACGAAGAACGCCGGACCCCCGGAGATTGACGCCGACGATTCTCCCTCTACAACGCTTCTTCCGCGAAGATCCAACCCCGCGACAATCTTCGATCAAAAATGACAAGGTAGAGGATTTTGGTCCTTTTAATTCATTGTGGATTATAAAATAAACATGGATTTAATTGTTATAATTAAATCTGTATGTTCTTGATCCTTATAGTTCTTCTGCGCGACGCCGAGTACCACGCGACAGTAACGCCCTTCCGCGACGCTATGATCCTTTTCATCCGCGACTGTCAATTCCGCGACGAACTCACGTGTGACGACGACGTTGAGGTGGGGGTTGTTTTGAAAATTATAATACTCCATGTTTGTTTCCCTTCAAGGCATGAACCCGGACCAACTAATTAACAAGTTGGTCCGTGTATTATTATTGCGGTTCGAGGTTTATCAAATTGATGGGAAATATTATGGTGTTGTATCAAACCACTAACACAGTGGGTGCGGACAAACGAACAAGTCTGAACCACCACATTCTTTCTCGTTCTTATTGTGCAGAATGGTGGACGACGACAAACGGGGCCGAAAGGGAGATTTGAGGGCCTTGTAGTGAAGGTTGGGTCCTAGGAGGACCACTGGAAAAGACCACACATAAAAAGGACCACCGGACCGTGTCTGGTGGTCCGCGGAATCCCACGCCGGCGCGCCGCCGGCAAATCCCACCGTGGATGAAGCCGCGGCAGTGAGTCGGTTCCGCGGCTGTGCGGAATCGGGAGGCGGGACGTGGCCGGCATGCCGCGTCCGGGTGCTGCAGAGCAGCCCCGTGCGGGGGCCGCGGTTCCTTCGCTCGGCCACTCGGCCAAGCCGAGCCGAGCCGAGCTGACCTACCGGGCAGGGTTGAACCAAACCGGGTCAGACCCGGACCCAGGTTCGGTCGACCCGGTTCGGGCCGACCCAAGGGGGGTCGGGCCGGGTCGACCGGGCCCAGACCCCCCGTTTTCGGACTCTTTTGGATTTGCACCATATCTTGGGCTAAAAAAATTCATTTGATGTACCGTCAGTGGCAATCTGATCCTTGGATCGAGACAATCATTTCGCTATATTACACTAAAGGTTTCGGAATACTTTGGGTTCGGCCGAGTTGGTTCGTCCATGATACCAACCGGGCCCTCGGAGTGGAAACCCTCATAACATGAGCTCCGGAAGTCTGATTGGCATTCCATCGACATTAATTGATTCCTATAAGTGAGAGGGACCTTTTGGATCACTCCACGTGAGGTTTGGATGCAGTTGGAGTATGGTCGGATTTGTCTTGACTTAAAAACCAACTGGGCCCCTGGAACAAAAAGGCCAATAACTTCCAAACCGGGCGTCCGATAGATGAGCCGTCTGTTACGTTGAGTTTCTGTTAATGATACGAATCTTTTGGATATAACAACATCAGACTTCGTGTCAGTTGACGTATCAGCCCCTCGGATCGTTGAGCGGACCCTCCCTAATGAGCTTGCTATGTGCGGGAACCCTAGAGCTGGCTGCGTTTGCGACGATGAAGACTGCTAGTCTTCTATCCTATGTGGGTCCCAGCATAGATGATTCAGTGATGGTCATGTATCCTATGTGGTCCCAGCATAGATGAATCAATGAATACAGCTGGTCTTGTATCCTATGTGGGTCCCAGCTTAGATGATTCAGTGCTACTCTTGTATTCTATGTGGGTCCCAGCATAGATGAATCAATGAAGACTGCTGGTCTTGTATCCTATGTGGGTCCCAGCTTAGATGATTCGATGCTGGACTTGTATCCAATGTGGGTCCCAGCATAGATGAATCAATGAAGTGTGCTGGTCTTGTATCCTATGTGGCTCCCATCTTAGATGATTCAGTGTTGGTCTTGTATCCTATGTGGGTCCCAGCATAGATGAATCAATGAAGACTGCTGGTCTTGTAAACTATGTGGGTCCCAACATAGATTATTCAATGTTGGTCTTGTATCCTATGTGGGTCCCAGCATAGATGAATCAATGAAGACTACTAGTCTTGTATCCTATGTGGGTCCCAGCTTAGATGATTTAGTGCTAGTCTTGTGTCCTACGTGGGTCCCAGCATAGATGAATCAATGAAGACTGCTAGTCTTGTATCCTATGTGGGTCCCAGCTTAGATGATTCAGTGATGGTCTTGTATCCTATGTGGGTCCCAGCATAGATGAATCAATGAAACCTGATGGTCTTGTATCCTATATGGGTCCCAGCATAGATGATTCAGTATCTATATCTGATCATCTCTTTCACCTTTTCGATGATGTATTCCTATGTGAGCTGAGTCTTGACTTTCAACCCTTATCATCAAGATGATTGGGTTGTTCTTTCCAGTGTGGACTAAGTTGTGCTTTCCTTTGTGGTCTAAGATGTGTTTTCCATTGTGGACTGGGTATGTTTTTCCTGTGAGGAATGGGTTGCACTTGGGATCAGATGATGGAGCTGATATGGGATTGATAACTTAGGTAAATGTATGGGCATATACCTAAGTAGTGTTGGATGTTACTTCGTGATTGTATCATTCCTTTTTTGATTATCCCTTGTGGATTCTTGGAGACCTTCGGGGGTCTCGGGGTCGCTACTGAGTAGCTTATACTCACCCCTACACGGGCTATGCCCGCACTACGTTGTGTTGGTTGCAGACGACATACTGCGCTGATCGTGGTCGAGATTTGCAGAGCAGGACGGTACTTAGAGGTGGACCACTGGGCGGGGTGTACTCGGAGTGGACGGCTGGACCGAGGAGCTATGGAGGCTATATGTACTGACCCTTCAGGTGGGATTTCCAGAGGGCGGCTCGACACTGCGGCTCTTTCTTTCAGTTGCTGTTTTTCCCCTTTCAGTTGTACTTTATAGTTGGGATTGTATTTCCGGCCCCCTTTACTTTTCTCACTTACTTTTGTACCCAGTATTCTACTAGTGTTTACTTCTTCTTCTTGCTTTCTCTATGGTGTATGTTTACTTTACAAAGGCAATGCTTTCCCTGTTTACCGGGATTTACTCCTTGGTGCTAATCGCCAGCCCCTGGCCTATGGAAGGCAGGATTGGGGTAGTCATGGCACGGGCCCCGAGGACGGGTCGTGACAAAATGGTATCAGAGGAGTTCGGTTCTACCACAAAACTCAGGAAACTGATCTTTTTCTATGTGAAGCAATAGTGTTATGTGTATTGGGAGTGGTTACCAGTCAATGGAGCCCAGTGTTGGTGCGGCGGCTGACGTAAACGTACACTAGGCCCCTGACATCTGATTTCCGACTTAATGAACGAAAACATTGATTGCATTTGTGTTTCAAGTTTTCTTTTTGATTACTTTGTGTCAGCTCACCAGGTATACTGTTCTGATAGTGGCACACTTGTTTCCATTTGAGGATGGCCCCACAAAGGCAGCCAGCTAGGGTTCCGAGAGTTGAGCGTGATGACAGCTCGCCGACCGATTATGCCTTGGTGCAGGGCCCTTTAACAGCTGAGGCACCGACGATACCTTTACCTACCGAGACACCGATGCTTCCAGCCACTGACGATGCACGTCGCCTTTGTGGACTACATGAGTTCCAGTGCCAGCGACCACCCAGGTTTTGTGGGGAGATGGACCCCCATGCAGCTGAGGACTGGATGAAGGCAGGAGTCTGAGTTTTCAGATTAGTGAGGACACAAGCAGACCTCATGGTGATCCTCACAGCGAGCCTTCTGCACGCGGCAGCAGGTAGATCATGGATCTTGATGCTCCGGGTGCACGACAAGACATCTCTCCTCTGGACGGACTTTGAGAGAATCTTCCACTCCGAGTTCATCCCAGCTACCCTCCGTGCGGTGTGCATCCAAGAGCTACTATAGCTATGGCAGGGAAGCATGACAGTGGCCTAGTACTCGGTGAGATTTACTGATCTCTCGCGCTACTCCACAGATATGGTATGGGACCCGTTTTTCCGGGCCCGAACCTTCGATATGGGACTGAGGCATGAGATCGGGGCTTTGATGATCTCCTTCAACATTCTGACGCGGGAAGAGGTGTTGGAGAGAACCCTTCTAGTGGAGTGTTTTATCACCGAGCAGGATCCAGTGATAAGGCCCTCCATAGGACGGCCCGTAGAAGGGTCTTCTGTAGCTGGCAGTATACAGGTGACGTAGAGGTCCAAACGGGCTAGACCATCAGATGGGAAGTCTCAAGATGAAGATTCGGTTGTGTGGGGAACGCGAAGGAGAGCCAGCTACACGAGGGGCAGGCATTGCTACGCATGCGGCTTGCAAGGTCACATGGCTCAAGATTTCCCGACTCATCTTACAGATGAGCAGTAGGTGGTAGAGGGACCTCCCAGACAGAGGTTCGACCCTGGCGGTCTGCAGGGTGCAGGCGGGCGAGGCAGAGGAGCTGGCCGAGCAGCAGGTGGTGGACGACGTTTCGAGGAGATTACACCACCACCACTAGGTGGTCCACCCCGACCGCAGGGAGTTGGTGGACATGGGAGAGCTCAGCTTTAGGTAGTCGAGGCCTTCGATCATGGAGCTCTGGGAGCAGATGGACAGGAGTGGAACTAGTTGATACGTCTTTTGTACTTCTAGTTCCTTGTTGCTGTTGTGTAGTGTCTTTGTATTATGAGCAGCAATAACAAAAGACACATACCTTTGTGATGTTTTCATTTCTATCCTCTTTTGTGTCATTACTAAGAGGTTCCAGTTTAGATTGTTGACTTGACCCTCACTTGTGAGACATCTACTGGAGGAGACCCAGTTACCACACACTGATGCCGACAGAGTGACTCAACCCTTGGAGGCGAGAGTAACGGTTGGATCTCTTGGTAGTAGCGTCAAGGAATTACGACATCATCCTTGGTATGGAGTATTATCATTAATATCAGGATTGAATATATTAGGCAAAGAAAGTAGTTCATTCAGGGGATCGACCAGATTCCTCATATCAGCAAAGAAGAAATCTTAGCAGCTCTAGTGGGACCAGATATGGTCCAGGTCACGACAGAGAAGGTCCAGGTCATAGAGGATCAGATGAGGACAACTCAAAACCGGTAGAAGTCTTATGATGACAGGAGGCGGATGCCACTGGAGTTCGAGTATGGAGACCACGTTTCCCTACGGGCTTTAACTCGACATGAGTTACAGAGATTTGGCCAAGGCGGAAAGTTGTCTCCACACTTTATCGGAACATTCTAGGTCCTCAGTTGGATTGGAATGGTGACTTATCGCCTGGATCTACCACCCCAATTGCAACGGGTGCACGACGTCTTCCGCGTATCTCAGCTGAGAAGATAAGTGCATGACCCGACCCAAATCTTTGACCATGGGTAGCTGGTCTTTGATGATGGTGTGACTTTTGCAGAGGTGCCAGTGGAGATCGAGGATCGAAAGAAGAGGGTCCTACGTGGATGATCGATTCCTCTAGTGCGCTTCAGATGGCAGCTCGGGAACCTCCAAGAGAGCACTTGGGAGAAGGAGGCTCAGATTCATGCTCAGTACTGCCTTTGTATCCCTATGTTTGTGGTGAAGCTTTACGGGGACGTAAAGCCCTCTGGTGGGAGTAATGTAAAGACCCGTAAATTTCAAGGAAATTTCTTCTAAATTTTATTTGGAATTTTACAACAACACAGTTTCTGACGGAACCTAATTCCAAGGCCCGGTGTGTCCGGAATCATTTTCCGAACATTGGGCTCGGGTACGTTCAGTGAACGAACGAGCGGGTTTTTCTAACTTTTTAACAGGTGCTCAAAATCAAATTCTAAGGGCACTGATGGAATCGCAACATCGGTAATTGCCTTGAAACGCCTCTTATAGAGTTGTGTTTCCTCGGGTGTTGTTTTTAAATTTTTGGGCTTTATGTTAAGAAATAAAATAATGTGGTACGACAAACTTTATTTTATTTTCACATAAAGCTGCTTAAAGCCACTTAAAGCTGCTTAAGGTGAGTTGAATTGGATAGGGTGGGACCCAAAATATCCTACCCTCTTGGAAGGATATTTGTTTCTTGGGTCCCGCTCGAGTCCCACCATTTCTTTTCCGCTAAGTAACGCACCCGTGAAAACCCCCTATTAAACGAAAGTCAACTGACACGTTTTCTAAATTCTTAATGCCCCTATTAATTGGGCGGTTAGTTCGTTGCAATTAATTCTATGAATTAATTGTTCGTTACTTATCTTTGTTTTTCAAATTCTTTAGTTGATAATAAAATAATATGAGGACTTATTTTATTGTCTTTTTGATGTGTTATACCTTTGCAGAATCTCTAAAGATCATCATCCTCCTACGCGAAAAACGTGAAGAACTAGAAGAACGCGAAGAACGCGATGAACACGAAGAATGAGAAGAACTCCAGCCTCTGACGAAGGGCGACGAAGAATACCATACCCCCAGAGATTGATGCCGATGATTCTCCCCCCGCAATGCTTCTTCTGCGAAGATCTAACCCCGAGACAATCTTCGATCGACAACGACAAGGTAGGGGATTGCGGTCATTTTAATTCTTTGTGGATTATAACATAAACATTTATTTAATTGTTATAATTAAATTTGTTTGTTCTTGATCCTCGGAGTTTGTCTGCGCGACACCGAGTACCACGCGACAGCGACGCCCTTCCGTGACGCGACGATCCTTTTCTTCTGCGACGGTCAATTCCATGACGAACTCGCGTCTGACGACGATGTTGAGGTAGGGGTTGTTTTGAAAATGATAATACTCCATGTTTGTTTCCCTTCAAGTCATGAACGTGGACCAACTAATTACCAAGTTGGTACGTGGATTATTATTGTGTTCGGGGTTTATCAAATTGATGGCAAATATTATGGTGTTGTTTCAAACTGCTAACGCGGTGGGTGCAGACCAACGAACAAGTCCGAACCGCCGCATTCTTTCTCGTTCTTAGTTTGTGGAATGGCGGACAATGAAAAACAGGGACATAAGGTTGATTTGAGGCCTTGGCAGTGAAGGTCGGGTCCCGGGAGGACCACTGGCGAAGACTGCATGTAAAACAGACCACCGGAGCGCGTTCGGTGGTCCGCGGAATCTCATCCCGGCGCGCCGCTGGAAAAACCTGCCGCGGCTGAAGCCGCAGCGGCGAGGTGGTTCCACAGCCATGCGGAATCGGGAGGCGGGATGCGGCTGGCATGCAGCATCCGGGTTCTACAGAGCAGCCCCCACATGGGGGCCACGGTTCCTTCGCTCGGCCGCTCGGCCGAGCCGAGCCGAGCCGAGACGACCCGCGGGGTTGGGTCGCGCCCAGGCCGGGCCAGGCCACCCCGGCTGGGCTGGGTTGAACCAAACCGGGTCGGATTCAGACCCGGGTTGGGCCGACCCAGGGGGGTCGGGATGGGACGGTCCGGGCCCAGACCCCCCGTTTTCGGACTCTTTTCGTTTTTCACCATATCTTGGGCTATGGAGCTCCGTTTGACGTAACGTCAGCGGCGATGCAATCCTTCGATCAAGACAGTCATTTAGGTATATTACACTCCAGGTTTCAGAATACTTTGGGTTCGGCTAGGTTGGTTCGTCCACGAAACCAACCGGGCTCTCGGAGCGGAAACGCTCATAACTTGAGCTCCGGACGTCCGATTGACGTGCCGTCGACATTGATGGATTATTCATAGTGAGACGGACCTTTTGGATTACTCTGCTCGAGGTTTGGACACAGTTGGAGTACGGTCGGATTGGTTTTGACTTAAAAACCAACCGGGCCCCGGGAACGAAAAAGCCAATAACTTCCAGACCGGGCGTCTGATTGACTCACTGTCTATTGTGTTGAGTTCGTGTTAAAGATATGGATCTTTTGGATACAACAGCTTCGGAGTTCGTGCCAGTTGATGTATCATCCCCTCGGCTCGTGGAGCGGACCCTCCCGAAGGAGCTTACTGTGTGCGGGAACCCTAGAGCTGGCTGCGTTTGCGACGATGAAGACTGCTGGTCTTGTATCCTATGTGGGTCCCAGCTTAGATGATTCAGTGTTGGTCTTGTATCCTATGTGGGTCCCAACGTAGATGAATCAATGAATACTACTGGTCTTGTTTCCTATGTGGGTCCCATCTTAGATGATTCAGTGCTGGTCTTGTATCCTATGTGGGTCCTAGCATAGATGAATCAATGAAGACTGCTAGTCTTATATCCTATGTGGGTCCCAGCTTAGATAATTAAGTGCTGGTCTTGTATCCTATGTGGGTCCCAGCATAGATGAATCAGTGAAGACTACTAGTCTTGTATCCTATGTGGGTCCCAGCTTAGATGATTCAGTTCTGGTCTTGTATCCTATGTGGGTCCCAGCATAGATGAATCAATGAAGACTGCTGGTCTTGTATCTTATGTGGGTCCCATCATAGATGAATCAATGAAGACAGTTGGTCTTGTATCCTAAGTGGGTCCTAGCTTAGATGATTCAGTGCTGGTCTTGTATCCTATGTGGGTCCCAGCATAGATGAGTCAATGAAGGCTGCAGTTCTTGTATCCTATGTGGGTCCCAGCTTAGATGATTTAGTGCTGCTCTTGTATCCTATGTGGTTCCCAGCATAGATGATTGAAGAAGACTGCTGGTCTTGTATCCTATGTGGTTCCCAGCTTAGATGATTCAATATCTATATCTGATCATCTCTTTCACCTATTTGATGATGTATTCATGTGTGAGCTGAGTCTTGACTTTCATCCCTTATCATCAAGATGATTGGGTTGTGCTTTCCTGTGTGTATTGAGTTGTGCATTCCTATGTGGACTATGTTGTGCTTTCCTTTGTGGACTGGGTATGTTTTTCCTGTGTGGACAGGGTTTCACATGGTCTCGGATGTTGGAGATGATCTGGGATTGATAACATAGGTATATGTATGGGCATATACCTAAGTAGTGTTGGATGTTACTTCGTGATTGTATATTTCCTTTGTGAATTATCCTATTGTGGATTCTGGGAGACCTTCGGGGGCCTCAGGGTCCCTACTGAGTAACTTATACTCACCTCTGCACGGGCTATGCCCGCAATATGATGTGTTGGTTGCTGATGACAGACAGCGCTGATCGTGGTTGAAGTTTGCAGAGGAGGACGGTACCTAGAGGTGGACCACTGGGCGGGGTGTACTCGGAACGGACTGCAGGACCGAGGAGCTGTGGATTCTATCTGTACTCACCCTTCAGGTGGGACTTCCAGAGGATGGCTCGACACTGCGGCTTTTTCTTTCAGTTGCTGTTTTTCCCCTTTCAGTTGTACTTTACAGTTGGGCTTGTATTTCCGGACCCCTTTACTTTTCACACTTACTGTTGTACCCAGTTTTCTACTAGTGTTTACTTCTTCTGCTTGCTTGCTCTGTGGTGTATGTTTACTTTACAAAGGCAATGCCTTCCCTGTTTACTTGGATTTACGCCTTGGTGCTAGTCACCAGCCCCAGACCTATGGAAGGCGATCTTGGGGTAGTCACGGCACGGGCCCCGAGGACGGGTCATGACACCAGAAGTCTTATATACGAACATATCCATTCTGGAAAATTTCAGTTCTGGAAATTCCTATTCCGGAATTTTAGTTCCGAAAAGTTTGAAAAACTAACTTTGAAAAATTTAGTTACTCTAACAATCAAATGTACCCCCCAATGAAAAGGAGTTTATTACTGTTAGGAGAATTGTTCAACAAGAAGTTAATGAAGAATGATTACCTAACAGTTATCATTCTTAACTTCTGTTTAATATATTCAAATCTATCAAAAGGCAATGATTTTGTGAAAATATCAGCATGTTGATCTTGCGTTCCGATAAACTGAAGAATGATATCTCCTTTTTGTGTGTGATCCCTAAGAAAGTGATGCCTAACATAAATTTGTTTTGCATGAGAGTGATTTGCAGGGTTCTTACTTAGGGAAGTGGCACTAGTGTTATCACACAAAATTTGAGTTTTAGAAAAACTCAAGCCATAGTCTGTGAGTGTGTGTTGCATCCACAACACTCGAGCACAACAACTTCCGGCTTCTACATATTCGGCTTTAGCAGTAGAAAGTGCTACATAATGGTGCTTCATACAAGACCAAGAAACTAGTGAATCTCATAAGAAATGAAATGTTCTGGATTTACATTTTCTATCAATTCTACATCCACCAATGTCAACATTAGAAAAGTTTTTAGAACAAAATCATTTCCAGAAGTATAAAATATTCTAGATCCATGGTTCCCTTAAGGTAGCGAAATATCTTTTTACTGCCTTTAATTGAGATTCATTTGGATTGGATTGATATCTTCAACATAAGCATACTGAGAACATTATATCTGGTCGACTATCTGTTAAGTAAAGTAAACTTTTTATCATACCTCTAAAATATGTTTGATCTACTGGTTTCCCAACTTCAACCAGATCTAAAGAGTTTGAGGTACCAATGGGAGTACTTATACTCTTAGTGTTGTCATAACCATTCTTTTTGAGAAGATCATTAATATACTTATGTTGAGATATGTAGGTTCCTTCTGGTTGTTATGAAATTTGAAA
The DNA here is from genome assembly GCA_963277665.1 of Viscum album. Lineage (NCBI taxonomy): Eukaryota > Viridiplantae > Streptophyta > Magnoliopsida > Santalales > Viscaceae > Viscum > Viscum album. The sequence continues at coordinate 914,081,400 of OY728157.1, forward strand.
ACCAAGGAAAAACGTTATCTAACCCATCACACTCATTTCAAACTCAGATTTCATTAGACTTGCAAAAGATTCGGTTAAAGATTGCAGAGTTGAACCAAATATGATTTCATCAACATAAATTTTATCAATCAAAACATTTTTCTTATCATTCTTTATAAAAAGGGTTGGATTTTCATTTCCCTTAACATAGTTATTTTGAAGCAAAAATCCAGTGAGTCTATAATACCATGTTCGTGGGGCTTGTTTAAGACCATACAGAGATTTTGGTAAGTCTAAAAACATGTTCAGGATGTTTTCTATCATCAAAGCCAGATGGTTGTTCAAAAAAAATTCTTCTTGGACATAAATGTTAAGAAAAGCACATTGCACATCCATTTGGAAAAGTTTAAGATTAAAGAATGAAGCAAAGGCAAGTAGAATACAGATAGATTCAAGTCTAGATACTGGAGCATAGGTTTCTTCATCGTATATTCCCTTTTGCTGATTATAGCCTTCAACAAAAAGTCTTGCTTTATTTCTTACTATGACTACATTTTCATCAAATTTGTTCCTGAAGACCCACTTTACTCTAATAATAGATGTTTCCCTAGGTCTTTCAACCAAGACCTAGACTTTGTTCCTTTCGAATTCATTTAATTCATCTTGCATAGCTTTGATCCAATCATCATAACCTAAAGCTTCATCAGTGCTTTTTGGTTCAAACTAGGAAAGAAATGCTAGATGTTCTACTACATTTCATAAGGATCTTCTAGTTCTTACAGGTTGATTTACATTACCAATGACACTATCACTGGGATGATTCTTAAGAAACACATGATTTGAGTTTTGAAAATCATGTTCATCATCATAGGGTAGAAAATCTTCTGGGGTAAATGTTTCAGAAGTATCTTCTTGAACATTATCCTTATCATAAGGTTCTTCTATCAAAGGTTGAGAGTCAGTTTTTGAAAACACATCTGAGGATGAGGATTGTAATGGTTTTAAAACAAAAGGATCAGACTCATCAAATTTTACAAGCACTCATTATTCAACAGTACAAGTATTTTTATTAAAAACTATATAAGCCATAGAAGTTGTGGAATAACCTATGAAAATTCCTTCATCATATTTTGGTGCAAAATTATGTAGGTTATAATAAGTATTCAAAATGAACACTTTGCAACCAAAAACCATGAAGTGGGATTGTCTTGGTTCCCTACCATTCCATAACTCATAAGGTGTTTTACTAAGAAAAGGTCTAATCAAAACTCGATTTATAGTATAACAAGCCGTTCTTACAGCTTCAGCCCAGAAATTTCTATCTATAGAATATTAACTCAACATGGTTCTAGTTATCTCTTGAATAATTCTATTTCTTCTTTCAACTACACCATCCCGTTGAGGAGTTCTAGGTGCTGAAAAATTGTGAGTAATACCTTTTCTACTACAAAAAGTTTCAAAATATGATTTTTGAAATTCTCCACCATGATCACTATGAATAGTTTTCAATGGATGTGTTTTCTAATTTTTAAGTTGAGCTCTAAAATTTTTAAAATAAGAAAAAGCTTCAGTCTTATTTTCTAGAAAATAGACCCATGTAAATCTAGTGTAATCATCAAATAGAACAAACGCATAGTATTTGCCTCCAATACTTCTAGTTTCTGTTGGACCAAAAAGATCCATGTGCACTAACTATAATAAATCAATTGTTGAGACTTCACCGATTTATATAAAACTAGAATTATGTTTCTTTCCATATTCACAAGGATCAACAAATTTAGAATAATCAAATCTAAGATCTGGTAGATCCTTAACTATTTTCTTCTTAGAGAGTTTGCATAAGTTTCTAAGGTTAAAGTGACATAGTCTTCTATGCCATAACCATGAAATATCTTCCATTGCACTTAGGCAAGGTAAATCTTGGCTCCTAAAGTCTTCTAAAATTTAGGTGTGAACATTCTCCTGCCTATTGGCTGAGAGAATAAATTCTTCCTTGGAATTGTGATCTCATCACCTATCATTCCTAAAAATCACAAGATATCCTTCATCACATAACTAACTTATTCTAATGAGGTTGTTCTTAAGACCCTTAACAAAAAGAACATTTGAAATCAAGGTTTTACCTAGAAAAACAATTTTACCTATACCAAAAATTTCTACCTTAGAATTGTATCCAAAAGTTATCTTTAATAATTTCATTTTTATAACATTTTTAAAATTTCTTTTGTTACCAGTCATGTGGCGGGAACATCCATTATCCTTGTACAATGTGTTGTTGTTGGTACTCTCCATATTTTCCTGAAATTAAGAAAAGAAATAGACATTCGGAATCCAAAATTTTTTGGATCTGAGATTTCCAGACAACAAAATTTTAGGAACCCACATTTTCTTTAGAGAAATAAGCTTTAGGAAATCCTAGAGATTGGGTTTTTTAAGGAACAATTATTTTCCCAGTGACCACCACATTGACACTTAGTAAAAAATGGGGCACATTGAGGAAAAAATTAATTGTTACTGAAAATTTGTTTTGCATGGTTATAACGAAATCTAGATTTATTTCTTAAATGTCGTATTTGGGAATACATTTTATCAAAATTTTCATTACCATGGGTAATGTTTGAGAAACACATCTTTAAGGAAAAAATTTTGGACTTGAGTTTTATAACCAAGTTTTTATCTTCAAAATCATTAGATTTAGAACTAGTGCTAGGCTCGAAAAATCTTTTCTTAGAAATTAATTTTTCTAATTATTTAGAATGTTTGTTCTTATCAGAACTTACTTCCCCATGATTTTTTGAGATACTTTGAAAATCATCATTTTTATTATCAAGATCTTTAGAAATATCTGATATTTCTTTCATATGAATATAATTCCTAGAGTTTTCCTTATCAAGTTTCTTATTGAGTTTGGAATTCTCAATCTCAAGAAGTTCAGCAAACCTAGAAAACTTCTTCTTAGGTAGGTAAAGTATTTTCTTCATCAGTAGAGGATTCTTCATCAGAAGAGTTATAATACTTACTATCAATAGAATTTAGAGAAACATTGGTCAATGATTCAGAAATTCTAACCTTAGACATAAAGCTATGATTGTCAATATTTATTCTGGCTATAAGACCATGATTCTTCTGTCCTGAAGATTCATAATCAGAAGATTCATCTGAAGAGTAACCACCACTGGAACTTTAGGTATCATTTGCATTCAGTCATTCTAAGCTTTTGATTTATAATACTTATTTTTGTTCCAGTCTAAATGCCTTTATTTGCTTTCTTTATTTTTGAGCAAAGAGCAATCTGGTCTAATATTTTCGGCTCTCTTGCATTCGTAACAGGTAACTTCTCAATCGTTCCTATCATTCCTTTCTTTTCTTATACTTGGATTAGAAATTTCTTTGGCCAGCTATCTTGTTCATCCTTTGAGAAAGAAATGCTAACTCATTTTATGATACTTCACTTTCACTAGAATCAAATTGAACAACCATCCTCTTAGACTTGGATCTAGTTACTCTCTCATGAGTCTTAGCTTTCATATGATTTGATGTTGTTGTAAAAGCAACAGTACCATTCCCATTCATCTTTTTTATATTTTCAGCATCTCTCTTCATTCTGGTATCATGTTGGAGAAGAGTTCCATATAACTCATCATGAGAAATTTGAGTGACCTTCCTGTTCTCATCTATAGCAGTTCTTTTGGATTCCCACTCATTGGGCATAATATCAATTATCTTATCCACAAGTGATTCATCATATAACCCTTTCTCTAAAATAGACTGTAAGATATTGACTATAGTCCTAAATATCTGTTGAAATTTACAAATTGGTTCACCATAAGGAAAATTGAAGCTATGGTATTCAGCTCTAAGCATAGCTCTCCTTGTCTCAATCACTTTAGAAGTTCCAAAGTGTGTAACCTCTAACTTCTTCCAGATACAATTATCTTCGTTACAAGAAGAAATTTTTCTATATATATTTCATGTCATTTTACAAAGTAAGGTATTGTGTACCTTATAATTGTGTTGATAGTATTTCTTTTCCTGGTTAGTGAAAGTACTAACATCCTTATCAGGAATTTTATAATCACCAGTAATCATAACAAAGTTGTCCACTCTAGTATTGATAACAAAAGTCTTCATTCGATCTATCCAGAACTCATAGTAATTACCATCCATGATTGGTGGTCTTGTAGGATTTAGATTATCAATGTAACCAATATTGACTCCTTCCATTCTTAAAATAACCTTCGGCACACAAACTTGTTAGTAAAAAAAGTTCGTAATCACAAAGTTCGGAATGAAAAAATTCGGAATTACAATGTTCGGATTGATAAAGTTAGGATTGAAAAAGTTCAGATTAAAAAAGTTCTTTCTAATCAAGTATGAAAAATAAAGGAAAATGAATAAGAAAAACATATACGTGAATATAATTATTTTAGAGACCTCCTCGGATACCAATTGTAGGATCGAAATAATGATGTAGATGCTCAATATACAAGAGGGGGGGGGGTGAATTTTATACATTAAAAATTTCCTTAAACAAATGAATGATATAAGTTTAACAATGTTAAACAAAGCAAATTCACAACAACTCTAACATCAAATGAAAGATTGGAATAAGGAATGAAGTTATCAACATCATGTTCTATGTACTTGCTTAAAACTGGAAAGAGATTCCGAAATTATGTTCCAGAAATATGGATCCTGAAATTGATACTTAACTAAAGATTACAATATTAGATTATACCTTAAAGCGTATAGAATCTAAATTTTTCAATGTGCAAGTAAGGAAGTATTAGAAAGTTATACTTTCCATTCAATACAATATGCAGTGGAAACAAACAAGTAGTAAAACTACAAGTAACAAGATATAAGTCTATTAACCCAAAGAGAAGGGTATCAAAAAAACATGGATAATGGTCCCTTGATTTATACTTTCAAGAAAGTCTGTCTTACCCACAACAGGGTAAGCCCTAGATACGAAGATCAGAATCTCTGTCTTGCTATCACCACAAGACCTCAACTTCAAGGTAGTTGGCAACCTTTGTATTCCTCAGCAAGGAATCCCTCAAACATCAAGGTAGTCGGCAGCTCTGTCTTCCTATCCCCGAAAGTCCTCGAATGTAATCACCAACATTTGGAGTCACACGATGAAAAAACTGAACGAGCGGTTCAGTATGCACAAGGCATGAAAAGCTTTCTCTCTCTAGAAATCACCTTAGCATCATGTGGTCTCTAGATCGATCAAACTTCATTTTGTCTTGTTCTCGTTCAAATGAGATCCTATTTATAGGCTCGGTCGACCTCCTTTCCACCGGTCAGATATTTCTTAAAAATTGTAGGGACCTGTACACATGTCACTTTACCAACGGTTAGTTTATAATGGAATAGACGACATCGTTTTATAACAAAACAAGTGTAACAAAATGTACGACATCGTTTTCAGTCTAACTCAAATGTTCGGAGTGATGGTTTGGAGTGTAAACAAATTGTCAAAGAGTAGATAAATTATAAAAGTGTAAGAAAAACGAATGTTCGGAGTCTAACCAAAAATAATATTCGGAGTCTAAATAAATTCAGAGTGTATAAAGAAAAGATGATCAGATTTTGTTTAATAGGTGAATTCGGAATGAGAATTTGGAATGATAATTAGTCATCAGAATTCATAATGATAATTCTTAATCATGATTCGTCATTAGATTTGGATGTCGAACTTCATGAGAATTCGTATCCAGAATTCAGAGTAGAACATTATCAGAGTTCGTATCCAGAATTCGGAGTAAAACTTTATCAGAGTTCGTATCCAGAATTTGGAGAAGGACATTTTAGGGTTCGTATCCAGAATTTGAAATGAAACTTCATTACAGTTCTCATCCAGAATTCTGAGTGAAACTTCATTACAGTTCTCATCCAGAATTCAGAGCATAAAACAGAATGCTTCATATCAAAGTTTCAAACAATTCTGAGAATATAGAAATGAATCTAATTCTTATACTTAATAAAAATACAGATATAGATAATGAAAATATGATAAGAATAATTTTCCTTATAAATGAGATTTTCCTTATAAATGTAATTTTCCTTATAAAAGAGATTTTCCTTAAAGATAATGTGTTTGTGATTTTCAAAACAAGAATGAATGGAAAATTCATAAGGAAAACCTTATTGACTCAACATATTGTTTGGGTGACATGAGGACATTGTAGATAATGATCCTCTAGTAGTTGAGCATGATAATATGGTGGTAAAAAAAAATTGGTGAAATTAGTTCAATGAGAACAAAGCCTATTTTATGAAGATGATGGATGGAGACCTAGGGTGGTTTGCATCGAGTTTGATCGAGCTGACCTGAAAGTATATGTTTCAATACCCTCGGAACATAACTATAGAATGTGGACCCGATGTAAAAGAGTCCTGGATATATTCTATCCAATCCATTCTTGACCACATAGAGACTCATATCGATAAGCGAGCCATGTTGGCAGCTTATTTGCTGAGAGGACATGAGAAATGATGTTCATACATTATGGTCCAAATATAGAAGGATGAGGTAAGGATGTTGAAGGATTTTATGGAGATGTTTCTCGAGATCTTCTCACTTTTTAACATGAGGCAGGATAAGGATGTGGATTTTATGAAGTTGAGTCTTGGGAAAAAGTAAATAATGGATTTTGCTAGTTGTTTCATCAATTTGAGATGCTTCTTTTTTATGTTGATGGGAGATGTGGTGGCAATGGAGAAACACATCCATGATGTCATGGGACACGAGATTAGGTCTCAGGTGAATATAATTCATCTGAAATGTTTTAATAAAGATGTGGATCAATCCCCTTTCTTAGATGGGTACTTGAAGGGAGTTTCCTTTAGTGATAGTGTGTCCCCAGTTGGGTGTGAAAGTGGGGAGGCATCCAATAGCATGAAGTTTCATTTTGTTAATTTTCTGAAGTGTGTTAGAGCACAAATAAGAAATAAGTGGGGGTCTGCCTCTCTGGGTGGTGACCCGGTCCTCTGTTATTAGTGTAGAAGGATGGGACACAAGCACAACAAGTGTCCCCACACACTGGTCGAGTGTCGATAAGGTGGTTGGTTAGGCCTTGTGTTAAGGTTCATTAGGAGCTCACAATAGTTTGGGAATTATGGAGGTCGGTGATAGATGTCGGTACCGGGTATGTGTCATTTACCATGTACCAGGAAGGATGTTAGTGCTCCATGGGTCATACTGGTAAAGGCGGTGGATGTGGATCACTAGGTTGAGATCATCCTTACTAGTAGAGCAGTGCAATGTATGGCACTCAGGCTAGAGCCCAGGGTAATATGGAAGGTCATATCCATGCAGTTCAGGATACACTTGATTGTTTCGATGCCATACCATCTATTGTTCGAGGAATTATTCTTATATCTTCCACACTTATTAGTTATTAATTTTATAAATGTATTAAACATTACATTAATTTTTAATAGTTCTAGGTTGTGGTGGGATTAATTGTAGAGACATCATGTGGGGAAATTTCACATGATACTCTATTAGGTGTATGAGTAGAGGGCATCATGATGTATAAGGGCTGTGCTCTCGAGATTGGTGGGTATCATTTTTGATGGTATTTGTTTATCATATAGATGAACTGTTTTGACCTAATCATGGGGATGGATTGGTTGGTGTTAAATCAAGCCCAAATTGACTATTACTGATTCCAGATAAATTTCACATCTCTTGATTGGAGAAATTATGTCTTTTGTGGTGAGTGGATACTCAATCGGGCCATGAAGGCCCGCTACACAAACATTTGGGAGAACTCACAGCCCAAGTGGCATGTCATATGTTAAATGATGGGGAGAAAGGAAATCCAATATTCCCTTTTGTTGTGGACCAGTCACATGATGTGGGTCCGGAAGACGCCTCAAGGTTACCTCCTAATATAGATGTTGGGTTCATGATTGAATTTTTGCTTGAAGCAAAGACAATTTCCATTCCAACTTACGAAATAAATCCAGTAGAGCTCCAAAAAAATTTGGTTTAGTAAGATGAATTGGAGTGTAATATGTTTATACACCCATGTACATAACATTGGCGATCTCTTGTGTAGATTTCTATTAAGGATGATGGATCACTAAGGAAATATTTCGACTACAGAAAACATAACCTAATGACAGTTAGGATATGATACCCTCTTCCAAGAATCGATAACCCCTTTGATCATCTCAGAGGTACCTAGGTGTTTTCACAGATCAATTTGATTTTAGGATACCATTAGCTGAGGTTGTGACCTTCTAACATAACCAAGATTACATTCTGAAGAAGGTATGGGTTTTATGAATTTTTGGTGATGCTGTTTGGATTGACCAACAATCTAGTTCTGTTCATGGCCTTGATGAACGGTGTATTCCACCCATATTGGGATCAGTTTGTTGTTATCTTCTTTAGGACATTATGGTATAATCCAGGCCTCTTTAGTATTATTACATACATTTTTGACATCATCTTGGGTACACTAAGTGACCATAGTATTTACAAAAAGGTATAAAAATTTCATTTGTTTATTAATAAGGTCGATTTTTTTGGGAGATATCATTTTTGAGTCGGGTGTGTCGGTTGGTCCAGAATATGAGCAGGTTGTGGTGTCTTCAGAGTAGCCTGTTAATGTCTCTGATATTCAGAGTTTTTTGGTATTGGATAGTTGTAACCAATATTTTTTTATATATTACTATCATTTTGGATGTATTGGTAATAGGCCGAACCGTGAAAGATATTGCATTTGATTTGTTAATGGACTGTGATAATGATTTTCAGTAGGATAAGAAGCGGTTGAATACCGTATCGATTTTGATCATACCCTAATCTGGTAAGAGGTACATCATATTCTATGTTGCATCTAGTGTAGGACTTGGGGTAGTGTTGATGTATGATGATCATGTGGTAGATAATGCGGTGGTAATGTTAAGGCCATATGAAAGAAATTGTCTCACTCATGACCTTGATCTAGAGGTTGTGGGTCATGTCTTAAGATGATGGATGTATTAGAATTTTGTAGAACCTTTCACTGTGTTCAATGACTATAAAAGACTTTGGTATATATTCACTCAGTAGTATTTGAATCTTTGATATTGGCCAAGAGTTTAGTAACTACAATATTTTGGTTTTGAGTTTGTGTACAAACCAAGGAAAGGGAATAGGGTCCCTGATGCTCTATGTTAGAATCCTCAGAATCGGGTAGATTATGAATCTAGATTAGAGTGGTTGATAATTTCCATTTTTTGAGATGCATTTAGGGTACCCAATGTGCATGGAAATATGATCCTTGCACATATAATAGTTAATTCATCACTTTTTAATTGATTTAAACAGAGTCACATGTTAGATCCTGAGTGATTGGTTGCGAATGAAAGTCTTAATGTTGGGGAGTGACCATATGGTTGGACATTTGATGCAATTGGAGTGTATTATGTTCATGGTTATTTTGTGGTGATGAGAGATGTACGTGAGGAGTTGATGGGCAAGTTTCATGCTTCAATGTGGGAAGTGAACGCAGGCTTGACTAAGATGTAAAATGATCATCATAGGCTGTTTGAAGGATGTGAGTGAATAAATAAGTTGCATGTTTTGTGGCACAATTCCTTTCCTATCAGTAGGTGAAGGCGGAAAATCAATGTCTAGGTGATTTGTTGCAGTCATTGAATATTCCATAGTTGAATGTGAATGACATCACAATGGACTTCATAGGGGGTCCTCTGATAATTCCATTGGAAATTGATGCAATTTTTGTGGTAGTAGATATGCTAAGCAATGTGGCACATTTATTTTTAATTTACAAGACCTACAATGTTGAAAAGTTGAGGGAATTGTATGTTTTGGATATATTGTCATTTCGTGGTGTTAAATTTATAATAAACTATTATAATGAACAATTTCCTATTATATGACATGTTGAGAGCATGTGTTTTGAATATTGGTGGTTCCTACGAAAATCACTTGTCACATGTAGAGTTTTCTTAAAACAATATTTTTTGGCTACAGTTTCGATGGGACCTATTGAGGCACTATTTATGAGACCATGTAGATCTCTATTTTGTTGGTTGGATGTTGGGTAATTTGATATGTTAGGACGGATTCTTTTTTAAGAGAAGTAATATAATGTTCCTTTGATTGAATAGAATATTTAAATTGATCAATGTAGGTATTATTCATACACAGGTCATTATCATAGACCACATGAGAACATGGTGAGTTATAGTTTGTTTCATGCAGTGTCTCCAATGTTGGGTCACCGTCGAAATCGGAGGCAAGGAATGTTGGTGCCTAGGTATGTGGGGCCATTTGATATTGTGGTGAGGATAGGAATGATCATTTACCGATTTAATCATCCTAAGTTGTATTGTGGGATGTACGATGTTTAATGTGTATCAAAACTTCAACTATTTAATCATGGTCCATATCATGTTATAAATTCCATGGAATTTGAGCTTGATATTGATGTGTCTTATGAGGATCACCGGGTTTATATTGTGGATCATAGTGAGAAGGTTTTTGTGGTGAAAGGTAGTTCCATTTATTCTGGTTCTTTTTCATCATGGAAATGTTCAGGAAGAAACATGGGAGATATAATCAGATATGTGGTCCCAATGGCCCGATCACTTTTCATTGAATACCCTAAGATTCTTGAAAAGATCTTCTCAAGGATATGCCATTATAAGGCGGGGAGGTTGTAAGGTCATATAATTCTTCGTATGGTATGATCATGGTAATGTTTAATTTTTTGTCCCCATTTATGGTTAATTGAAGGTTTTTTTAACTCCATTTGATGTCTCGAGTGTGTTTTGGAGGTTAAATATATCAAAAGGTGGGAAATGATGCATTAAAGGAAATTCATACGGTTTGCGCATAGTTTGGAAAATTGTGTGAAGGGTAAACATTGTTGGATGTATCAATCCTAGTAGTTTTTGCAAGATCTAGAAGATTACGTAAGAGAATGGTGTGTGGGAAGTAGCATCCACATGGTTTTCCCATATATTGGAAAAATGTGTGGGTAATCGATTCACCTTCAAAACATTTAAAAAATAACGAAAAATGCTATTACTGGGGAAATAAATATCACTCATGATTTTCTACCCTTATTCCTTATCTTGCCCTAGTCATGCCCCTAAATCAATAAGAGCTTCCAAGGATCAGTCTCACTCTTCGTAGGGCCTTTTGGAGTGTCATTTGGTGTAGTGTTGATGATTCGGGTAATGCTAATATCCCTATTTCTTCTATATTTTGGTTTAGGGTTTCAATTTCTTCCCCATCTTCATCTAAATATCTCAAAAACTACATTTTTGTGAGATTTAGGGTAAATATTCAATAGTTCGATGAATCGAGATCTATGGATTCAGTTGAGAATGTGTTGACCAAACAATTCAAGGTAGGTTGTCTTAAAGTTATATAACTTAGGTTTTTTTTATATTTGTGCATTTATGGTTTTATTCATTTCCTATTTTGATGAGATATTGGTTCTTATGACAAGATGTGATGTATTGGGTGTCTAAAAAGCCTAATGGAACCCTGATGATCCCCATGGGATGCATAGATGATGATGTGACCTATTGTGGGGTCACACATGGGGTGTGCTGATATTCCATGAACATAGAGTAAATTATGTAAGTGTAGGTCATTATTCGGGAAGATAGATCCCATAATGAATATGTTAATATTCCTGAAGAAACTGAAATTGGGGTTTTAGTAAACTCATAGGTTGGGAAATGGCCTAAGGTGTTTATTATTGGCCTAAAAAAGGGTTAAATGGATTAATTTTAAAATTATAGGGTATTTGGTTTACACATGAATATGCATAGTGAGATAGGTATCAAAATGGGAATGAGGTAAAGGGGTTATGTAATATAAATAATTAATGTGTTACTTGATTGAGGAAAAATGTTAATTTCCAATTTATTGATATTTTTATGATTTGTATATTATATTGGATATGAGTGTTGTGAAATGGTTAATTGTGATGGCTGATAAATAAGCATGCCCTGCTGGCTTGATAGAGTGGGGTTTTTAATTGAGATTTTACACCCATGGGTTGAGCAAGAATGTGGTTCTAGCTCTTCCCCTAAATGTTTGGGTTAGGGAAGAGGGTGGAGTTTTATCTCCCCAATAATTTCAGTCCACTCAGACTGAGGCATCTTGGTGAGGATTATGACATTGTATAATTTAGTTCCTAATGAGATATGGAGAGAGTTAATTCCCATATTCTTGAGAACAATGAATATTCCAAATCGATTGGACACATGAAAAAGTTATATTAAATTATGAAATTTCGAAGTAGTGAACCCATACTCAATTATAGTTTTAATAAAATGATTCATAATCAAGAATGGACTATTGAATATTTTATAATTAATTTATTTTATTGATCACAATTGAACAATATATAATTTTGAGTTATATTTTTTTGACGTTGTTGTTGAAGGCCTACTATTTTTTATACACAACGTGATCGGGATGCCATTGGGTACCCAAGCATATTTCTGGCTTTCTGGTCAAGAAAAGGGAATGGGCCTTATGCTAGGGAGTTGAGTTAGACATGGGACATGTTGGGGGAGGTTCTAAACATAGAGTCAGGATAATCTTGGGTATTATGTTGTATCATTCTTATAAGGTTTTTTTCACTTGACACTATAGAATGGAATGACATATTTAATGTTTATATGGTTGTACCATTTTCTGGGAATTGGTTATATATTCGCGTTAGTTATTGTTCTCTTTTTTCTGGTATTTAAACTATTTTCTGATGTGGCTTACTCTATAAGAGAGTGTATAGTTTCCCCTAATATCCTATAAGACCCTCGATGCTAGTTGACAACATTTGACATATGGAGAGGAAAAATTAATGAAATGTGACCTCCCAGCTCAGATCACCAGTTTAGGGGCTCACATATTAGGGTTTTTACATCAAGAATCCAATCCCAAGCATTTTGAATCAGAGACAACAAGTAATGGTTTTTTCTCTTCTCATTTACATTTATGGACTTGTTTTATTTTATGTCAATAAAATTAAAATTTCATATTTTTGCATATATTCTTTCAAAATATCATTAAATATAATTTATTGTATAAATTATTATATCCCACATTCAATCTTTTAAAGCATCCTACAACCTTTTTTTACACATTTTACCATGAAAAAAATAGTTATGATTATATTATTAATTTTTTATATTTACATAGGACTTTTATTTAAAACTATAATGTTGGGATATGTTTTTCATGTCCATATTACTTCCAATTTTATGCCTATGTGGTTTTATACAAAAATTATCTTTCATCTAGTCGTTTTTGGAATCTTTTAGTGGTGTCATTTTAATGCCAAAACATTAATACGATTTTCCATACCAAAGCAGTTCTACAGTGAATACCATACCTATAACTTATCAATTGTGTTAATATTTACACACTCATACCTCATTTACTAGGGACGTATATTTTTTTCACATTCCATGTACACAGAAGTAAATGTACTATCAAATGAATCCTTGTGGCTAAATTAAAAAGTAGACAGAAATGAATCTAATAGGTGCACATAGAATTATATATGGATCCATTGCATTGGGTAATGATTATTATCATGATACATCTGGTTGAGAATGAATGTGCGCCTGATTAAATCAAGGGACTTTTTCCCCCAGAATCCATTTTCACCTTGACTTATTCGTATGTTAATTTTTAATATTGGTTCTATATTTTCCATGTTATGAATTTCATGTTACATAATGTATCATTGTTATTTTTAATGACATGTACTAATTTTCATCCCTATTGATCTTCCTATTATCTAACATGTACCACCTTATTCCATGTTTATTTACATACTAAGATTTGTATCTCAACAATTTCTTATGTTTTTCCCGGGTTATCCAATGTATATTTAAAAGACATGGAATTGTAGAATCAATTTAATGATGTTTGTAATGACATTGTTATGTCATGTGTTCATTATTTTATTTTATGTAAATATTTACCAATTTTACTAGTATTCTTGATCATCTATGTTATATTATTAGTACTTTTATGTGATATATTTGGAATTAATGTGTAATAAATAGCTGCATTATAATTGGTGGCTCACCGATTATTTTTTAACTTATATTAAATTTAAATTTAAATTTATTAGGTAATTTTATGTCATATCCTTCTTAGTTGAAATTATTTGGTTATTTGAAAGTACATTATTTATTTAAATTTATTTTTTATATAATTCATTTAGTCTTTTTCTTTTTTTAGATCCAGTTAGTTGTAGATTATACGTTTTATATGGGATAGTTTGGATGTGGTAGGCATATATTCTTATTTAATAGGGAGTTTGGAGTGAATGAAAATATTTTATTTTCATTCAATTGAGTAATTAGATATATCTTTAGGGTGGTTTATTTATTTTATCCTTACCTATTTTCTATCATGGATTTATAAATTATAAATATTTTAAACTAGTTTATTAAAAGAAAATATATAATTATTTAACACTAATTTAATGGATAAAGAATTCCAATCATATTTATTGGATTTTATGTTGATTGTAGAGTGACTATGGTGATCGAGTACACCCCTCAAGGTAGTGGAAGGAATGTTCAGGTGCTAGTTCAAATGTTAACCACGAAAGGTCCATTAAATCCTAAGAATACTAAATTACATGATCATTTTATTCTAATCTGTTAATTCTATAACATTTAAATAAGAACTATCAGCATTGGGTTATTTGACATTTAGTTTTTATAGAAATCGCCTACTCTCTCACCTCAAATGTAAATAAACATATGTGATAATGGTTTTCAACCAAATCATTATCCAAAAAAATATTTCTAATGGAAAAAAATAACACTATTAAAACCCATATTACTAAATTCACAAACCTATATAATCTAATAGTCATCGAAGTTAAAAAATAATTCACATAGTTCACTTTTACAAAACATAAAAACCAGAATCCATCAAATCATTAAATAAATCAGAATGATAATAAATATCTATTATTTTTCTAAATTATTTGGTTGTTTTCATTAAACTACCCTGAACCTCAACCTCAAGATTACTATCCTTTTTGTAGAGTATCATATTATGTTAGACATTATCTTAAAATCTAATCAAGCTATCATATACTATGGCCTTTATTGATATATGAAATCTATCTAAATGCTCTATAATCTATTATAAGTCAGACCATA
Source organism: Viscum album (assembly GCA_963277665.1). NCBI lineage: Eukaryota > Viridiplantae > Streptophyta > Magnoliopsida > Santalales > Viscaceae > Viscum > Viscum album. The sequence continues at coordinate 914,096,565 of OY728157.1, forward strand.
TCAACTCCTTTCAATCTAAATCCATAAAAAATATTTTCTAGTAATTCATTTAAAAATAAATAAATGAGGAATCTTCAGGTAATAATAACACTCCATAGGTTGTCGATCATACTATGTGGAAATATTCTACAAAAACTCATGTTTGTAAAACCTAGAAGATAA